>CP139509.1:279017670-279552983 GCA_021014915.2 Artemisia tridentata subsp. tridentata
CAATCCACATGGATTCATCAATTTCCCTAAAGGTAGGGAAAAAGGATATTGAGGTTGTGGTGGAGGTTGATCATTGTGGATTTCATGATGTTTATGGTCTCCATAGAGTGGCCCATGGATTTCCCTATATATAGGGTGAAAAAGTAGGGTTTGTGCTTGAGTTGGTTCACTATGAAGAGGCTCATTGGGAATGAATGATGCCCGAGGTGGTTCGTGAGTAATACGCTCAATTGATGCAAATGATGGTAGTGGTGGTGGATTTGATGTTCTTGGTGGCAAGTCTTCCAAGGTTTCCAAAAATGGATGAGGAGAAGTTGGTGGTGTAGAAAAAAGTTTAATGGGTTCATGTTTTGGAGACTTTGGTGGTGATGGTGATTTTGGTGGTTGTGATGGAGCAGGAGGTGGTGTGGTTGCTATTGGAGTTTTGGTTGGAGGCGGAGTAGTCACAATGATAGGTGATTTTGGCGGAGGTGTTGGAGTACTTAGATTCAAGAAATTTTCATCTTGGGTGGGTGATGAGATGTTAATGGGTGAAGAGTCTCAGGATGATGATTTCAAGTTAACGAAGCAGCATGGTTTGACACTAATTCTAGCGGTTCTTCTTGGTGGCCTAGTGGAAGGTGATGAGTTCGTGTATTTAGTCATAGTGAATTTGCTTTGAGTATTTGCTAAAATTCATAGGAAGTTGTGGTGAAGGTGTGAAGAATGATCATCCTAGAGATCTTAATTTATAATGTTCAAGATTTGTGGAATGTTGTGCATTGATTTGATGTTAAACCACTAAAATTTGATCTTTCCTATTGATTTGTAAGTATTTATGAGCCTGTCTAATCAACTAAAGTCAACCCAGTGGAAGTAAGTTGAGTGATTGGAGAGGGATATGTAGTTAATGTGCTGTAATCATTAAAAAATCTTTGAGGTCATAGACCCACGGATTGCAAGGTACCAAATAAAGGGTTACTTCCTTTATATAGAAAGGTTCCTCGAGTGGTTTTCGAGAAATTTCAAATTTTGGTGGGAAATGCTTATCCTATTGGTGCAAGTGAGATGACATGATCCTAATATGAGTGAATATCAGTGAAAAGTATCCTAGTAAGAAAGATGAGTGATCTAGAGTGCGGGATTTGAGTGAAAATGAGAATGTGTTACTGCAGGTTGGCGACACCAAATTTTATAATGGGCGGAACCCAAAATTTGGTGCCGCCCCATCCGTGGTCAAGTTTTTGGCGGTTGCCAAAAAATTACACAGGCATAACCAAATTTTTGGCTCCGCCCCATCCGTGGTGCCAAAAATGTTCACAGAGGTCTTTTTTCATCCCCAGAAACCCGTTCAAATCCCGTAATTTCTCCTAAAACATGTGCAATTAATTAGTTGTGATAGAGAAATAACAATAAAACAGGTATAAACACATGTATGGGTATAGATCATGCAAGGGATAGAAATTTCACTAAAACGTGAAAAATAAAAATTGATAACATCAAGATGTTATCTACCTGCAAGACATTAGGTTAGTTCACATAATCGTCAAATAACAGGTTAACATCCTAGGAATAGCGAAATACATCATACATCATTGTTTTGGGACATTGTAATACCAGAAATTTCAAAACATGTAAAATTACCAAAATACCCTTGGAGCTTAAAAATTTAATTAATAAGTGTTTAAAACGCCAAATAAATCCCAAACCTCTGGAAATGAACAACATATGAAGTAGAATAATTTTTACTACAAGATTTCAATATTTTACAATGTTCAAAAATATTTGTCACACCTTTGAACAATCATATGGGCCGAATTACATTTTTATGTATTTATATACTTGTAAAAATTAAATTAAAAGCAAATAAAACAAGATAAGTACCACACAAAATATGGGAACCATTCCTAATCAATCCAAATCTCAATCAAATCACAAAGGACCAAAATTCTTGCCATCCACCTCAATAATACTCGGCATTCCATTTTTATTTCCAATTCTAATTCATTTTCATAATACCGAAAATCAAAACAACTCACAAACACACATCCGAAATTTTTGAAGGCTCTCCCATAATTTTTCTGGGTTCTATCACGTCCAAGGAAGATGAGAAAAATAGTTTCAAGATTTTTGGGTCGATCGTGTGTTCAAAAGAATTTTTGGGTCGTTTTATTCTAGCCGACAACAAGAAATTCTTTCCTTGTCATTCTTGGTTCGATTCTTGCTAAAGGTAATTTTCCCCATCCCTCTTGATCATATTAATCATGTTTTCACGATTGGATTCATTCCATGCAAGCTTGTTTAATCGAAATAATTAAAAGTATCAAAAACGTACATAAAATCTAAAATACTTAATACGAATTTTATAGGTTCGAAACCTATTTTATCTGGACTCTATATGCCTCGTATAACTCTGTAAAAATGATAGATTCGAATCATACATGCTCATTTGATCATATGGAAATTAATGAGAAGTAAACCCTAAAAACACAAATAAATCCTATACGACTCATACGAATTTTTTGAGCTTCAAGCATAATTTTTCTGGGTTCTATCATGATCATATCACTCTATAAAAATAGCCACTTGAATTTTTGAGGCTTAAATAAGTTGTTTTGGAATTATTGTGTAATCGGATTTTTAAGAAAAATAAGGAAAATTGAGAGAAACCCTAGAACGAATTAGGGTTAGGTTTTTATGATTTGAATCTGATTAATTTAATATTACAATGATTGTGTCATGATGGTTTAATGATGGGATAAAATTAGGGTTTGGTTTTGCAATCTAAAAAGTAAATCCGATTGGTTTAAATAATTATAAGGGTATGTTTTGCCAACTTTGAAACTTTTGGGATATTTTTGTAATTTTATATAAGTCTGTAGGAATGTAGGAAAAATATAACTTGAGGGTCCTAAGTGTAAATATTGCAAGAAAAGGAATTAATGGTATTTATAAGGTACGATTTGTAATTAAATAAAATAGAGGGACTAAAAGTGAACATCCTGGAAAATCATGGTTATTCTGTGAAAATAATGATATTAGAGGTGTAATGTGTAAATTTGAGGAATTGTGGGCTTAATATGTAATTGTTATTAAATTATGATTTGAATTATAAGTTTTGTAAAGTTAAGGGACCAAATGTGTAATTTATGAATTCTGAGGGTCTGATTCATACTATACTTAATTCTGAGGTTACATTCTATAATTTTGTAAAATAATATGCTTGGTTGGTAAATATGGATATTACAGGGATTAAATCATGAATTATGTAAATCTAGGGTTTGTTTTGTAAATATTGAAACTAGAGGGGTATAAACTGTAATATGTGAAACTAAAGGGATTAGGATGTCATTCTGAATAAAATGAGTATTTAAATCAGTAACTTAAAGTATTTTCATGTTAGACCTTTGAATTTAAAATATTTGCATTTAAAACCCTACAATATGAAAATCTGTCATAATTAACCCTAAAGTTTTGCAACCTGATAAAATATACCTTATTCCCATAATAATCTGTAAATAAGGACTTAACCTACTATGTAATAATAGTATCTTGTTAAATATGGAAATCTGTTAATTCTGGAACCCTGCTAAATAAGGAAAGTTGCTATTTCTGGAAAGTTACCTAAAAAGGAAAAGTTGCTAAAAATGGAAAGCCGACTAAAATAAGTAATCTGAAATTAAATAAGCTTTTAATAAGTTATTCATGAATTCGTGTAGATTCGCTGAAGATGGAGTTCGCTTTCGGTCTTTATTATTCTGTTGTGTGTTTTCACTTGCGGTATAAGGTACAGATATTCTGAACCGTCTCACAGGTTTCTCATGATCTCTTTCAATTTCTGATCTGTCAGTTCCAGAATTTATGCCATTGCTATGATCCCCTTTGTTATAAACTTCTGATATTGAACCTTCTGATATTGAACCTTCTGATATTGAACCTTCTGATAATGGACCTTCTGATATTGAACCCTCTGATATGAACTTCTGATAATGGACCTTCTGATATTGAACCCTCTGATATGAACTTCTGATGTGGACCCTTTGATATTGAAACTGAAAGGGAAAAACTTTTCTTAATTATATCTGAAAATGTTTTGAGAAAAACTATCTTAAAACGGGTTATACCTCTTCTAAATGAAATTGTACTAAGGGTTTTATGAAAATTCCTTTTTAAAGACTATCTGTATAAAAAGGGCTTTACCAAACATCATTTCATGAAAGTCACTGAAAGATTATTTAAATACAAGTTAAATATGAAACCTTTGAATTAAAATCTTTTCTATGAACCCATAAACCTTTTGATTGTGAACCTTTGTTATGACCTATTGAACCTTGATTTGAACCTTACTCTAAACCCGGTTATAAACTCTTGTTTTGAAACTTAATTTGAACTTTGATATAAGCATTAATCTGATATACTATTTCTGAACCTGGACTTGAACATTTTTATAAACTCGGATATAAACCTATCTGAATTTCTGAACCTCTGATATACACTTCTGTAACATCTGACTTAGACCTTACAATCTGAACCTTTTGATATACACTTTGATTATGACTTGATACTTGATACTGGACCTTTGACCCACGGGTTTGATACCCGAGCCACCTCACTAGGCATGAGGGTTTCATGTCCATGTCATTGATGCACCGATGGCATGACTCTAGGGCAGGAGAGTGATGACCTGTCCCGTCCCTGACTTTATTTTATCTGGTTGTATTTTGGTAGACTCTGCCACTGGGGCGTATGGATGCATCCTAGATTTGTTCTGTTTCTGTTATCTGTTTATATTATCTGTTATATCTCTGGTGACTGATGGTGTGTGCGATACACGTCTTTCACAACCTCTGGGAGCTAGCTACTCCATTTGATACATGAGGACACCCCTCATATTATCTGATTACTGAGAGGACACCCCTCTGATTGATGATGATGGCATGGTTATATATATTATATCTCTGTTTCTGGGCTCGTGGTGGATTACTGTTTACCTTTACCATATACATTACTTACCTTTGACCATTATCATACCTTGCACTATTTTCCTTTTACCTTTACCTACTTATTATTCCCTATCCTTTATCCTTACTCCTTTATTTATCCTTTAACTCTGATTATGTCTGCATGACCTATATTTCTGACACTGATACTATTCTTTATTACTGCTTGTTACCGTTATATCTGTTCACTGAGCTCTCGTAGCTCAGCCGCATTTCTTTTCCTGCGGCAGGTTTTAGTAGGAAGCTGGGTATGAGTGGAGAGTATCATTGGACTGAGAAGACTACATTGATAGACATTTTGTTATAGAGATGACTAGAAGAATTTTTATTTTCTGACTTAGTATTTATTCCTCTGTAATTCTGTATTTCCTTGTAATTTCTTGTAACCATTGTATTCCTTTGTATTATTGAAGATGTATGCTTGTGTATGTTTCTGATATGTCACCATTGTTGTGACATCTCTACCCTTGTCGGGTCGGGGTGTTACAATTTATGGTATCAGAGAGACAGACTGCGACTCGTAATACATTTACCCTTGACCTGCGAGTTCTGGACCATTAGGCTTCCACTGTAAGAACATAGGAGAACACCCTGAGAACTTGCTTTAGGATTTCCTGATATGATCTTAAGTTTTGACCAGTGAGGAATGGGTAGACTATAGGGCGTTTGATTAAGTATTTTGCTTCCGCATCACTCTGATTCGCGCCCTGCTTTTGATTTAAGTCTGTTAAGATCACTTTTAGAATTGAAAGCTTATGCTTTGCACTACCTAAGTTTTGAACCTAAATAAATCTCGAAGGCATTAAGAACTGCATAGTAATTGCCTGACACTATTTGATCCTTGTCTGCAGAGTCTGACTCTGACCTCTGATCCTTCTGTTAATCATTTTGATGCCTCTACGGGCATTCTGAAAACCTCCTTGGCGATGACGTACTTGAATACATTATGTGACTTGTCTCTTGTTTTGATAAGCATCTATGAATTTTCTGACACTATTTGATTTCGTCTTACCCATCTCTGTTCCTATGAGAAGCCTTGTGGTGTTTAACAACGAGTATAGGAATAAGTTCCCTCTCACTTTTAAACGATAAGATTTGCATTGTTGATATGTCTTTCTTTGGACTGTTAACTCTAATATTATTCTGATAAAGGATTGGTTGTTTGACAACTATCCTCCTATGTCTCACCTTTGACGTTTAAAACAATTTTGAACTCCCTACCATAATTACCGATTGTTAAACTCTTGATTATCATTATTACTCTGAAGATTCGTATGTTACTTTCGCGATTAAGAAGTTTTCCTTGAAACCATTTCTTACACCAGTGAATGAACCTTACCTTGAGAAATACTTGGCACCCTGAATTTTCTGAACACGATTTCTGATTGAACCATTAAATTTTCCACCGGAGTGAGAAGTAAGTTCGCTTAAGTGTATTTTCTTGGCGTATTTCAGTTTTGTTCGCGATAAAGAAGAATGATGACAGGAGACATGTATTGATTCTGGAAGCTGAACCGTATTGCTATTTGGAACCCTTATTTCTCCACCCTGAAACGACTTTGTATCTATTCAATTTCAGAGCGCGAAGTTTCCTTCAGATGGAAATATGAATTGAGGTTATTCTTGAGATCGCTGTCCGCATTTGTAACGACTGATATAAAAATTTGTGACGGTAATAGTATTAGCTAAAGCTCTGACTATTCTGTAAACTTGATAAATGAATGTGTTCTCGAGAGTACTTGGGCAAATGGTCATTGTATGACTTAATAGTACATTCGGAGACGAAGAAGAACATGAAAATCATTTTTGCACATGTAAGAAATTTGACGATCACTTGTGCATTCTGAGAGATTGATATCTGTTGAGACAACGGTTTTTCTTGATTGAGAATATCCCTTTTAAATCCCGCAAATTTTGAAACTATCACCAAACGGTCAAAACCGATAACAAAATGGTAACCTGAAACCTTTTGAACCTTGCATCAGAATTCTGAAAGACGTTTACAACTTGCGTTACCCTTGATAAATTTCGTGACCAGAGAGAAACAACTTAGTCTGATTGAGAACGGAGTTTTGGAAAGCTGAAATAGAAATTTGTTTCCATACCCTCAGACGGAATAAATTTTGAGACATTTCAGAAAGAGACTCGGTTATCCTCCCTTGCAACACAGAAGGTTTTGCGTATGCATCAAGACAACTAGAAACGCATCAGAAGAATTACTTCACTACCTGAACTGGAGTTGACAACAGCGGTGACTACCCAGAAGAGTGAAGACATTCCTTACAAGACAGAAGTGTTGGCGATGCAGAAGAAAGACGGCGAACCTGGAGCTGATGAAGATGTACAGTCTCACTTCCCTATTCATCTTGGTGGTACTAAGATGAATTGAGGGCGGAAGCAGACTGGATGATGAAGAAACTTAAAGATCGTGCCAGAAATTCACATTACTCCATCACATTCCAAGAAGAACTGCAGGAGGCATGATGAACCAGACGATTTTGCTGCACTTCCAGATTGATGGGAACAAAGACATATTAACCGGACTTGAAGAGAGTAGATGTTTTGAATGAACGGATTTCTGAATCAGAGCTTTTATGTTTGGAAGAATTGATTCTGTGAAGACCGAACTTATTGAAGATTAGTTTTCATTTCCGTTGACTTCCTTAAGCTTCGTTATGTCGTGATAAGATCCTCTGATGATTAAGTTTCCTAGAAGCATTTCAGTTCTGTATTTATTTTTCTGTATGTTCGATAATGGCTTTGTTTTGAGGAATTTTGGCGAATTGTGGAAAATCTTATGCTTGTGACGGCGTACCCTACTTTTGTTAGGCAAATCTGGAATTCCGATACTCTTGCGAATAGTCTTATTTCTCTCTTGACTATGACTTTGATCTGGTTGACTCTGAGACTGTAGAAGTACTAGGTGGATTAAGATAGGTTGTTATACTCACGACTTGAGATAAAGTATGATCATCATGAAGGCATAATTATGTGGTGCTAGTATTATGACGCCTGATCAACGTGATAATACTTACACCATATAACGTGCACTCATTGTGGCCATAGGATGTCTTGGGGGAGTACCAAAGAAGTTTAGAATCTGATCTCCGTTGGATTATCCGTGATTAGTGAGACTTTAGGTTCATTCTACCTACGCGTATACTCTGCCTTCGTTCATTAGATATCTGGATTAGTTTGGACTCTCGTTTTACATTCTGTTGACCTCAGTTATAAATCTTGAACTCCTTGTAGAGCTCTCTACTGATGATACAGTTAATCTGATTTGAAATTCTGTTCATAGTTCATATAAGCTTTTCAGAAGATTCTCCTATCATCCATTTTATATTCTTTCCGATATGAAATCAACCTAATTTGTCTCTGTCTGAGGAAATGATGAAGCGAAAAGTGTACCGCTTTTAAGGGGTCATTTAAGCCCTAAATCGTATTTATTTGATCAAATATTGCCCTAAATCGTTCCTTTTGTCAATTTAGGTACTTTTGAGGAGAAATCTGGAAAAGGAGGCATTTTGGACGTTTTTGGAGCATAAAAGTAAAGAAAACGACAAAGTCTCAAAATCATGCTGGAAATTACCTTTGACGGCGTCAGGATTATGCCTGGACGGCGTCATGGCTTGGCAAAAGTGGTGGATGTGAAATTTACTCATGATAAGCCAGTGAAAATTGCATGGGAATTCTGACGGCGTCACCCTTTAATTTGATCAAGGTCGTCACGTTATAATTTAAAGAGGGACGGCGTCACGTTCATAGTCCGAGGGCGTCAAGCCTTGATAGGCCAGAACGGATTTTGGAGAGCTAAAGAGGGACGGCGTCAAGAAGGTCATCCGGGAACCCTAAAAGCGGCGAGGTGACGGCGTCACACTCCATAACGTGACGCCGTCAGATCTAAAAATCTATATATAGTTTTGCAATTCTTTGTCATTAGTGTGGAACTTATTGGGGAACTTTGTGTGTGAAAACCCTAGGACGAATTTGGCAGCTCTTTCAAGGCTTTTTGCCTTGAGATATTCTATGTTACATTGAAGATAAGTTATCAATTAATCATTCAATATGTCTATGTGTTGTTTGATTTTATCTTGTTCTTGTCTTTTGTTTAACATGTTAGGCTTGATTTATCTTGTGTTTGCTTAGATCTAATGAAACCTAGCTATTGATTATTGGTTATTAGTGTGTTGTTAGTTGTATTGGATGATTGTTTATCTATGTTAGGCTTAAGAAAACTGGCTAACTTCCTATTCGGTAACTTGCTTGAACGTCTTAAGAAACATGAACCAATGCGTACTAAAGGTTTTTATGGTTGTATTTAATGCACAAGCGAATTCTAGTGATCCCATGTTAGGAGCTTCCTAGCCGGCTCGACATAGGAGTGAAGTAGGAGCTTGTAGAGTTGGGGAAGTACGTACGCCACCCCACGAATGGTATTAAGGAATACACCCGTCATCCACGCAACTAATACACACTAATCAACCGGTAAAAGATAGTTAGGGAGTAAGGAAATCTAAGTAAACACATTTCCCTCCACATAAGTTTTCACCAACATTTTCATTTTTGTTATTTTATTTTATTTGCATTCGTAGTAATTTGGGTTAGTTGACTAGCAACTAATTCCGCCCACTCTTTCAAACCCGAGATTTTACTTGCTTTCATAAAAATATAAAAACACAAAAAGAATCTTCTCTCACCCTTAGACCTATTAGAGTAGTTTTTCATACCTAACGAACACTATTCCCTGTGGAGAACGATCAATCCCCCGTACTTACCACTACACTATACTACATCGGTCAGGTACACTGCCTGGTGGGGTTGTAAGCCTCTTGAGATCCCTCGAGAGGTAAAACCTGTTGTAAGGTTGCAAAACCTCGCATCAAGTATTTGGCGCCGCTGCCGGGGAATAGTTATTGTTTAGGTTGAATTTTTATTTTATAGGTCTACTCACTAGATTCCTTTCTAGTGAGATTTTTATTTTCTTTTTCTAGGTTTTCTTTAGTCTATCTATTTTCTTCGTTTCTTTGTTCGTAACCATTACCATTCGACATCATGGAAGATGGTAATATCCTTAATCCCAACAACCCACCACCACAACAACCACCACCACCTCCTAGAGCCCGTACTTTAGGAGAGTACTCCCGTCCTAGCCACCATGGCTATCGAAACACCATTGAGCTCACTCAAGGAGTCAATATCACACCCTTGCGATCCGACACCATCCGGTTGGTGCAAAGCGGATGCGCATTCCATGGACTTCGTTCTGAAGATCCTAATCAACATCTCAAGGACTTTCTCAAAATCGTTGATTCTATAGACCTTGATGTTGCCACTCGAGAGACGACCCGACTGCGTCTCTTCCAATTCTCTTTGCGGGACCAAGCTAGTCAGTGGCTAGAACGTCAACCCGCAGGATCCATCACCTCTTGGGATGATCTCACCACTCGTTTCCTTGCTCAGTTTTTCCCACCGGGAAGAACTACCAAGCTAAGGAATGATATCTTGATGTTCCAACAACGTCAAGGCGAAACCCTCTACGAGGCATGGACTCGATTCAAGGACTTACTCCAAAAAGTCCCTCACCATGGCATAGAACTTTGGCTCCAAGTCCAAATCTTCTATGACCATATCAATCTCTCCACGAGGCAAACCATTGACCAATCGGCCGGTGGTAAGCTACGTGATCTAAGTGCGAAACAATCATGGGCTCTCCTAGAAGATCTTGCTCTTTATGACAACGAAAGTTGGAGTGATCCCCGTGATTTGAATAAAACGGTCAAGGCAATATCTTTGCCTTCGAATAATTCAAGCACTTCCGACCGTAGGATCATAGAACTTGAAGACCAAGTCAAGTTTCTCATGAAATCCTACGAGGCTCCTAAACCTTCAAGCCAAGTGAATAAAATCACTTCTTCGTGTAAATTATGTAGTGGTCCCCACAACACTCATGATTGCATGGAGCTCCCCAAACAGGCTTTCAAAGAATTCGGATCCTCGCGAATCGATAAGGTGGGAGATAAGTGGCTCACTACTAATTATGGAAACAAGAATTCCAAAGATAGGTATGAGGCATGGAAGAGTAAGCCAAATTTTAGTTGGGACCAAACTCGAAGCGTATTATTCAATGACTCTACCCCACTCACCTGGTCTGAACATTATCCTCAGCAACATACGCATAAACAACAAAATCGCGAGGAATCACTGCAAAAATTCATTCTCTCTCAAGAAACACAGCTCTCCAAACTTGAGAATCAATTCAGACAACAGCAAGTTGATATGAACAACAAGGTTGATAACCTGTTAAAGGTTATCAATGATCGCCTTGCTGGCAGGTCAACTTGTGAGTTGTCACAAGTTAATGAGATCAAATCTGTCACGGTGACTCACCAAACACCCCCTCCTGTAAAAATCAAGCACCCTAGTAAACTCTTCAAACACATATCACAAAACGGTAAAGGAACTGGAGATACTCATACCCCTTCGAAACCTCTCCACTTCGTGAACACCATTACAACAATACCTGTTCCTAAACCCAATCTGGACCAACAATCAACCGAGAATTTGGACAATGAAATGGAGGGTGAAGTTCCCGAAAAGAACCCCGAGGCGCCCGACGACTATCTAGACTCACCAAAGAACTCGAGTACAAGAGAGGTGAGTGATGAGGAGGGCTCGGAAGAGAAATCCGAAATGCCTCATGGGCTCCCAGTACCGCTAGACCGCCCCCTAGTGGAGGAACTTGAGAGGGGCACAGCAAAGTTGCCTATGGGATTTGGAGAGAGAATAGAGGATGGCGCTCCCAGGGTCTTTAAGATATCTTGCACCACTAGGAAAAAGTTCATTAAAGATGCCTACATAAACCCCAACTCTTCTATGAATGCAATATCCCTCTCTCTATATAACGAAGCCTTCACCGAACAGGTCAAATATGAAGGGTCTAATATCATCGGGGTAATAAGAAGGGTACCAATTGTGATAGAAAAGTTCCTCTTTCATATCGAGTTAACTGTTATTAATAACATGAACCCTATCATCAGCCCATCCTTAACTGGCCTTGTTCTAGGCAAACCATTCATAAAAGCAACGGGAGTGATACTCGATGAGGATGATAGGAGTGCATTATTTACCGATGGTGTCAGGAAAGTGATTTTTCGGGATGGCTGTGAAGAAGTGTATGAGTATCAACCATCAGCATGTGGCAACACATGGGGGCTATGCGGTAGAAGGCCTGGCCGAATTAAGCGATGTGATCCGAATAATCTCAAAATACCTTGCATGATTGGTCACAAGCATTTTTATAATGTTTACATCGACACATGTTTACCCAAAAATGTGATGTCCTTGTTTCATTATAACAACATTTGCAGATGGGGAATGATTCATAAAGGGAAGGACGACATTGGCATAGATGATGATGTACAGGTGTTTGTAGGAAACATGACATTCACTATGAGCTTCGCAATCGTCGATAATATCGAAAAGTACATCGATCCCAGGTTATCACAAGTTGTTTTTGGGGCACCTTTTTGCAATACCACAAGCTTTGTTGTGGACGAGCTCAATGGGATCATGACTTTCACCGATGGGATTAGGGAAATCTCATACCAAACGCCTTACAAGATGAGAGAATTCAAGGAGATTGATTATGGAGGGCTCGATGAGCTAAGTTCCCAACTCGTGTTATGTGACGATGATGTGAGACGGGGATGTAAGGACACTTTTGACCTGTCAAGTGGATTCTTTAAGCAGGATAAGGAGCTTAGTTCTAAATACCGAAACAATCCTTTTGATCTCAAAGACCCGAAATACCTTTACTATGAAAGTGATTCTGATAGAGAATCAAAGGAGAATGGCCTAGGAACCGTGACCAATGATGGAGTCACGTAATGTACGTGACTTTGAGTCTAGCTACCAGACTCGTTAATAAAGAAAAGCGCTTCTTGGGAGGCAACCCAAGCTTTATTTGCTTTGTGTGTTTATTTATTTGTTTGTTTTATTTTATTTGTTTCCGTATGTGTGTTTAAGTTTTATTATTATTGATTCATGTTAAAAACTAATTTGTGAAAATGCTTTATCTTGTTTTTAACTTCGTCTTAACTACATATAAAGGTATTTTGCAAAAGTTAAGTGTAAGGGAAATCTAAATCGGTTTATTAGAACACAAATGAACATGAATCGTAATAGTAATAAATTAACATACATATTAGTATTTGTTTGAGTCAAATGCTTGTATCGAGTCATAATGATGTTTTGCAGGATTTCCAGGAAGTAAGGTATAGGTTTTTCCAAAATTTTTCCGGAAACGTAACATGAGAATTATGTCAGATCATATCTGACGGCGTCAGGCTTTACAACCTGACGGCGTCAGGTTTAATTTTCTGGATTTTTTTGAAAGTTTTGTTTTCTTAAAAAGTTTTTATTAAATCTATAACTTATAATCTCCAGGAATCTGCAAAATTATCATTCCACAAGCATTATATCCTTATATATAGAGTTTATCCCGCCGATGTTATGCAGGTTTTTGTGTTTGTTTTCTCAGGTTTAACAGGTTATTTTGGACAAGGAAATGTATGTGGAATCAAGCTTTTGGCGATGCATTAGTCATGAAGCTTTTACATTCTCTTTGGAAGAAGATCTAACCGTGTTACTTCATTATCCACCGAGCGAATCAGGGGAGTATTTGATTTCATTCTTTTACTTTATGCTTTTACATTTGTTATTTGAACATTGGGGACAATGTTCATCTTAAGTGTAAGGGGGGTAAAAGTACGATTTTAGAGAATGCTATTACGCTTGATTTTTGTTTGTTTAATGGTAGATGTGTAATAAAACTGAGATAAATACTTGTTAGGGTAATTTTAGTGCCAAATTTAAAATTTTTTACAACATATAGGAGTGAAACTTTGATCTTAATGAGCGTCTCACGGATAGGAGTTATATGACTAGCACAAAAAAACCGTACCACTAAAAAATTTTCCACCCCCAAATATGTGAGGTTCGCCCCTAGAATTGGTAGGAAAAGCATTTTGCTATGATGTGTGTACCGGTAGCACTTAGATTCTAGAACTTGCGTTAGGACCATTCCGAGGCCACAAGTGAGACTACATTCGTGTAGTTAGATTTACTACATGATAAGAGGCATTAGGATTAACCCATTGTTTTACATCTGTGTTTTTGTTATAATTACATTGGCTACATTGGTCAAGTAATTCTCCCACACCCTTTGCGTTGTACTCATTTTTAGTACACGATACCCCTAGTACACCCCTCAGAGCCTATCTTTTCGTTTCGACCTTTAAGCATTTTACTTAAAGGAAGAATTTGTTACACCCCACTTAAATGTACACCCAAATCGCCTTAGCCTACCTTGTATGCACTCATTTTTAGTGCATTATTGTGACAACATTTGTTTAAACCCAAGTTAATTATCTAGTTGATTACATGGTTGCTAAGTCGAGTCATATCCTTGTACATATTGTTTTGGGACGATTGGGACTCATGGGTAAAGTACTAGTGTAATGAAGTAATGGGGAAGAACATCATTTATTACCCCCATATGTGCTAAATATTTTAAAAGTACTCAAAGTGTTTTGATTATCCTAATTCGAGTCATTAGAATAGTTTTTTATAAAGTTATGTAAAAGTTCAAGTGTAAGGGGATGCAACACCCCTATGATGTATTATTTTGGATGGTAGGGCAAAAGTGTATGCACAAAAAAAAAAAAAAAAAAAAAAAAAAAAAAAAAAAAAAAAAAAAAATCGAAAAAATCAAGAAAAATACAAAAAAATGAGAAAAAGAAAAAGTAGAAAAAACATACGGACTACCATCCCGTTTCACTTTATTTTATTTTATGTTTTTGTTATTTTGTTTTTAGCTTAAGATCGAGTCGAGTCTTGGCTTAGCAACATTGTATAGTACATGTAATTGATCAAGATCTTTAACTCGCCACCAGTAAAATATCCTTTATCCAACAAAACCGTGTTTTCCTTTTCCCTACACCTAACGTTATAACCCATTTAAAAGCCCTCTTTGATAGTTTATCTTAGGTGCTTACGCCTAGTGGAGGAGGTTTTCGATCCTTTCCCAAGCCTATGGTAATCTATTTGCTATGACAGGTAGTGAGAGATATTATCCGTTTTCATTTATGAGATTTATTTTGATGACACTTGAGAGATGTGAGTATCTAAACACTACTTGTGAGGTGCTAGTTTATAATCTCCGTGCTTATTATGATTAAAGTGGAACGATTATTTGTTGTAATTACTTTTATGTTAGCATTAAATGACCCCTAACTTGTATTTTGATTAGAATAAAAGCGCATTTGCTTGAGGACAAGCAAATCTCAAGTGTAAGGGTATTTGATGAAGCGAAAAGTGTACCGCTTTTAAGGGGTCATTTAAACCCTAAATCGTATTTATTTGATCAAATATTGCCCTAAATCGTTCCTTTTGTCAATTTAGGTACTTTTGAGGAGAAATCTGGAAAAGGAGGCATTTTGGACGTTTTTGGAGCATAAAAGTAAAGAAAACGACAAAGTCTCAAAATCATGCTGGAAATTACCTTTGACGGCGTCAGGATTATGCCTGGACGGCGTCATGGCTTGGCAAAAGTGGTGGATGTGAAATTTACTCATGATAAGCCAGTGAAAATTGCATGGGAATTCTGACGGCGTCACCCTTTAATTTGATCAAGGTCGTCACGTTATAATTTAAAGAGGGATGGCGTCACGTTCATAGTCTGAGGGCGTCAAGCCTTGATAGGCCAGAAGGGATTTTGGAGAGCTAAAGAGGGACGGCGTCAAGAAGGTCATCCGGGAACCCTAAAAGCGGCGAGGTGACGGCGCCACACTCCATAACGTGACGCCGTCAGATCTAAAAATCTATATATAGTTTTGCAATTCTTTGTCATTAGTGTGGAACTTATTGGGGAACTTTGTGTGTGAAAACCCTAGGACGAATTTGGCAGCTCTTTCAAGGCTTTTTGCCTTGAGATCTTCCATGTTACATTGAAGATAAGTTATCAATTAATCATTCAATATGTCTATGTGTTGTTTGATTTTATCTTGTTCTTGTCTTTTGTTTAACATGTTAGGCTAGATTTATCTTGTGTTTGCTTAGATCTAATGAAACCTAGCTATTGATTATTGGTTATTAGTGTGTTGTTAGTTGTATTGGATGATTGTTTATCTATGTTAGGCTTAAGAAAACTGGCTAACTTCCTATTCGGTAACTTGCTTGAACGTCTTAAGAAACATGAACCAATGCGTACTAAAGGTTTTTATGGTTGTATTTAATGCACAAGCGAATTCTAGTGATCCCATGTTAGGAGCTTCCTAGCCGGCTCGACATAGGAGTGAAGTAGGAGCTTGTAGAGTTGGGGAAGTACGTACGCCACCCCACGAATGGTATTAAGGAATACACCCGTCATCCACGCAACTAATACACACTAATCAACCGGTAAAAGATAGTTAGAGAGTAAGGAAATCTAAGTAAACACATTTCCCTCCACATAAGTTTTCACCAACATTTTCATTTTTGTTATTTTATTTTATTTACATTCGTAGTAATTTGGGTTAGTTGACTAGCAACTAATTCCGCCCACTATTTCAAACCCGAGATTTTACTTGCTTTCATAAAAATATAAAAACAAAAAAAAGAATCTTCTCTCACCCTTAGACCTATTAGAGTAGTTTTTCATACCTAACGAACACTATTCCCTGTGGAGAACGATCAATCCCCCGTACTTACCACTACACTATACTACATCGGTCATGTACACTGCCTGGTGGGGTTGTAAGCCTCTTGAGATCCCTCGAGAGGTAAAACCTGTTGTAAGGTTGCAAAACCACGCATCAGGAAATCTGAACCCATTTTGTTTTGATCGAGTCATGAGAAACCAATTGTTTTGAAGAGCCTTTTTGGAGGAACCTCCCCGGGCGTGAGGTTGTTCGTGACGATCTTTTGCGAATTGCTACGACTTCGTCTAACTTTGCGACTTCAAATTTCGAGGACGAAATTTTTATTTTAGAGGGGAAGAAGTTGTAATACCCGAAATTTCAAAACATGTAAAATTACCAAAATACCCTTGGAGCTTAAAATTTTAATTAATAAGTGTTTAAAACGCCAAATAAATCCCAAACCTCTGGAAATGAACAACATATGAAGTAGAATAATTTTTACTACAAGATTTCAATATTTTACATTGTTCAAAAATATTTTTCACACCTTTGAACAATCATATGGGCCGAATTACATTTTTATGTATTTATATACTTGTAAAAATTAAATTAAAAGCAAATAAAACAAGATAAGTACCACACAAAATATGGGAACCATTCCTAATCAATCCAAATCTCAATCAAATCACAAAGGACCAAAATTCTTGCCATCCACCTCAATAATACTCGGCATTCCATTTTTATTTCCAATTCTAATTCATTTTCATAATACCGAAAATCAAAACAACTCACAAACACACATCCAAAATTTTTGAAGGCTCTCCCATAATTTCTCTGGGTTCTATCACGTCCAAGGAAGATGAGAAAAATAGTTTCAAGATTTTTGGGTCGATCGTGTGTTCAAAAGAATTTTAGGGTCGTTTTATTCTAGCCGACAACAAGAAATTCTTTCCTTGTCATTCTTGGTTCGATTCTTGCTAAAGGTAATTTTCCCCATCCCTCTTGATCATATTAATCATGTTTACACGATTGGATTCATTCCATGCAAGCTTGTTTAATCGAAATAATTAAAAGTATCAAAAACGTACATAAAATCTAAAATACTTAATACGAATTTTCTAGGTTCGAAACCTATTTTATCTGGACTCTATATGCCTCTTATAACTCTGGAAAAATGATAGATTCGAATCATACATGCTCATTTGATCATATGGAAATTAATGAGAAGTAAACCCTAAAAACACAAATAAATCCTATACGACTCATACGAATTTTCTGAGCTTCAAGCATAATTTTTCTGGGTTCTATCATGATCATATCACTCTGGAAAAATAGCCACTTGAATTTTTGAGGCATAAATCAATTGTTTTGGAATTATTGTGTAATCGAATTTTTGAGAAAAATAAGGAAAATTGAGAGAAACCCTAGAACAAATTAGGGTTAGGTTTTTATGATATGAATCTGATTAATTTAATATTACAATGATTGTGTCATGATGGTTTAATGATGGGATAAAATTAGGGTTTGGTTTTGCAATCTAAAAAGTAAATTCGATTGGTTTAAATAATTATAAGGGTATGTTTTGCCAACTTTGAAACTTTTGGGATATTTTTGTAATTTTATATAAGTCTGTAGGAATGTAGTAAAAATATAACTTGAGGGTCCTAAGTGTAAATATTGCAAGAAAAGGAATTAATGGTATTTATAAGGTACGATTTGTAATTAAATAAAATAGAGGGACTAAAAGTGAAAATCCTGGAAACTCATGGTTATTCTGTGAAAATAATGATATTAGAGGTGTAATGTGTAAATTTGAGGAATTGTGGGCTTAATATGTAATTGTTATTAAATTATGATTTGAATTATAAGTTAAAGTTAAGGGACCAAATGTGTAATTTCTGAATTCTGAGGGTCTGACTCGTACTATACTTAATTCTGAGGTTACATTCTGTAATTTTGTAAAATAATATGCTTGGTTGGTAAATATGGATATTACAGGGATTAAATCATGAATTATGTAAATCTAGGGTTTGTTTTGTAAATATTGAAACTAGAGGGGTATAAACTGTAATCTGTGAAACTAAAGGGATTAGGATGTCATTCTGAATAAAATGAGTATTTAAATCAGTAACTTAAATTATTTTCATGTTAGACCTTTGAATTTAAAATATTTGCATTTAAAACCCTACAATATGAAAATCTGTCATAATTAACCCTAAAGTGTTGCAACTTGATAAAATATACCTTAATCCCATAATAATCTGTAAATAAGGACTTAACCTACTATGTAATAATAGTATCTTGTTAAATATGGAAATCTGTTAATTCTGGAACCCTGCTAAATAAGGAAAGTTGCTATTTCTGGAAAGTTACCTAAAAAGGAAAAGTTGCTAAAAATGGAAAGCCGACTAAAATAAGTAATCTGAAATTAAATAAACTTTTAATAAGTTAGTCATGAATTCGTGTAGATTCGCTGAAGATGGAGTTCGCTTCCGGTCTTTATTATTCTGTTGTGTGTTTTCACTTGCGGTATAAGGTACAGATATTCTGAACCTTCTCGCAGGTTTCTCATGATCTCTTTCAATTTCTGATCTGTCAGTTCCAGTATTTATGCCATTGCTATGATCCCCTTTGTTATAATCTTCTTATATTGAACCTTCTGATATTGAACCTTCTGATAATGGACCTTCTGATATTGAACCCTCTGATATGAACTTCTGATAATGGACCTTCTGATATTGAACCCTCTGATATGAACTTCTGATGTGGACCCTTTGATATTGAAACTGAAATGGGAAAAACTTTTCTTAATTATATCTGAAAATGTTTTGAGAAAAACTATCTTAAAACGAGGTTATACCTCTTCTAAATGAAATTGTACTGAGGGATTTATGAAAATTCCATTTTAAAGACTATCTATATAAAAAGGGCTTTACCAAACATCATTTCATGAAAGTCACTGAAAGATTATTTAAATACAAGTTAAATATGAAACCTTTGAATTAAAATCTTTTATATGAACCCATAAACCTTTTGATTGTGAACCTTTGTTATGACCTAATGAACCTTGATTTGAACCTTACTCTAAACCCGGTTATAAACTCTTGTTTTGAAACTTAATTTGAACTTTGATATAAGCATTAATCTGATATACTATTTCTGAACCTAGACTTGAACATTTTTATAAACTCGGAATAAACCTATCTGAATTTCTGAACCTCTGATATACACTTCTGTAACATCTGACTTAGACCTTACAATCTGAACCTTTTGATATACACTTTGATTATGACTTGATACTTGATACTGGACCTTTGACCCACGGTTTGATACCCGAGCCACCTCACTAGGCATGAGGGTTTCATGTCCATTTTATTGATGCACCGATGGCATGACTCTAGGGCAGGAGAGTGATGACCTGTCCCGTCCCTGACTTTATTTTATCTGGTTGTATTTTGGTAGACTCTGGCCACCTGGGGCGTATGGATGCATCCTAGATTTGTTCTGTTTCTGTTATCTGTTTATATTATCTGTTATATCTCTGGTGACTGATGGTGTGTGCGATACACGTCTTTCACAACCTCTGGGAGCTAGCTACTCCATTTGATACATGAGGACACCCCTCATATTATCTGATTACTGAGAGGACACCCCTCTGATTGATGATGATGGCATGGTTATATATATTATATCTCTGTTTCTGGGCTCGTGGTGGATTACTGTTTACCTTTACCATATACATTACTTACCTTTGACCATTATCATACCTTGCACTATTTTCCTTTTACCTTTACCTACTTATTATTCCCTATCCTTTATCCTTACTCCTTTATTTATCCTTTAACTCTGATTATGTCTGCATGACCTATATTTCTGACACTCTGTACTATTCTTTATTACTGCTTGTTACCGTTATATCTGTTCACTGAGCTCTCGTAGCTCAGCCGCATTTCTTTTGCTGCGGCAGGTTTTAGTAGGAAGCTGGGTATGAGTGGAGAGTATCATTGGACTGAGAAGACTACACTGTGATAGATATTTTGTTATAGAGATGACTAGAAGAATTTTTATTTTCAGACTTAGTATTTATTCCTCTGTAATTCTGTATTTCCTTGTAATTTCTTGTAACCTTTGTATTCCTTTTTATTATTGAAGATGTATGCTTGTGTATGTTTCTGATATGTCACCATTGTTGTGACATCTCTACCCTTTTCGGGTCGGGGTGTTACAGACATTGTACCAAACGCTCATGAAACTTCTCATTACTTGTCCAATTTCTTGTTTATCTTGGTGAGGAACCTTCCAATGCACTTGAACATCCCTCTTGTTTGCTTGAACTCTTCTAATTGGTTTTCAAGTACCGGAAGTTGTTGGAAGTAGTCAAGAGGAGGAAGCTTTAAGTTAGGGAGTCCATCCTCCGAGCTATTTGATGATGATGATGAGGAAGTTGGAGGATGAGGACGTTTCCCTTGAGTCTTTGCTGCCCTCTTATCACTTAATGGTACCATGATGTGGTCGACAAGAGAATAGTCAAGATGTAACCCTTTAGCATTTGGGGGGATTGTTACAAAGGCTCTATAGAGACGAATGAGAAGCATCCCATAGGGAATAGCAGTGGTTCCTAGAGTGGGTATGTCGGCCATCCTTTTGGCAACATAGGAGGCTAAGTTGAAAGGTTGATGAGTTGACACACTATAGAGCATGTAGCAAAGACAAGCATTGAGATGATCACGGTTCCCAATGATACACCCCTAAGGACTTTTTCCCATTTCTTGAATTGAGGTTTGAGTTCATTGAGTTCCATGCCAAATGGGTCTCGGTTGATTTCATTACCCAAACGGGTTGTCCTAGTATCTGAAGCTCTAGGAAGGAAAAGATGGTCTCGGATTATTTCTTTGTCAACTAGAGGAGTTTGGTATGGAGCAGTACGATCAACTATGGTATCAAGAATTGAAAGAGACCATTTATCCGAGTAAAGGCATGTACCTTCACAAGGAATTCCAAGGAATTCCGTAAATTGATGGAGAGGTATGTTGAAGTCGTTTTGGTTTGCTTTAAATTGAATTGATATGAGTCCATCATCATTACTTGTGAGAATTATGCTAGCATAGAACTCAAGGACAAATATAGGACAAATTTGTTCGTTAATGTCTAAGAGACGATCAAAGTTGATGGTTGCAAGTTCTTGACGAATGTTTGTGCCTTTTAGAAAGGATGGGTCAATGGTTCTACCCTCATGAAAGTAACGTTTTTCTAGAGCTTTGAAGATTTTGATTTGAGCCGAGGTAAGGCCCTTAGTCTTATGATGTTTGGGAATGTAGTTGAGAGTGTCTTTGTGGTCATAGTGAGTTACGGGAGACATGTTTGATCCTAGATACAAAAATTTCACACTTTAGTCGAAACTAATGAGAATTTTGATATAATGTTCTAGTGTGTGCCTATATGAGGACAATGTGGAGGTGCGGTTATATCGACTCTTTTAATGCATAAAAATAAATTCTTTAGCAATTTTGTAACAAAACAAGAGATAACCAAACGCTTCTTATTCAATGTAGCTTCGATTGAATGTACCCGAAAATACATATTAATTATGTACTTCCTTTAGCATTCAAGAGACATTATGCAAGTGATTTTTTAAACATAACGTTTTTATTTGTATGAACCATGTGAAAAATTATTTGTCCTAATTGTGAGAAGCTTTTTACAAAAAATTGACATGGGGTTTTTAGTAAATCATGATAATGTCTTACAAGATGCAATTCTTAACTAAGGGAAATGTAATTATTTGTGTAATCAACGTATTACATGATTTCTTGAAGGTAATGCATAATCCCCAAGTTTGGTTTTGTGCATAAAATAGAAACCCTAGACTCAGAATTGAGAGAAGAAAAGTAGTAAGGAAGCTTACAATGTTGATTTGAGTAGAGATTAGTTGAAGGAGATGCCTTAATTGTGAGAGTGATTTGTTATGGAATGGGTTTGAGTCGTTGTGTGTTTTTAATTTGTGAAAAGGAATGTTTGTTTAAACTGTTTAAAATCTGACCCAGGGACCCACGGATTGGGCAGAACCAATTTTTTGGTTCCGTCCGTGTTGTCGAAGGGTTCCTTGGGACCAGAATTTGATTTGGCCAGTTTTATCATTTTTTGCTTAAACCAAGGTTTAAGCTAAGATTAAAACTACAAATTTGGTTCCATTAGTCCTAGTCCAAGTCTAAGGAGATTGAATGGCTCTCGTTTAAGGGGTTTAGTTAGGATATCGGCAATGTTATCTTCTCAAGATACTTTCTCGATTGAGATGTTTCCTTTTTGAACATTGTCGCGAAGGAAATAACGACGGATTTCAATGTGTTTAGTTCGAGCATGTTGAACTGGATTTTTACTGAGGTCGATAGCTCCTTCGTTGTCGTTAAGGATAGAGATGTCATTAAGTTGAATTCCATAGTCGACAAGAGCTTGCTTCATCCATATAGCTTGTTGACATGCTTTTCTTGCTGATACATATTCGGATTCGGTTGTTGAGATGGCAAGATCCGTTTGTTTCTTTGAAAACCATGAAGTGGGACAATGTCCAACAAAAGTAAAAATACCACTTGTACTTTTTCTATCAACATAGTCTCCGACATGGTCTGATTCGGCATACACTGTGGTTTCAACTCCCGTTCCTTTGGGATACCATAATCCTAGGTGTGTGGTGCCTTTTATTTATCTAAAGATTCGTTTTATGGCTTCAAGATGTGATATTTTAGGATCTTCTTAAAAGCGAGCACATAGAAAAACACTAAACATAATGTCGGGTCTACTAGCCGTGAGATAGAGTAGACTACCAATCATTCCTCTATATTTAGGGTTATCTACAGATTCACCTTCTTCATCTTTGGTGAGTTTGGTTTCCGAAGACATAGGTGTTTTAATAGGTTTAGAGTCTTAAAGACTAAATTTCTTAAGCATATCCTTTATGTATTTAGATTGGTTAAAGAATATTCCGTCTTCTAATTGTTTGATTTGAAGTCCTAAGAAAAATTTTAGTTCTCCCATTATACTCATTTCAGACTCGTCATGTATGATTTTTGAAAAATCATCACATAGCTCTTGACAAGTTGATTCGAATATGATGTCATCCACATATATTTGGACATTGATAATATGCGAATCTTTTTTCTTGGTGAAGAGAGTGTTATCTACTAAACCCATGGTGTAATTATGTTAAACTAAGAATGTTTTAAGTCGATCATACCATGCTTTTGGTGCTTGCTTAAGTCCGTATAAACCCTTTTTAAGTTTATAGACATGATTAGGTTTTTCAAAATCGGTGAAACCCGGAGGTTGTGAGACATATACATCTTCATTTATAAATCCGTTCAAAAATGCACATTTGACATCCATTTGAAAAAGTTTGAAATCATGTGCACATGCATATGCAAGTAAAATTCTAATAGACTCGAGCCTAGCAACCGGAGCAAAAATTTTATCGTAGTCAATGCCTTCTTGTTGATTACAACCTTGTGTTATTAGCCTAGCTTTGTTTCTAGACACTAAACCATTTTCATCCATTTTATTTCGAAAGACCCATTTTGTTCCAATTATAGTTTGACGTTTTGGTTAAGGAACTAATGTCCAAACATCATTTCTAACAAATTGATTTAATTCTTCTTGCATTGCTATGACCCAAGATTCATCTTTTATAGCCTCATTTATATTTTTGGGTTCAATGGTTGATACAAAACAAAAGAAGTTACTTTTATTTTGGACTTCTAATCTTAAGGTTCTTTCATTAATTTTTCCTATGACACTATCTAATGGATGACTTTTAGACTATTGGATATTGACAATTTCTTTATTTAATATTTCATCTTCCTTTTCATTATCTAGATTCTCTTGGTTTTCAACAATTTGACTTTCAACTAAGTCATCATCTACCAAAGGTGATGTCTTAGAGGGAGGTGGACTTTCATCAAATGTTACGTTTAGCGATTACTCGATTCTTAAGGTTTATTTGTTTAAAACAATGTAAGCTTTGCTATTTTGTGAATATCCAAGAAATACACCTTCATAAGACTTTGGGTTAAATTTGGTGAGATACTCCTTTGTGTTTAGAATAAAACATTTACTACCGAAAACTTTAAAGTATCCTAGCCTAGGCTTTTTACCTCTATATAGTTCATATGGAGTTTCGTTCAAAAATGGTCGTATTAAAACTATATTCAAAATATAGGTGGATGTGTCAACGGCGTTACACCAAAATTGTTGTGGTATGTTTTGTTCATTAAGCATTGTTCTACTCATCTATTGAAGAGTCCGGTTTTTACATTCTACTACACCGTTTGACTGAGGAGTATGAGGAGCTGAAAAGTTATGTGTTATGCCATTAGCATCACAAAAAGCTCCAAATTGTATTTCATTATCAAATTTATGACCATGATCCGTTCTAATTGACACAATGCGACTTCCTAGTTGGTTTTGAATTTTCTTACTAGGAATTTCAAATTGATCAAAAGCTTCGTTTTTACTTTTCAAAAAATTTGTCCAAGTGTATCTTGAATAATCATCTACTATGACCAAAGTGTAAAGTTACATCCATAAATTTGTATAGCGGATGGATCAAATAACTCCATATGCAAAAGTTCTAGACACCTAGATGTAGACACCATATTTTTAGCCTTATGGCTATTGTGAACTTGTTTTCCAATTTTGCAAGAATCACAAAAGTGTTGGTCATATTTCAACTTGGGTAAGTTCCTAACGAGTTCTTTTGATGATAGAGATTGGATGAGTCTCATATTGGCATGGCCTAGAAGTCTATGCAAAAGAGTTGAGGTATCATCTAAAGAGGTGAGGCAAAGTTTATCTGTAGATGTTTTATCAATTTTCATAATGTATACGTTATTCTTCCTAACTCCTTTAGCTATGGTTATTCCATCTTTTAGTATTTTACTTTCATTTTCGCTAGGAATATAAATATTCAGATGAAGGCTCGGTCACCTCGAGCATCTATTTAGCATTTACATAGCTCGTAGGCTTATTTATATAAGCTTAGTATTATTAGTATTATTAGTTTTATTAGATTAGTCGTACCTATATTTGTGGAGTGGGTCGGGGCTTTCCCCACTGTCAGCTCGCTCCACAGTCCACTAGGGACATATTATGTAATAGTATAAATACTCCCTTCCCACCCATGGGAAGGGTTGGACCTTTCAAGCTAATAGATTACATGTTACTTTCTCTCTCTAAAAGGCTCCCAACCTCTCTCTTTATCTCTCTAAGTTCTTACCATTCGATCCATAAACTAAGCCTCAATCTAGTGTTTCTTGTATTGTGAATACCCTACAATTGGTATCAAGAGCCATGGTTAGGTCCATGAGAGTTGGTATTCACGGATTTGTGTAGTTTTGAGGTTTTTCTTCTTGGTTCGACTTGTAGGTTTTAAGTTTTTTTTGGTTCGGTTTGTTTAGTAGCATAAATTTCATTTTGTACTTTGTTTAGTGATTAGAAGTTGTTTTACTTTGTACTTTCTAGCTTAAGAATAGTATTAGAGTGGTATTTGGTGTTTGGATTCACAGATCTAAGAACGGTGTGGTGATTTTGGAGCAATTCGTGGGTTTTTGTGGTAGTGTTCTTGGCAGCGGTTTGTGTCATTGGGACGTATTCGTGGACTCGGTTTGTGTCAATTCACTGATTCGGTTTGTCTTATTACTTGTTTAGGCAAAAAGACAAAAGGCAGTGAAAGCGACGTGCTTGGGAGTTTGTGTCTACTCGGTTTGTCCCTGCTGCGCGTACTCGGTTTGTCTCTGAAAAGTCTACTCGGTTTGTGTAGACTCGGTTTGTCTCTGAAAAGTCTACTCGGTTTGTGTAGACTCGGTTTGTCTCTGAGGAATTTACTCGGTTTGTACCTACTCGGTTTGTCCCAGCTGCGTGTACTCGGTTTGTCTCTGGGGAAGTTACTTGGTTTGTCTCTACTCGATTT
Organism: Artemisia tridentata subsp. tridentata; assembly: GCA_021014915.2. Classification (NCBI taxonomy): domain Eukaryota; kingdom Viridiplantae; phylum Streptophyta; class Magnoliopsida; order Asterales; family Asteraceae; genus Artemisia; species Artemisia tridentata. The sequence goes on from CP139509.1 coordinate 279,044,289, forward strand.
GACCCAGCAACGTGTACTCGGTTTGTCTCTGAGGAGTATACTCGGTTTGTGTCTTGGTGATTTTAGAAATTCCCGCGAAAGATTCAATTTCTCGGTTAAATCACCAGATCTGTAAAATCCCGTATTCACTATGACAACTAACTCAGACTCCCTTATTTCGGAGGTTCTCAAACTGTACGATGTTATCAAGGATCATGGGAACTATAATTTCACATCTATAACAGAAACAAATGATACTGATTCTGCTGGAACTGATGAGTCACACTTGCAGTCACACATGGATGAATGCCTTCAGGTTATGCAGTTGGCTAATGATAAGGACAGTCAAGTAGCATGCTTCAGTTCACTTTTATCACACATTAAGGTTTTGTTTGGTAAATTTGAATACGTGATGGGGTACAAACGGGCTTTCGCTTCACTCTTTGGTCAGGAAATTGGTGATTTCACAGTCATAATGACATTATATCTGGATCAACTAGAACAAGAGCTGGTCAAGGAAGAATATTCTGAAGATAAATCCAGAGCGGCTCTCAATGTGATCAACAATCAACTCCAAGTGTTCATCAACTCTCAATACACTATGGATTATAATTATGACTGCCAAGTGACTAAAGAGTGCTTTGCTAAATATACTGGGTCAGAAGTTGAAATGTACAAGACGACACTGCTACTGCTGATGAGGGATGTCCAGGGGTTCATTGAGGAAAAAGGTGAACTGGGTAGGAATGGAACTAAATCAGACAAGACGGATGATGGTGTCAACACAGGAAGTAACTTCACAAGATGTGAGAAGGAATCCTACGAACCTGAAAAACACCAAGCACAGACCACTGTGGTACATCTGTCTCATCTAGATAATACTGTATCTACTGTAAGTGTGCATGACAATTCGTCGAATTCCTTGCCTACGGCTGAGTCTTTCAAATCACCTGATATGATTGAAAAAAGGGTTTACAATGAACTTTTAAAAGGATTTTCAAAACTTGAAAAACATTGTGTTGATCTTGAAATTTCAATGCAACAATTAAAAGAAAAGTTCCAAATTAACCTTCCATCAAAAAATCCGGAATTACCTGACTTTCGGGAATTTTTCATGATAAATGAGTTGAAAGATCAGCTGGTGGCCAAGAACGCGACTATTAACATGTTAAGGACCAAACTAAGTGAATTGCAAGAAAAGGTCAATGATGAAAAAACCTCACATGACTCAAACACTGTTGAGTTACAGGCTGAACAAAACCTTAAGAAAAGTTTCTCATTAACTTCTCGTAGGAATGACTTAAAGAAGTCGGCCAAGAACAGGGTGAATCCTAAGTCTGTCAAATCATCAGTCTTGGGAACACCTTCTCCAAGGTGTGCTCCCCAAGTTGGTGAGACTAAGAATTTGCCTAAATCAGTCACTTCACAACCTAGACATAAGGGAACATTAGCTAAGAGTCATTTTCAGGACAAGTCTCACATGACACCAACAAAGGAAGATAATGTTCATGTCACTGCATCCATTACTTCGGCAAATAATCACCATAGGCCTGTAAAATTAATGAAGCACCCTAGGAAGCCTAATAGATCTAGTGCTGAAAAACAAGAAACTTTCTTTCATAAAAACACTAAGGTGCCTCAGAAACAGAGCATATTTAGAACGTGCCTAAGATGGTTGCCAACTGGTAGATTATTTAAGAAAGTTGGTTGTCAGTGGGTACCTACTGACACGGAAAATGCCTCTATGAATGTTTGCAAGAAATCACAGAGACAGGACTCCATAGTCACTAACCAATACATATGCAAACAAAATACTTATGATAGTGCAGGGAGACGGTTTCCGCGTGCAGCTACTCTCACAGAATGCATCATGAAGAAACTCAAGGTGTGGCTACCAAAGGGGAGATCAACTCCCAAAGAGGAGGTTAAGAAAACACACCTGTGATGCAAGGTGACAATGACTTTTGAACATCTCAGTTCAAAACTCGTACTGTTCTGATGAAAAGATTCTCATGTATCCTTTTCTTTTTCTTGTTGTGTATAGTTTCTCTTTGTTTATAGGTGCATGTGTTGTGTGTATATAGTCATATGAATAAGGAGAGGCATGTCTTCTGGATATCGATAACATTTACGATCCTAGAAATGTCATTCAATAATGACACGGGGTTTTAAATGAAGCTCAAACAGAAGTTGTTCCTTATAAGTAAATCATGTCTCTAAGGTTTGCTATTACTTTAGATAGCAACCCGCGTTCCCAGGTGAAGACAGTTTGTCATCATAATGACAACTATTCTTCAAGGTGATGTTCACCTGAGCATGGATTACTTTATATTCATGTTCATTCATATTTATCACCGAGTAATAAATTGCTGCTCAATCAATCAATGTCTACATTTCTATACAGAAGGTTAGTCATTGATTGAGGGGGAGAGCTACAGCAATTTAAACTTGCCTATGAGCTAAATCTATAGCATCTGTTGGGGCTATCACTATGTGTTTAGGAATTCTGTGAGCTGAGTTTGAAAGCTGTGGATGCTGTTGAGTGTAAGAATTCTGTGAGTTGAGTTTGAAAGCTGTGGATGCTGTTGAGTGTAAGAATTTTCCAGTGTCAGGATAGTCAGAGACCAAATGTGCCATTCATCTAAATAGAGAGAGTCAAGGGTTGGTATTTTAACTTGTTACCTAGGCGGTTTGTCAAGTCAACAAAGACAGGGACCAGAAGTGTCATTTGGATAAAGTGGAATGTTAGGTGTAGATATTTTAAAGATCATAACTCATGCGGTTTGTCCACTAAATAGAGAGTGTTAAGAGTTGGAATCTTAACTTGTCACCTAGGCGGTTTGTCAAGTTAACAACGACAGGGACCAGAAGTGTCATTAGGACAAAGTAGAGTGTTAGGTATAGACATTTAAGATCAAAATTCATTCGGTTTGTCCTAAAAACACTCTCTCTCCTCATTATCAAACCGAATCCACGTCTTTCTCTGTCTAAACCCACGTTCGCTAGTGTTCTCCATCCTTCGAGTCTCCACTTAGGTAATCAACGATTCTCTCTCATATCAGTAGACCAGATCTCGTATATGTCCTAGATTCTTATTGTTTCATTTGGTCCTTCTAGGTTGATTCATTCGACGCCTCAATCGATCCTAGGTTTGTCTATTGTTACTTATTTTTGATTGATGGGATTCTTATCTATGTGTGTAATTACTGACATCATATGCGTTTATTGCTTCATCTCTTATGATATGACTCGGATTAGTGTGATTCATCGAACGAAGATTGACTCCAAAAAGTCAAAATCGTTCTTATGCCTAAGTTTAGTTCGCATGATTTTTGGTTGGCATGTCTCTGGGGTTGGGTGCATTAGTTTTTGCTTACAAATTGAGGAATCAGTTCTGTTAAGTAGTTAGCTATTGTTTGGTTGGATGCGATATGTCGATAGATTGGTGATTCGGTTGTGAGTGAGGATGGGTTAAGATAGGTTTGATAGCCTTAAGGTCTCGCATAGTTCCCTGTTTATGCATACAGTGAGTAATCTATTTTGTGGGATCATGTTCAACGATGTGGGTTGTATGTTTTTGGTTGAATATTTGCAATGCGTTGTATGTTGACTCTGTGTGATGTTATTGATATGTTTGAGAAGTAATTAGGCATTTCAAGTGTTGTTAATGTAATGTCTAATTTGTAATTATTGCGTTCAAATATTATCAAGAGTGTATGTTTAGATGGTATGATCTTCGATGCGGTTTGTCTGTATGGATATGTAGCTGCCTGTATGTGTGTCCATGGACTCGGTTTGTCCGTTTGCTCACTAACGCGGTTTGTCTGATTGCTCATGAACTCAGTTTGTCTAAATTGCTCACGGACTCGGTTTGTCCATGTGCTCACGGACTCGGTTTGTCCATGTGCTCACGGACTCGGTTTGTCCATGTGCTCACGGACTCGGTTTGTCCATGTGCTCACGGACTCGGTTTGTCCATGTGCTCACGGACTCGGTTTGTCCATGTGCTCACGGATTCGGTTTGTCCATGTGCTCACGGACTCGGTTTGTCCATGTGCTCACGGACTCGGTTTGTCCATGTGCTCACGGACTCGGTTTGTCCATGTGCTCACGGACTCGGTTTGTCCATGTGCTCACGACTCGGTTTGTCTATGCGCTCATGGACTCGGTTTGTCTAAAAGCTCACAAACTCGGTTTGTTTATTTGCTCATGAAGTCGGTTTGTCTAAATGCTCATGAACTCGGTTTGTCTGAATGATCATGAATGCGGTTTGTTTATATGGTCATGAATGCTGTTTGTATGCTTAGTCATGTATAGTCATGAATGCGGTTTGTCCACATATTCACGATCTCGATTTATCTATGTGCTTATAAACTCAGTTTGTCTATGTGCTCACATGAATACATTTAAGCTATGCAGTTGATACTTTAGTATGTGCTTGATGTATGATGCATATTTGGTCTCTCATAATTGAATGCTACTTGACTTACTGTAGTCTCTGGCAATGTTCACTTAGACTATGTGCTGACCTTGAGGATTAACTCCCGTCTAACTAGTATGGGCATACTGTCTTTTTGTGAATGTGTGTCTGTAGATACAATGACTGATACTGAGATCACCACTTCTTCTGAGCCAAACCCCGAGGACTCAACACCTGTTCGCACAGATGAACAAATCCTTCCAAAGAACAAATGGATCCCTATTGGAAGGAGCAACTGTTATATAGATGTGGCAAGACCTCAACCCAATCCTATTTACAAGATATTTGTTGATATCTTGAAGGAAACTACTTTCTTCAGAGCATTCGCAGCATGTGCAACCGTTCCCTCTGTATACATACAGCAGTTCTGGAATACGATTCAACTCAACAAAGACACCGGAAATTATCATTGTCAGTTAGATGAACAATGGTATGAGCTGACCAAAGACACCATCAGAGGGGCTCTTTAGATCTCACTTGTTGTCATTGATAAACCCTTCACTCAACCTCCTACATCCGAGGCTCTCGTCCACTTCATTAATGATCTGGGTTATCCATCAACCATCCTTAAGGTGTCAACAATCGTCACCAGTGAAATGTATCAACCATGGTAAACACTCGTCACCATCCTCAACCTATGTCTTACTGGGAAGACTTCGGCTTTTGAAAAACCTAGGGCTCCCGTGCTTCAAATTCTATGGGGAATTGTTAAACGTTCCAACATAGATTTCGCTGAAAGAATCTGGGAAGAATTCATTCACTCAATTCACACTTTCCTAGAAGACAAAGTAAAACTGGAGTCTAATCTGGTCAGCAGGAAGAAAGTTAGAAAGATATTAATTCCTAGCATCAGATTCACAAAAATGATAATCCACCACCTCTACTCTCTTCACAAGTTCCATCCCAGAACTAATTCTCCTCTCCATTTGTCCTCTGAAGAGTTTGTTCTGGGAAATCTCAAGTGGGCTGCTAAAGGGGCCGATCAAGAAGTATTTGGAAGACTCATTCCTGAGCTCCTTATCTCAGATAATATTCGTCAAGCCTCCTATTATAAGGAGTATCTGAGCAAAATAGAGAAATATCAGAAGTCCCTCTCTGATAAGGTAAGAAGTGAAGCCGAAACCCCTGAACCAGAAACCCAGAAATCCATCAAACAAACCCAATCTAAATCGAAATCTAAGAAAAGAAAGGATGCACCCACAGAAGTTGAGGGATCTAAGAAAAATAAGAAGATCAAAAGGAAGGCATCAAGCAAGAAGGTGAAATCCAAGAAAATCAAGTCGAAAGGTCGAGATGATGATGAAGAGATGGTGGGACCTGAACTAGGTCTAAGGGATGAAGAAGATCCGGTTCTACAACAAGCCTTGGAGCTGAGTGCTTAAGAACATGCTGAATCAACAAGGAGTGCTACGAAAGGAGTTGTCCTTAGAGAACCTGTTGTTGAGAGCAGTAAGTCATTACCTGAAGTAGAAGGCAAAGGTAAAGGAGTAGCTACAGTGGTCCAAGCTGCTAAGACTCTCCTTACTATATCATCTCCGGCATCCAAGACAACAACACGATTTGTGCTCAGGAAACGTGATCAGGGACCATCTAGAGCACTTGATATTTCAGAAGGACATCAAGAAGGATCACCAAGCTTAGAAGTTGCTCAAGATTCCAGTGATACAGAAAGCGATGAACAGTTGTACAAGGAGAAGAAGGTGGAGATGAAGATCACACACACCGAAGTAAAGGACCCACAAGATCTAAGTGAGAGTCAAGAAGAGGAAGTTCATAAGGAAGCTGAGTCTGGTAATGATTTTAAAGAAAAGAAGGAGGAGATGAAGGTCACACATACTGAAATTAAGGATCCACAAGATCAAGGTGAGAGTCAAGATGAGAAAGTTCAGAAAGAAGCTGAGTCTGATAACATCATTATGGAAACTCATGATCAGATAACAACAACCACTACAGAACCTCCACATGAAATACAACATGAAGAATTCGTGGCTTCTACATACCCGGGGGTTCATGAGAATCTGAAAATGAAGGAGGATGAGCAATCTCACCTGAATGAACCAACAGGGTATACTGGCACTCTATCGTCTCTGAAGAACCTTGACACCGACTTCAACTATGGTGATCAATTCATCCTGGATAAAGCCAACGACAACACCACAGAGACTGACATACCACATGATGATAAGGAAGTAGAGTCAATGGTGTCCGTACCAATCAAACAAGACATGTCTGGTATTAAATCTATGACAATTCCTGTATCCACAACAGCAACTATCATAGTAGATCCCTCACCAGAAGCAACACCAGCTACACCCATCCCTCCAAAACTACCATCTGATTTAGCATCACAACTGTCTGCCGCCACAAAGCTCATTGATGACATGTCACGGAAGATGAATAATTATGAGCAGAGACTACTTAATGTGGAAAAGTTTAATATAGATCAAAAGGTGGCTCAAGCTGTGAATGATCAAGTAGAGGAAGCGGTCAGATAGGCAATGGAAGCTCCTATGAAGACACGATTCAGAGATCTTCCTACAACTGATATGAAATCAATCCTCTATGACAGAATGTTTGAATGTGGTCAGTATCAAGACCACGAAGATCATCAACGGCTTTATGAAGCTTTGGAAAAATCGATGAATCGTGATAATCAGGATTTCCTCGTGGCTGAGCTTGAAAAACAACGGAAGAAGAAGAAAAGAAGACAAGATAAACCCAGTACACCCCCTGGCTCTCCACCACATCCTCCTCCACCCCCTCCACCTAGTGGTGGATCTGGAGCAGCAAAGATATCAGGAGCTTCAGAATCCACTCATGCTCAATCTCATCATCATCCAACTGAATCTTCTGGTGGTAAAGACCAAGTCACTACTTCTTCTGGCCCAAGCACATCTAAGAGTATTTCAAAGGCAGGATCGCTTGCGTGGACCACAGTTGATGACAAATTTAAGCCCTCGTTCTCGCCAGTTCCTGAGGATTTTGTCATGAATGAGGAATCGGTTGTAGATGATTTGTCTACTCAAACTGATGAAGAAGATGTCTCAGCTAACACCAATATCCCAACTGTTGATCCTAATCAGAAATGGTGGTTGGAATTCTTACGCACAGACAAACCTGATGACTCAGAATCCTCAAGAAAGCGACCCACCAGAGAAGATATGGAATCTTGGATAAAACCTGTATCTGAAGAAGATCGAGAACCAATTCCTGAACCTAATTGGTCTATACCATCATCAGACAAAAGCATTCCTGTAAACAATTGGGCAGCTACTATTGCTTCACAACATAACTCTCCATCAGAGAACTCATTGCTGGCAAAGACTAATGACATGGGGGCATTTATTAGTTGGTTTTGCAAAAAGAAAGGCATTACAAATCTCACTCCCCAAGACTTGGAAGGTCCTGCATATGAAATCGTCAAAGTATTTCATCCTGATGTGCATCATCTTCAATATCAAATGGAAGAATGTCATAGACTATTTACTGATCAAGTTGATGACCGGATTCTTTCCTACGACGTCAACCGACCTCTTCCCTTTGATGGTCCACCAGGTCAAAAGAACATTCAAGCAGATCTCTTCTTTAACAACGATCTGAAGTATCTCCGGTTCGGGAATAATGGTGATCGTCAGGCATTATCCATTTCCAAGATGAAGGCGGCTTACTACCCTGACGTTGGACTGGAACAAATGGTGCCTGATCAAGTATGGTCAGATGAAGAATACAAGTTTGATCTTACTGCATCTTATGGGGTCACACATTGGTGGTTCCACAAGAAGAGATTTTACATTGAACGGCACGCAGGAGAGGGTAGTCGTCAGGGTATACGCTCACATATAAGAATCTTAAGTGTTATCAAAGTTGATATTCACCAAATGTATGGATATGAGTATCTTAAAAGGATAGTGCTTCGTCGTGCTGATCAAAAGGAGTATATCATTTCTGAAAGCGACTTCAAATATCTATCTCCGAGTGACTTCGAGGATCTCTTCCTTCTGAATCTTCAAGGGCACCTGAATCATCTTCCACCTCGCGACAAGAAGGCGCTTACGGCTGCTGTTAACTTATGGATCCGGGGTCTTGTCATCAGACAAAGGGTGAGTGATTTTCAACTAGGGATAGAGAGCTATCAGACCAAACTCAATCTCACTAGGCCAAATTGGGAACGTAAGGGTCTCGAGTACATTCACGACTTTAAAGTCATCGAATCTCCAAGAGCAGTCAAGTTCACTGACCAACATGAAACTCCTATGATGATGCAACTCAGTGAGATTCATAAGTTCAGCGATGGTACCCTGAGAATGATCGATGAAGCACTGGATTTCAGGATTAAAGACTTCAAGTTAAATCCTCACAACCCACAATTGAAGACTCAGTTCTGGACTGATCTGGATGTACAAAGGAGCAAAGAGTTTATGAGAGCCATAGAGCGTAGACTGAAAACAAGAAGGATCTTTCGCAACCTGGAAAGCTTCGTTGGGGGTAGAGTTCGTGAAGGAGATTACAGATTGATGGAAAGAACGACATGAGCTGATTCACTCCATAAGTGGTCTTTGTAGAGATGTTTTTCTTTTGTTGGGCACTTGTAATTTTACAATGTAATTTCCTCTAATCTTGTAATATTCTATGTGTGATCTGTGTATATTGACAAGTAATTCTCCCTCTTAGATCACGGGGGAGCATAGTATGTTCCCATCATCAGAATATATTAAACCTGACCACATTTTCTCCCAAATTTTTCTAAACGTATTTAAATCACTTGGGATCACAAATCTCAAATGATTTGAAATTTTTGATCGGGGGAGAGAATGTGATTTAAATAGGAAATTCTGATAAAATGTGATGATTTGGATGTTAATGTAAGCCCTCCCGTATGTGCTAAACCATTTTGCATATCAAGGCACATATTGAGGGGGAGCAAAATGTTTTGGTCATAAAAGCAAGCTCTTCCATATGTGCTAAAATCTTTCGTATATCGATGCACATATTGAGGGGGAGCAAATGGTTTCTACAAAACAAAGGATTTTGGCATCTTGTGTGAGCAAGGCTCAGACTTCACCAAAGAATTGACGAAACTTGAATTGTCATCAATCGAAAGGATACGTCTTGGCCGGGTAATAATTTCAAGCTGGTCTAACCAGTGATGTAAGCGTGTCTCGAAAAAGATGTATCTGAGTAGAGTGTACCGTTTCGAGAAACTTTCTATGGACTTGACCAGGACGGGTAATAATTTCAAGCTGGTCTAACCAGTGATGTAAGCGTGTCTCGAATCGGTCATGTTCACTGAAAGTGGATCAATTCAAAAGTGCGAGCTTCACCTGACATGTGCAAATTTATAAAACAATCATTTGAGCACATGTTGAGGGGGAGCATTTGAAAAATATAAAACTCTCAAGTGTTTGCAAAAATGTGTTTCAGAATCATGAACACTTTGAGAGATTTTTCAAAGATTTGGTTTATGGCAATCGTGGAAGTACACCAAAGACCGACCATTTTAATTAATGCATGGAGTTATAAGGATGGTTAGGTTAGGCTCAAGTTCCCACGATCCCGCCAGAGCCGGAGGGATCTACCCAGGGACAATCCACTAGTTAGTGTAGAAGTCCTTAGGTATGATTAAAAAGGAGAAAAGTGGATAAGGGAAAAGTGCCGACTGAGATGGAGCTAGTACTGGAACAAACCCAACAAGGTGCTAGTTATGAAGTCTCGGTAAGCACTGAAGGGGTTGAAGAATGAAAAAGAATTGTAAAGATAAAGGGTGTAAAGAAATAGCCCTCCTTACAACTTAGGCAGAAACCGGGTCAATACATATGCTGTCAGAATCACTTAGTTGATTGCTGGCATTGAAGACAAAGTATCATGGACCCAGTGATACACTGCACAACCCTCCCTAGCCACTCAAGGTCCCTCAAAGGATTCTTGTTTCAATTGTCACGGAGTTCAATACATTCCTATCGTCTCTCTCACTCCGAGTTAGATGATATTGAAAAGGTGGCAGTCCTCTCCAGCTTCCGCTCACTAAATCAAAACGCACTATAGAGTCTAGAGCCACGAGATGCATAATAAGATCTCATAGGGACACGAATTATTTCAACACTGGTTGTTCAACATTAAGGACACCAGTTGTAAACTTATGAGTCCTACGCAGATCTTAGCAATCTGCCAGAACATTTATGAGGGAATTTACAAATGTAATTCTCAATGATTGAATGGAAATTCCTGCCAGGGTCAACATCAAGCAGCCCTGAAAGCAGGTCACTTCGGTAATTCCTCGTGGATTACGCTTAGTGGTCGCGGCGGTTTCAACCGGTCTACAGTCGTGGAGTGATCTCCAGCGACTCACCTAATCGTTGATTTACTACGGTAAAATCTTAAAAAACCCTCTGTGGGTTTTCGATTAGGAACGGTCTTGGTAAGGATTAGAGAGAGTCTTCACACTATGCTGTTGACTATCTCGAAGTCCAAACTTGTTAGTACCGGTCGAATTATTGCTAACTGTCGTATGCAGGAATATCTGGCGGTTGTTGCTGTGGAACGCTGTAGCTGGTTGCTGTTGTAGCTGGTTGCAGAAAAGATGCCAAACCATCACCACATGTTCACACCACATCATCATCAAAGAAGTCATGATCACCCTAAAAGACCTTCAACACAGCTTCTGCTAACTCTGATGCCGAAGATCATGACTCCATATCGTGTGAGCATGTCGACTCAAAGATTTATACATCACATGGAAACATACTCCTGAAAGATGACTTGGAAACAAATGTTGGATGATAAAGTCGAAGAATACTCAAAGATCATCCAAGACAAAGAAAGGTCATCACAAGATCACTGCTGAAAGCACAAAGATACAAGACTTTGAAGAATCAAAGACTACGAGCTATAAAGACAAGTTCAGAAGAAAGAATGCTAGAATTCGAATTATTATTTCCGGGGTGACCTCCCTTAGGGGGAGATTGTTAGGAATATAAATATTCAGATGAAGGCTCGGTCACCCCGAGCATCTATTTAGCATTTACATATCTCGTAGGCTTATATAAGCTTAGTATTATTAGTATTATTAGTTTTATTAGATTAGTCGTACCTATATTTGTGGAGTGGGTCGGGGCTTTCCCCACTGTCAGCTCGCTCCACAGTCCACTAGGGACATATTATGTAATAGTATAAATACTCCCTTCCCACCCATGGGAAGGGTTGGACCTTTCAAGCTAATAGATTACAAGTTACTTTCTCTCTCTAAAAGGCTCCCAATCTCTCTCTTTATCTCTCTAAGTTCTTACCATTCGATCCATAAACTAAGCCTCAATCTAGTGTTTCTTGTATTGTGAATACCCTACAATTTTCGCTAAATACTACATTATACTTCTTATCACATAGTTGGCTAATGCTAAGAAGATTAAATCCTAGATTATCCACATGAGCAACATTTTCAATAGAGAGTGAGTCATGAGAGATTATACCTTTTCCGATGATTTTGCTTTTCAATTTGCTACCAAAAGTGACATTACCTTCGTCCTACTCTTGGTATGTTGAGAAAAGACTTTTATCTCCCGTCATGTGTCTTGAGCATCCACTATCTTTGATCCACCCGTCTGGTTCCAACCCGACTTTCAAGCATACCTCGTTTGAGTCTTGAGCCATGAGTGCAATTTCGTCATTCTTTGGCTCCTCGTCATCATCTTCACTTCCACGCCAAGTACCACTTACAAAAGCCCTTTGATTCTTGTTTTTTGGTGGCTTGGGACAATATCCTATTAGATGACTTGTATCTCTACATCTAAAAAACTTTCTTTCGCCTTTTCCTTTCTTGTCATCACGATCCTTTCGAAAGGATTTCTTGTCTTCTCGAGGTTGTCTTACGAACCTTCCTCGTCTTGTAAAGAACTTTTTTGAAATCTCTTATGTCCATGGCATATTCTTCATCTTCAATACCCGAGCTAGATTCTTCGTCATCACTTGAGTCCACTCTAGCTTTCAAGGTAATGGATTTGACTTTTCCTTTTTACCCTTAACTATCTCTGAATCCTTTTCCATTACCATTTCATGAACTTTGAGGTTTCCAATTAGCTCGTCAAGTGACATGCTTGAAAGATCTTTAGATTCTTCAATGGCCGTCACTTTTGCTCTCCACTTCGAATGGAGTGCTCTAAGAAATTTCCTGACAAAGTTCTTACTACAAAAGGATTCATCAAGTGCTTTAAGGGAAGTAATGATAGTATTAAACCTAGCAAATGCACTATCAATGATCTCATCTTCAGGGATAACAAATTGTTCATATTGTTGAACAAGAAGATCAATTTTGTTATCCTTGACTTGTAAGTTTCCTTGATGAGTGATTATTAAAGATTGCCAAATTTCTTTAGTGGTTTTACACATAAAGATTCTTTCATAATCCGTTTTAGGTAGAGCATTGTAAAGCATCATTTTTGCCTCATTATTTTTAGCAGTCAACTTCTTTTGCTCATCACTATGACGAGCAAGTGAAGTATCCTCATCCCGACCACTTGTGGTATCTTTTATTATAGCTTTATGATCACCTTCTATAATTATATACCATAGATCTATGTCTTTTGATTTCACATAAGTTTCAAATCGGTTTTTCCAATAGATAAAAGCATTAGGTTCAAATAGTGGTGGTCTTTGCATAGATTGCCCTTCTTTGAAGTTTTCAAAATCCATGGATCGTTCCAAGTTTTAAAATACAATATATTTTAAAAATCTTGAGTAACGTAGCTCTTGATGCCAATTGTGGAAAACTAGAAGGGGGGTTGAATAGTTTTATCGTTTTAACATTATTTTTCTTTGAGAACTTTATGTGAATTCAACTAATGTAAATAATAAACGATAAATAATATGCATGTAAAGAAAGAAACGATCAAAGCACAACACGAGGGTTTATAGTGGTTCGGTGTATAAGGACTCTTTTTCCTTGCCCTACTCCACTCCCCGAGTATCCTTCACTAATCAACAAGCTCCTATATCCGAAGAAGAAAACCTTTACACGTCGCTTACACAATATTTCCGACACAAAGCTAGATGTCGAGTTCTATTAGAAGGTCACAACCACTCCCGTCATATTACGTATTTTGAGGACTAAAATACTAACAGATCACTATAAAAGTTTATGATAGTTTGCTACAAACAATGATGTTTGAACAATAACAATTCACACCGTGATCAACAAACAAGACTTTACAACACACTGTTGAAGCTTGTAAGTCTTTAAATGACGCTTTGATCTTCTTGCTACAAAAGAAGCTCACTAAAATGAAATATGAATAAGTTAGATACATGGAATAATGAATGAGAGAATGTATGCTATTTTTATGTTTGTAAGTGATGATTCAACAACATGGTGTGGCTTGCTATTTATAGGCAAACTGTGCCAGCAAGCCACAGATTAGGCGGAACCAAATTTTTTGTTCCGGCCTTGTATATTTTTGGTTCCGTGCGACCTGTCATGAGATCTTCAAAATCTTTATCAAATCTAACCAAAATATTTACCATATCTTCCAAGGATCCTTAAATGATATGCAATCTTAGATTTACTAGAGTAGGATGATCCAAGTAGTGATGTAAAAATGCTATTTCATTTTGATTAAAATGTTTAGGAAAGTAAACTTGTAAAATGTATATACTAGCTAGCTAAATGAAGTTGATTAAGAAGTAATTAGTTAGTTAATGAGTTATTAAAAATGTTTGATTACTTAAGTTATCATAAGATACATTTTTATTATTTGTAAAACATACTAATTTTACTTTGACACCTAATGTGGCACTTTATTTGTTTTTAATACCTAATGTTGCACTTTTCTTAAAATGACTAAAATGCTATATATGAACAAACAATTCGTAACTTATGTTAAAATCTATTTGTGTTTAAGAAAGACTTGTAACTATATATACAAAAGACTTAACTACATTTATGTTTTGCTAAAATAAAGTTTATAATTGTCGTTAACAAAATATATCAAATATCGTAAAATATAAATAACGTTTTTAGACGATATTTTTATTAACAATCTCCCCCTTTTTGTTGAGGACAAAAAATAAAGTTTATTTTTAAGTAATGAGATAAATAAAGTGCAAGTCTTTAAAAATATAGATTAAACTTGTTTTATGCAACTTTTAAATTCATTTAGATATTTTAAATTGTATCCAATTGTGAGTTTGAGTTTAATATTTTCTCCCCCTTTAAGAGAAGCATACCAGAATGTACTGCAAGCCCGAGCTTGATTATCTCCCCATTGATAATACTCCCCCTAGTTGGGGTGTCAAGTATACGATACATGGATTTTGAATGCTACAAAACAAAGGTTAGTGTTAAATAATTCAAACCAACTATTCATACAATGTACAAGATAAATAAATAACACAACCAACACACAAAAGTATTAAACATCATACATTAGTGAAATTTCATTATGACTAAAGTCATAATGGTGTGACAATAATGATGATGGTGGAATAGAATACAAAAATAAAAATTATCTTAAAAAAAATCCTAGACGAATAAAAAGAGAAAAATAAAATAGAAATAAAATCCTAAAACAAGAAATTCCTAATGTTATTGGACTTATTATTTCATCCATCCTAGTTTTTATTGTGGTGGAGGATGGGAAAAAGCGTTTAAACGTTCAAGGATGTGTTGGAGGATGAACCTCATTTCATCTTGAAGTTCATGGACCATTATCTTGGTCCTTTCACTAATCCTAGCGGCTCTCTCACCAACAGACTTATCAGTAGACTCATTTAAACAAGACAATTCTAGAAAAGGGGGAACCTCATTATAGCCTATGCTACTACCTTTCCTTATAAGTTGGCACTCTATTAACTTGTTAACACCTTCAGATGCATGTTCAAGCCTATTCACTTTAAATTTAATGCCCTCTTCTTCTTGTTGAACTACATCCTTTTCTTTTTGATTCTGTTCTAGTCTCTTATTAAGCTCTTTAATAATATTTTCTTTCACATAAAGTTTACTTTCTCAAACATTAACTTTCTCTACATAATCAGTCTCATTCTGCTTAAAGAATTAAAGTCTTTGTTCAACAGACTTTAAACCTACTTTATAACCTAAATTATCTACCTCAGACTTCTTTAAATCTGCTATTAATTTTTCATTCCTAGCCTTAAGCAACTCAACAGTATCTAAACAAGATTTATAAGAACAACCAGAATCATTAGATACCTCAGTGTCAGAACTTGATGAAGAAGAATAAGCCATGAGTGCAAAGTTTGGTCCTTCTGCTGCTCGGTCACTCCAATCATATCCACCAAAACCATCACAAGACACCAAAACTGTGGAATTTGTAGGTTCCACAGACACAGTATTCCTTAAGTTTTCTCCATTCTTGTTGTCTTGGCTCCTTGGTGCCCTGCACTCTCTTGTAAAGTGTCCCTTTCTATGATAGTTGTAGCATTCTACCTTTGACTTATCAAACCCCATGTTGTCATTCCCATTGACTTTGAGCTGCCTTCCTGTACTCTTCAAGAATCTCCTTGCCCTCATTGTCAACATAGCTATCTGCCACTTCAAGTCCATCTCTTCAAGATCATTTGGATGAATCTGTTCCAAGTCCTCATGCACAATCTGAGAACTGATTGATTGACCAGCCAAGAAAGCATAGATAACAGCATCACTCAAGTTGTCAAAGTTTGTAGAACTGGCAGTATTAACTTGAGTGCCAATAGTAGTAACTCCATGAGCAGTTTTAATTGCTTCACTAGTACTACCAGAACTGTTATTGGAAGAGGACACAAAAGCCAAGTTTTGTGAGCTTGAGGATGAGATAGATGACCCTTTGACTTCAGGTTCATACACTTTAAGATTGTTGTAAAGTTCATTCATGCTCATTGTGTCTAGATCATCCTTATTTCTCCACACCACAGTATATGTATGCCACTCTGGTGACAAGCTTCCTCGAAACTCCTGATTTATATCTTCTTTGGGAATTGTTTCTCCCAAAAGTGCTAATTGAGTGACAAGCTTCTGAAGTCCGTCAAAGGTCTGATCAAGATTCTCAAAACTTGAAGCAACAATGTTCTCATATTGTTGCTTCAAAAGATTCTTCCTTGTCTTCTTAGTAGCAACATTTTCTCCAAATCTCTTCTCAATAGCTGCTAACAAAGACTTAGCATCCTCGATAGAATTAAAAGTCAACTGATGTTCATTAGGAATGCCCATCATGAGAGTGCTTCTAGCCTTAACCTCTAATCTTCTTTATGCCTTTTCTTTAGCAGTTTTAATAGGCACAATAGTCACAACCCCAGCAGCAGATGTTTCAGTTTTTGGTAAGCTATCACCAATCTCTATGACCTCCCACAGAGAGTAGTCAATCATCTGAATATACTGCTCGATTCTCATTCTCCAGAGCTTATACTCACCAGGCTTGAGCATTGATACCTTTGATGCAGCAATCATATGTGGAGACTCTGAATCCATGTCTTTAGTAAGGTCTAAACAATCTTGAGTTTAAACATTTTCTTCTTGATCACAGCTTCTAGATCACAAGCTCTGATACCACTTGTTGATCCCAGTTATGTACTTGATCGAATCCCTTAGCTTGTAAAGGTTTAGTTATCTTGAATAAATTCAACACAACTAAGTATAGAAACTGTCTTTGAGTTTATCAAATACAATGCGGAATCTTGTACTTGATCTTAAGAAGAACTTTGTAACAATGTAACAGTAAACAAAGAACAAAATTATATCAAACAAAATGCTTCAATATTATTGACTATAATACGAATACTCAACAGTATTAGGGTTTTACAACCTTGAAGCTATAACTCTATGACTCAATGAATACATATCAATCTTTATGCCCTAGGACCTCCTTTTATAGACTAAGGAGTCCTAGTCGGCTTACAATAACTTTCTATGCAAGATAAATCTTTTCTATTTTTATCTAAATATGTTACACGGTATTACTATACTTATCTTACACATAAACTGACTTAATAAATCAATAACACTAATCAATACTCCAGCAGCACTAAACTTTAACTCTGGCAGCATTAATACTTCAACAGTAGTAAGTTAGTACTAGCAGCACTAACTTTTCTTCTAGCAGCACTAACATACTTAGTGTATTTCTTTGAAGTTCAGCAACATTACCAGCATTAGTAATATATACTAGCAGTCTTAATATTTGTATCAGTAGTAGAAACATGCTTAGAGTATTTTCATTTAAGTACCTGAGCAGTCTTAATCATGTGAGTAGTCTTAACATCATGAGCAGCATTAACACCTTGAAGCCTTTAAATCCCAACAATATTTGATGACATCAAATAATCCTGATATTTTAGTGTCAATTTCCCCTTAATATGCTCATTATTTGTATCATTTTATATGGATATATGCTTTGATTTCTTTATATTTCATTTTCAGGTAATAAATGAGCATAGGAGCAAAAGAGATGAAGAATTGGAAAAGTACGTACGATGATATACATTTTTGTATGCTGAAGAAGTTACGGCGTAGTTCCACTCTCCACTTACGTCGTAGCTAAGGATTTATACACGAAGACCAAGTCAACGCAAATCAAGGATTACGGTGTAAGTACCACAGAGATTACGCCGTTATATTTTAGAGACTTAGAAGAATTTCGTGGCCATGAAGGTTACACCATAACCAATGCATGAGGTTACGGCGTAAAAGTTACACAGAATGGGATTGAACAGATTACGATGGAACCCACTCATGAGGTTACGCCGTAGTGACCAAGTGTGATGGTTACGGCGTAACTTGGCTATTAGTTACGCAGTAGTAAAGGATATACAAGTGGATAAGTACACGCTGACGAAGACTTACAGCGTAACTTGGTAATTACTTACGCCGTAATTAATAACTTGGGCGCGAAGGAGTTAAAGTCCAGGGACTAAAAGTAAAAATAAAAAGAACGATCAGGGACTAAAGGTGACAATTCAAATGAAGTTTAATTATGTCACAATGACCAAGTATAAAAATACCAAAAACTATGAGGGGCTGAAACCGTACATATCTTATAAGTATTACACTTATAATGGACAAGGGACTTGAAATGAGACCATACGCTACTTCAGGGGTAAATACGGACAAGTTCATGGAAGTTTCAAAAAGGAAGACAAATAAATGTACGAAGACTATTAGTTACGCCGTAACTAATATTTGGTTACGCCGTAACCGAATCGATTTGGTTACGGCGTAACTTTTCAAGATCTGGCAAATTTCTTTGCGCCGTAATAAGTCACGGCATAATTAACCCTAGAGGTTATGCCGTAACCTTGTCGGGGCCTATAAATACAACCCTATTTCACCACTTTTCAGTATCTCTTTTCCCCCCTTTCATAGGGGTCGATGTAACGCCCCCAAAATCATAATATTGCGGAAGCATACACTTTGGGTGCTACTAAATCGATAATCACAACACAAGATATAGGGAACGGATTTGAAATCCGTTTTAAAATACATTACATAAATTAAGTCATGTTGTTTTACATAAAATCCATTTCAAATGAAAAGGTAGCCCATTAAACAAGAGGTCTAAATTTCAGAGTTAACGCATTATTAAAAACATTTCCAACATTTATTATGACCATTGCCATGCCCTGCCTTCAGTTAACGCACCTCAGTTTCCTGAGAAAAAATGCTAAAAGTCAG
Organism: Artemisia tridentata subsp. tridentata; assembly: GCA_021014915.2. Taxonomy (NCBI): domain Eukaryota; kingdom Viridiplantae; phylum Streptophyta; class Magnoliopsida; order Asterales; family Asteraceae; genus Artemisia; species Artemisia tridentata. The sequence goes on from CP139509.1 coordinate 279,063,395, forward strand.
CTAACGCTGGTAAGTTCATAGGTTTAAAGTAAATAGCACATATGGACCAATAGCAATAATCAACAAACAATTCAGCAAATACACACTACTCAGCTATGCAAACACTAAGCCTCATCTAACCGATCTATGACATTGCCACGTGCCCAACTGGCATTAGCATAAAAAGGGTGCCCGCGAGTGTTAATCCCCAGACACTCGGCCTATATCAAACGGCTTCCTAGAAAGGAATTAATGGTTGATGATAGTGGGCGCAATGGGATTCAGCTAAACTTAGGTTTCTGCATACTAGTGTGTATAAAAACAAAATCCATTTTTGGTCCATGAAAACAATTTTGCATGTTTCTCACCCCAAAGCTTGTAAAAACAAATCGTATAAAAATATGGGGCTATAAACTCACCTTGCAAACAACAGCAATCTGCTAATCAACAAAATAGTGCAACCGCGCCGACACACAACCTAAATCAGTACGGTAAGTCTTAGCGAAATATTCGTGTCTCATATGTCTTTATTTTATTTGAAAAGTTTACGTTTGACCAGTGCTCGTGTATTTCTTGCTTGCTGTGTGGTAAAATATATTTAAAAATGATTTATCGTTATAACTCTTGGTGGTGGCTCATGGTTAAAGTGCACGATGGGAATACGTAACGGAACATCCGTGCTGGTATTCGCCGTTTAAAATGAACAAGTATTATATATATATATATATATATATATATATATATATATATATATATATATATATATATATATATATATATATATATATAAAGTTATAATATATATATATATATATATAATATATTAGGTTAAATACTCATGTATTTAATTAATTAAAATTATAATTAATTAAATAGGTTTTTGAGAAATTAATAAAATAATGAAGTTAGTGGAGGATTATTATATTATAAATATTATTTATTATTTATAATACAAGTTTAATTATAAGAAAATAAAACATTGTTAAGTAATTTTAGAAAATTTACTTAAGTTAAGTACTTTCACTAAAATACTCTAAGTGTTAGATTTTTAGAAAATTTGGGCATGACTCATTCGTTTATACAACGTTTCCATTTTCCTCAAGTGTTGCAAAATACGTTAGTAATATATATTTTGGTCGTCGCGAGTAATTTTTATCGTTATAATTATCGTTATTGTTACGTTTAATTATTAACAATAGATTTCGACACAAAGTCAATATTTAGTTGAAAAGTCAACAAAAGTCAATATTAATATTATTTTGGTTAAAATGTCATTTTTCACCCTTTTGGAGACTAAGCGTCTCAAAACAAGTCCAAAACTAGTTTTCGTTACATTTATCGTTTCGTTAAGTAATAATATCCATGGCGAGTCGGAAAATATTCCAAAAATCATTTTTGTCATTTAAATTGTATTTTGGGCCGAAATTCATGTAATAAGCCCAATAGTCACTTTTAGCCCAAAACACATTTTTAGTTAAAACGTATATATCGTCGCGTTTGGTCAAAAAGTCAAAACTACAAAACTTCACAGTGGGCTCGGCCCAACAGCCTCATCGTGGGCTTATGTGTCCAATTTTTATCTTTAGTCCATTATTTAGTAAACTTGTAATTATTAGTTACTTATTAAACTTTAAGCTTATCAATTAAGCTCTAATAAATAAGCTATTAAGTTAGATATTCAAATATGACCAAATTAAGTTCCATTCGACCCATACATATTGTGTCAACTTATTTTCTCATTTTTACTAGTTAATTTCTATAACTTATGGCTTATTCAATAAGCTATTCCAAATAAGCACTTAAGTATATTTTCCACCATTTCACCACTTGAGCCAAAATTTTATGTTTTTCAAAACCCCAATAATCTTTTATTTTTCTTTTGGCCGATTCATCCATATAGTTTCAAAAATCAATATATTGCTTAATCTCTCGTAATTAACATAAATCTTGTTTGTATCATGAAACTAACATCATATGAAACAAGATTTACCACATAAGCAAGAAATTTACTAATTTGTTCATATCTCACTAAAAATGTCGAGCACTATATATAAACATGTAAACCCTAGCTTTTTCCATATTATCAAAACATACACATTTAACACTTTTAATCATCATTAGACATCAAATGAACATGAGATTAACAAGATTAGGAAAAATTTGATGATTCTTACAATGTTTGTGATGTTAACGTGGAGAATGAGAGACCAAGAACACCCAAAACTTCACCAAATTTACCCAAACCACGTTCCAAATAACCCATAAAGCTTGAATATATACTCTATATTGATTGAACTTCAAAGAAAATTATGGGATCTTGATGTTTGATGTGTGCCGAAAGTTTTGAGATCAAAAATGATCTAGGAAAGTGTTGAGAGTGTTAAAGGATAAGTTGGTTTTGTTTTAGTAACATTTAGGGAAGTATGGTAATATTTATAAGATTAAATTGGTGTTAGTGGGTAAGTTTTGTCTTGTAATGGGGGAGTAGTAACTAGTGGCCGATTTGGTGTATTAGGGGGAGGGTAAGATTTATTTTTACTCCGCGTTGGTGTATAGTGTGTCGGTTTGAGCTAAAACATGACCGTAAATTCCCGGTTTGACGTTTTTGGACACGTATGCGTAAAATAAAGTTTTTATCCACTTTTTTGTTAGAAATGTAATAAAATATTATTACTGACTCAAAAATATATTTATTTGACTGTTACCATGTGTACTGTGCTGTCGGTACGCGCGTGCGGTTGTTTTTCAAAAAAATGCGAGAAAGCTCTCAGTTAATTACGAGACTTGTAAGTAACTATTAGAAATAGGATAATTTAGGTTTACTGACAAAAATATACACTTTCTGCAGTGACTGTAAGCTACAGTATGCGGGACAGCTCCCAAAAATGCTCAAAAATATTCAGAAACATGCAAATGCGCATAGAAATGCTCAGCTTAAAAATAATTAATACTCATTTAATATTAATTAACAACGTGAAAATTACCATTTGTCACAGTCGATTAGGGCGCCACTCCAGGGCAATTTCCAGCAGTTCCAAACCATCTTTCAAGGGAGAATTCACTTGCAATCAATGTCTTCATTAGTTCTACATCAGGTAATTTGTATCAAACAATATTTTCAATTCAATTCATGTTTTATTCATCATTGTTGGTTTAATTTACTGTATGTTTGGCTAAGCACCTTTGGTGGTAGCCTAGTTATGATTCTTTTATTGCTTTGATTATGTTTTCGTGCTTTTATTATTTTCTTCTAGTGTGTGCATGCTTAGTTTTCCGTTAGATCCTCTAGTTTTGATAGTTTTGAAGGCCGGTTGTACTTGTTGCATTAGGAAAATTGACCAAAGGACCCTAATGTAGTAGGTTGCAAGGTGTTGGTAAGAATTGTTTAATAGGACGACCAACATTCTTGTGTGCGAATGGACCTAAGAATGCTCCATAGGATCACCCTCCTGGTTGGATGAACTTAAGAAGTTAGATGTGTGGTCTAAGATCCGAGAGGCCGGATCACACAAAGAATTAATCTAGCATGTAGCGGCACTTAATCACTCTAATCATATCCACCTAAACCATCACAAGACACCAAAGTTGTGGAATTTGTAGGTTCCATAGGCACAGTTTTTCTTGAGCTCTCTCCATTCTTGTAGTCTTGGCTCTTTGGTGCCCTGCATTCCCTTACAAAGTGTCCCTTCCTGTGACAGTTTTAGCATTCAACCTTGGACTTATCAAAACCCATGTTATCCTTCCCATTGACCTTGAGTTTCTGCCTGTATTCTTCAAAAATCTCCTTGCCCTCATTGTCAACATAGCCACCTGCCACTTCAAGTCCATCTCTTTAAGATCATCTGGATGAATCTGTTGCAAATCCTCATGCACAATCTGAGGACTAGTAGATTGACCAGCTAAGAAAGCATAGATAACAACATCACTCAAGTTATCAAGGGTTGTAGACCCAGCACTATTAACCTGTGTGCCAGCAGTACTAACTCCATGAGCAGTAATAACTGCTTCATTAGTACTGCCAGAACTGTTATTTGAGGAGGACACAAAGGCTAAGTTCTGTGAGCTTGAGGATGAGCTAGATGACCCTTTGCCTTCAGGTTCATACACTTTTAGATTGTTATACAGATCATCTAAACTCATTGTATCAAGGTCAACCTTGTTTCTCCACACCACAGTATGTGTGTTCCACTCTGGTGACAAGCTTCTCATAAACTTTTGATTTATATCTTCTTGAGGAATTGTTACTTCCACAAGTGTTAGTTGACTAATAAGTTTTTGAAGTCTGTCAAAGGTCTGATCAAGATTCTCAGAACTTGGAGAAGCAAAATTCTCATGTTGTTGCTTCAAAAGGTTCTTCCTGGTCTTCTTGGTAGCAGCATTCCCTCCGAACCTTTTCTCAATAGCTTCTAACAACAATTTAGCATCCTTGATGTGATTGAAAGTCAACTGATGGTCATTAAGAATGCCCATCATGAGAGTGCTTCTTGCCTTAACTTCCAGTCTTCTTTGTGCCTTGTCTTCAGCAGTTTTAATAGGCAAGATAGTGACAACAGCATCATCAGAAGTTTCTGTTTTAGGTAAAGTATTGCCAGTCTCTATTACCTCCCACATAGAATAATCAACCATCTGAATATATTGCTTTATTCTCATTCTCCATAGCTCATACTCTCTAGACTTAAGCATTGGGACCTTTGATGCAGTAATCATATGTGTAGATTCTGAATCCATGTCTTCAGTAAGATCAGAACAGCCTTGAGTCTAAACAGGTTCTTCTTGATCACAGCTTCTAGATCACAAGCTCTGATACCACTTGTTGATCCCAGTTAAGAATTTGATCAAATTCCTTAGCTTGTATGGGTTAGTTATCTTAGATAAATTTAAAACAACTAGGTATAGAAACTGCCATGAAGTTTATCAAGTACAATGCGGAATCTTGTATTTGATCTTAAGACGAACTTTGTATTGCATAAAACAGTAAACAAGAACGCAAGTATATCAAACTAAACACTTCAATATTATTGATATAATACGAATACTCAAAAGTATTAGGTTTTACAACCTTGAAGTTCTATAAAAAATCGTGTTAAGATCTTAAGATGTATCTATCTCTATGCCCTAGGACCTCCTTTTATAAACTAAGGAGTCCTAGTCAGTTTACAATAACTTTCTATACAAGATAAATAACTTTTCTATATTTATCTATTACTAAACTTTCGTTACAAGATATTCTATAAACATAAACTGACTCTAATACTCTAGCAGTACTAACAAACACTCAGCTGTACTAACACTTTACTCTGGCAGCATTAAGTCTTCAGTAGTAGTAACTTAGAGCTAGCAACACTAAGTTTCCTTCTAGCAGCATTAACTACTTAGAGTATTTTTCCTTGAAGTCTGTTAGCAGTCTTAATGTACTCTAGCAGTCTTAACTTCCATAAGCAACATTAACCTTTATAACTAGCAGCAGTAATGATTTGCATTATTTTTCTTGTAATACCTGAGCAGTTGTAATTACATGAGCAATAGTATCTCTAAAACCCAACACCTTTTGTTGCACTCACCTTTAGTGCAAGATACCCCTAGATACACCCTTCTGAGCCAATTTTTTTGTTTCATACCCTTATCAATATTTTTTCGATACACCTATTCGCCTTAGCCTACCATGTAGTCTTAGTTTATGATTGGGAAGTCGTCGTTTGCTCAAGTTTGAGGTTCGAGTAAAGAGATTAGGGAATCACGCCTATGTCGAAGACATATATTTGAAGATCATTGAAGATCCCCCGTAGTTTCTCATATATGATTCATCTCTAGTGGGGGGATGATATTATTTTTTTATAGTTATGATTTAAAAAAAAAGTGTTTTTGTATGTATATATTAGTTATTATTAGTGCATCATTATAAGCACTAAGTTACGAGCATATCTGATTTAGTAACGAGGAGGCCACTTCGATCACATTTAAGAATTGAGTTGGTGACCAACATGAAGACCAAGTGGTGTGCCCATCATGACGTCTGCTAATTGGACTTTGGATGGACGGTGGGCGGTGACAACTTGGTTATAGGCTAAGACTATTTGCTTATTATTTTTTATTTTTCACCATTTTTGTGTATCCCGTGTCTTACCCTACCCTTAGGTCATGAACCGTACTTAGGTGAGGGAGTAAGCGGTCATTGATGTCTTGGCCATGGATTTGGTCATGTATCGATGGTCTTTGTCACCTTCGCTGTAGTACACTAGTAATGACAAATCACCCCTAGCCTTATAATTTGTTCACCCAATATTAAGGGGGCCGCCTACCAAACTTGGAATTAGTTCGGGTTTAGTTTCTGATAGCAAAATAATTTTATGTATATATATATAGATTTATTATATATAAAAAATATGTTGGGTTTTAATAGCACGAGGAAGGAATACTTGACATTTTATTAACATTTCGTTAAGAAAATATTTCTTGAGAATTTTGGATAAAATGATCAAGATGTCAAGTCGACAAAGGTTTTAGGGAGTGAAAGTAAATGTGCATATATATATATATATTGTGTGTAAACGTGGGATGTTGAATGGAGTCGAGAAATGATGAGGTAATGACGGAGATAGGTGCTGACGGCGATGAGAGTTTGTTTCATCCATAATTTTCTTGACGCGACGGTCGAAGTGCTACTTCTACGTTAATCCACTTAACTCACTTCTCTTCATCACCATGAGCTATGTGATAGTGGACACGGAAGATTTTCGTGTTGAACGTTTAAAGTTCAAAAGAGGCAAAGGGGGAAGAAAAGGTTCGAGGACGAACAATTTCTTTTAGTTCTAGATAGTCAACAAATGACGTATCTAGGTTATGTGCGGATATATTTATATATGTATATAGTATATATAATAATATGGATATATATATATATATATATATATATATATATATATATTATATATATATATATATATATATATATATATATGTATGTATATATTTATATTATGTATATGTATAAGGGATTATCTACTAACTACCATACAAGTACTAACTAAACTAGGCATTAAAAACTTATGGGGGCATGCAATTGGCTAGTTCATTAATCTACGCACATAATGATGAGCATGAAAGAGGGGCGTACCTTTTAGTCTTCAACATGTGGTCTTCAAGCGCTTCAAAGCGTTTATGTTTGACTTGTAGAAGTCAATCAAGGAAGAGATGCCAATAATCCAATGAGATAGCAATTTAGCCACTTGGTCCCCATTGTCTCATTGATCCAAAGTTGTTTGAACCAAAAATGGGTTGTAGTTGACTAGGATGCATGTATGGTGGAAGTATTCCCCAACGATTGAAGCTTGGTGGATTCGGGTAATTCCACATTGGGTAACTATTATTATGACGGTTTGGTCTATTTTGGTTTCTTTTAGGTTGAGGTGTTTTAGACCGAGGGTGAGGACTAGGTGGTCTTCTAGGAGGAGGTGTTTTTGACCTAAGCTTTGGTTTAGAGTTTTCTACTTCGGTTTTTAAAGATGGTTTGTAGAAAGCTTTTATTTCCTCATTATTGGCTATGGGTATTTTTCTATCTTTTATAAGTATATATTTAGGCTTTGACTCTAATATTTTTTGATTACTAGTTTCACTTTCAAACTTTACATTTTTAGTTTCACTAGTTGTAGCCTTAGTTGAGTTAAATCCTAATCCGGTTTTATCTCCTGATATTCTTTGAATGCTTATTATATCCCTAAGTGAATTACTACTATTTTCAAATTTGTTAAGTCTACAAATTTCTTTCTTAAGTATTTCGTTTTCATTTTTAGTTTCTTGACATGTTTTACATTCAAAGACTTCTTTGCCTTTTTCTAAGTTATGTAGTTTAATCGTAGCTACTTCTACACTACTTCTTTAGTTTCTTGACATGTTTTACACCGGCTTAACGACACAAAGCTAGATGTCGAGTTCTAATCGTAGCTAGAACCAATCTCACAACTTATACACAACTTCTACACGACTTAATCACGACTTCTTCACGACGGCTTCACAATAGCTTCACGACTTCTTCACGACTTCTTCACGACTACTTTTCCACAACTACTTCACAACTACTTCTACACTACTTCTTTACAACACAACTAGTTACTTACACTAGGATCTACTCATCACAACTATACAACACTTTACACAACAACACAATTGAATGAGGTAACTAATAACACTTCTTCACTAGTTGAAGTAGAGTTCTTCTTTTGCACTTTTGGTGGTGGAAGCTTGGATCACTAAGAAACCAATGCTTAAGAAAATATGATCAAAGGATTTACAATGTTTAGAAAGGTTTTAAAACAGAAAGTTTTAGTGTGCAAAAGGTAAGTAAAAATCCAGGAGAAGGCTGGTATTTATAGGAGAAAAACTGGACAGCTGGAGACCTACTGGAGCGTGGCCGGCCCCCTTAAATAGGGGGGCGGTCCCCTTAATTTTAAGGGGGCCGCCTAGTAAAATTAAGGGGGCCGTCCAAGGTGTCCGTTGCCCAGATTTGTCCTTTTGTGGGGAAGGTTTTTCTGGAACATTTTAACTGATTTTGGTTAAAAATTTGAATTCATATTTTTATAAAAGATTAAACATTTTTATTTAATACCAAAAATGTTTTTCAATAATATATAAAATGTTTTTGATGTTTTATAAAAAATCTAGTTATTAAGAAAATGTTCCTTTGATCATATAATGCATTAAGCATTAGTTCATTCATACCTTAAGTGATTTGAGTTGTAGAAATAGATATTTACAACTAAATACTTATTTACGTCATAATTTTTCGATTAATGATTTTACATTTTATGATTATCAAAACGTAGAGATATCGAAAAATATTAATAACGTGTTTAGGCATTATTTATATCAACAAAGGCCATTCTCAATTTCTAGCATTCTGTGAATCTTCTCACGTGGTCGGTTTTCATCCTTAAGTGCCTCACCCTGAGCCTCAAGAATTTTTGCTGGAAGCGGCGAACTGATCGTCATCCCTAACGATCTGACTCTGAGGGGTTTGATCCGTTCTTTCCAGCTGAGGGCGTCGGCAACTACATTTGCCTTACCTGGATGGTAACGGATCTCACAATCATAGTCGCTAAGCAACTCCAACCATCGGCGCTGTCTCATGTTCAGCTCCTTCTGGTTCAAGATATGCTGTAGACTCTTGTGATCAGTATACACTACGAACTTAGTTCCATAAAGGTAGTGTCTCCAAATCCTCAGTGCAAACACGACTGATCCTAATTCTAGGTCATGGGTTGTTTAGTTTTTCTCATGGGTCTTCAGCTGTCGAGAAGCATATGCTATCACCCTCTCTCTCTGCATCAGCACGGCTCCCAAACCCTTGTGGGATGCGTCACAATACATAATAAAATCTTCGCTACCCTTAGGTAAAGTCAAAATAGGTGCACTACGCAATCTCTCTCTAAGGATTTGCAAAGCTTCTTCCTCCCTATCTCCTGAGTCATATTTCACATTCTTTTGTGTCAGTTTCGTCAATGGCTTAGCTATCTTAGAGAAGCCTTCTATAAACCTTCGGTAATAGCCGGCAAGTCCTAAAAATTATCGTATTTCAGTAGGCGTTGTGGGCGTTGCCCAATCCTTAATTGCCTCAATCTTGGCTAGATCTACGTGAATCCCTTGTCTATCTATTACGTGACCAAGAAACTGCACAGTCAATATCCAGAATTCACACTTCGAAAACTTAGCGTATAGCTCCTCCTTTTTCAATAATTCCAGAATTAGCTTGAGGTGTTCCTCATGCTCTTTCTCATTCTTGGAATATATCAGGATATCATCAATGAATACTATCACGAATTTATCCAAATATGGCTTACACACCCGATTCATGAGGTCCATGAATACAGCTGGTGCATTTGTCAAGCCGAATGGCATAACCTGAAATTTGTAATGGCCATATCGGGTTCGGAATGTGGTCTTCGGGATATCCTCTTCCCGGACTCGAAGCTGGTGATAACCCGATCTCAAGTCTATCTTCGAATAAACCGATGAACCTTGCAACTGATCAAATAAATCGTCGATCCTTGGGAGTGGGTACCTATTCTTAATGGTTAGCTTATTCAGCTCCCGATAGTCAATACACATCCTGAAGGATCCATCCTTCTTCTTAACAAACAAGACAGGAGCTCCCCAAGGCGAAGAACTTGGTCTGATGAAACCTTTTCCAGATAGCTCAGCTAACTGATCAGACAACTCTGTAATTCCGTAGGTGCTAACCGATAGGGTGCTCGCGCTACAGGCGCGGCTCCTGGCACTAAATCGATTTGAAATTCGATTTGTCTGGCCGGTGGGAGTCCAGGTAAGTCTTCTGGAAAGACTTCCGAAAAATCCCTTACGACTGGCGCATCTTCCAATCATTTCTCTCTGGGCTCCTTTTCCTTCTTTTCAGTCACATGAGCTAAAAAGAGGTGGCATCCTTTCTCGATGTACTTCTGCACCTTCGTACATGAGATGATGCTCAATCTTGACGAACTCGCACGATCGCTCCGATCTCCTTCAATGATCAGAACTTCGTTCCCATAGGGTACTCTGACGATCTTCTCATCACAGACGATGGCGGCATGATATTTCGATAGCCAATCCATCCCTATGATGATGTCAAAACTACCCAATTCTACTGGCATCAGGTCAATGTTGAATGGACGGTTCAATAAATTTAGAGTGCAACCCCTTATAATGGTACCTACTCTCTCTAGGTTTCCGTTTGCTAATTCTACGTCGAAGACATTATCTAAGGTGGTTGGGGCTATATCGATTAGAGAACTAAAAGCGGTCGACACAAAACTTCTGTTAGAAATTAAGGTAAACAGTTGAAACTGTTGCATATAAGTTGGTACTGCTGGAAGATATTGAAGACAAGGCTGACAGTACTAAGTACTGCTCACACATTATAGTTAGTACTGCTTATAATTTTTGTAAATGATTAGAAGATAAGTATAGAAAGGATTTTGTGTATATCTTATTAATATAGATGAATAGTTATCTTGTAAAGGAATCCTTAGTGTATAAAAGGATTTCCTAGGTTAATGAATATGGTGTATCTAGATTGTTAAGATTCAAGGTTGTAAACCCTAGTACTGCCAAAGAGTACTTGTATTATTCATCAATAATATTGAATCATTTTTGTTAAAGTAAATTGTCTCTTGTTCATTCACTGTTACATTCGTTCATACTAAAACTACATCAAATAAATCTTCTGAGTGTTGGCTAGTAAATTCCGCGTGCTAGACTAACATAATTCAAAGTATCTATCTAACACAAGGAGTGTGTGTAGATCCGGTCAAGTGGTATCAGAGACAGGTTACTGATACTTTGATTTAGAAGATCCAGAAGATTTTGTTTAAGAAGAAGATGGACATAGAGACAACAACCCAAACCAACATTGCTGCTAAGTTACCAATGCTTAAACCCAATGAGTTTGATATGTGGAGACTAAGAGTTGAACAATTCTTTCAAGTGCAGGATTATGCACTTTGGAAGATTATAGAAGATGGGAACTCTTTTAAGCCTACAACCACTACAACTGTTGTTGAGGGCAAGACTGAAACAACTGTGCAGACCAAGCCACTAACTACTGATGAGAAGGCTCAGCACAAGAATGATGTTAAAGCAAGAAGCATGCTGCTGATGACAATCCCCAAAGATCAATTACTGAACTTCAGCAAATACAAGTGTGCCAAAACTCTTTTTGAAGCTATTGTTGCAAGGTATGGTGGGAATGAAGCCACCAAGAAAACCTAAAAGACACTTCTCAAGCAACAGTTTGAGAATTTTACAGCAACAAGCAATGAGTCACTCGATCATATGTTTAATAGGCTTCAAAAGCTAGTGAGTCAACTTGCTGTTCTAGGAATTGAGATGCCTCAGGAAGATCTCAACTCAAAATTCCTAAGGAGTCTACCATCAGAATGGGCTATGCATGTAGTTGTCTGGAAGAATAAACCAGACATTGATTCTATGAGTCTGATGGATCTCTATAGCAACTTTAAGATAGTAGAACATGAAGTGAAGAAGACTGCTGGATCAAGTTCAAGCTCAAGTTCTGGAAATTTAGCCTTTGTGTCAACTCCCAGTACCTCTAATCCAGAAGAAGAAGTTCAAGTTGCTGGAGCAGTGGGAACTGCTAGTTCTAATATTGGTACTGCTAGTACCTCAAGCAGTACTAATGGACTTTTGGATGAGAATACTTATTGTGTTTTCTTGACTACTCAGCACAATGGAAGTATGTTGACTCATGCAGATCTTCAAGTGATTGATGAAGATGATATTGAAGAGATGGATATCAAGTGGCAACTCTCTCTTCTCAGCTTGAGAGCTGGAAGATTCTTGAAGAAGACTGGCAAGAAGATAATCATAAACAGCAATGATGTTGCTGGGTATGACAAGTCAAAGATTGAATGTTATAACTGCCACAAGAAAGGTCATTATTCAAGGGAGTGTAGAATGCCAAAGCAACAAGATGGCAAGAGCAGAGGATTTGGAAGCAAATCAAGGGTTGTGGAAGTGTCAGATTCAAGCTCAAAGGCTATGGTTGCCATTGATGGCTTAGGGTTTGACTGGAGCTACATTGCAGAGGAGGAAGCAGAAGCATCTACAGAGATGGCACTTATGGCTTTCTCAGACTCTGAGGTACAAATTTCTAAATGTTCTAAATCATGTGATGCATTAAAAGAATTAGAAACACTTAGAAAACAGTATGATAATCAGAGAATAGAGCTAAACCAGACTGCTTTTAATTTAGCAAATCATAAGAGAGGTTTGGCTTTATTAGAAGAGCAGATAGTTCATTATAAGGAAAATGAGTCTACTTTTAGTGATACTGCAGCTATACTTAAGAGAGATATAATGTTTAGGGATGCTGAAATTAGTGTGTTGAAAAATGAATTGGAAAAGATAAAACAGGCAAAGGAAAACATTCAGATTAGTGTAGACACACTAGAGTATGCATCTAAGGGTGTTAATAAGATAATTGAGTGTCAGATCCTCAATAAAGCTAAGTCAGGCCTAGGATACAAATCAGTTCCACCTCCATATAGGGGAATTCCAACACCTCCAAGCATTGACCTAGAACAAACAGGACTACCTGAATTTCAACTACCTGAGCTTAAATATGGTCCTCAACCTAAAGAAAATGTAGTTGATAAACCTGTGTAAGAGAGTGCAAGTGATGCCTCACTTTCTGAGGATAAGGTGTCCTCAGCTAAGGACTCAGATGCTCCAACCATAGAGGACTGGACTTCTGATGATGAGGATGATCAGGCTATAGTTAAGCCTGTTAGTGTTAAGATAGAGGAACCAAAAGTTCCTAAGATGGTTAAGACTGAAACTGTTAGGCCTAGAGCTAATGCAAAACCTTTTAGACCAACAGTTAGGTATGCAGAAATGTATAGAACCACAAACAAGCCAAGATGTAACCAAAGGAATTGGAACATCCTCAAGTATCACCAACTAGGTGATGACTTTGTCTGTTATAGGAAACCTTGTTTCACATGTGGTAGCTTTGACCATCTTGCATTTTATTGCAACAACAGGGTAACTAGGTATTCAACCCCTAGGGTGAACTCAGTAAGACCTCCCACTCACCCTACAAATGCTAGAATGATACCTAGATCAGTTCTGTTAAATTCTGGAACAAGAACAGTTCATACTGTTGGACAAACAGTTAACACTGCTAGACCAGCAGTTCATACTGTTAGACCAAACAGACCTTTTTACCCTAGACAAACAGTTCAAGGTGCAAAAACTCTTTCTAAATCAGCACCAACAACTGTTAGAAGACCATTTCAAAATAAGGCAGTGATTAATAAACAAGTTTGGAAACCTAAAGTTGAAATTGCAAACCCAGCAGCTCATACTGCTAGGCAAGCAGTTAACACTGGAAGTTTTAAAAACACTGCTAAGGGAAATATGGGTAATGGTATTAATGCATCTGCATCATGGGTTTGGAGACCACTTCAATCCAATGGTACTCCAACTGTTTTAAAAAAAATTAATTATGTTGATGCTAGAGGCAAGCCTAAGTCTGTTATGGCTTGGGTGCCACAAGGAAATTAATTTTTCTTTTTATGTGCATTGTTAGTCATATGCTTGTTATGTTGTGAGACAAGTGCTTTGCACTTTGTTTCCTTGTTTGTGGACTAACAATTGCAGGAATGGATGATAAGCACCAAGGAATTACAAGTGCTTTATGTTTTGGACTGAATGGTGATTTGGAGCTCAGTGTGTTATCTGTGCACACAACAAATGGTTATTGGTTCACCATGTCTAACCCACATAAGAACCAACTAGTCCAGAGCAAACGGTTTCTGGTAAAGACTAATCAAATCCGTTAATGGTTGACAATTTACCAAAAATTGTATGGTTATCAACTCACCATATCTAACAGTGACGAGTTGGCTAGTCCAAAGCAAACGGCTATTGGTAAAGACATATCAAATCCGTTGATAGCTGATAGTTTGCTAAAAACTATATGTGTGTTATAATGTTTTTAAAATCAATATAAGTTCATACTATTCTTTGAAAATTTTGATAAAGGTTTGTGCTGCTAGTGCAAAGTTTATACTGCTAGTGTAAACATAGTACTGCTGAACTAGCCATTATAACTGATGTGTCAGTAATTAATGTTCGGTTAAAAACTAGCCGTTGGTGGTTTGTTGCGATTTTTACTGATTGAATTACGATTTTCGAGGGATCCTCTTCAAGATATTTTAACTTTTATTCTATTATATTCTTATTCTAAAATAAAAGTTACCATATTCTTTAAGTCGGTCAAATTAAAAATCCTAATTCTCTCAATAATATCTCATCTAACTTTCATCTTCTACTTTCTAACCTAAATCTTCATTATTCACCACAGTTAAAATCAAACTTTACTAAGAATATCATGGCTAATTTGGATTTTGTCACGACGCACAACCAAGTCGCTTTTCTAGAGAAAACAGAGGAAGGAGACGAACCGAAATTTTATGAGATTGTGGATTTCCTAAACCATTCTCACATAAGGTATGCTTTAACCATTTCTCCTACTCATTATGTCTCGCACGTTACACAGTTCTGGCAGAATGCAACTGGCTTGACTAGTGAAGATGGAGACTTAGAAATCCATTCTAAAGTAGATGGCATATCTTTTGTTGTTACCGAGTCTACACTTAGGAGACATCTTAAGTTGCAAGATTCAGATGGTATCAACACTATGCTAAACACTGAGATTTGGCAAGAACTTGCCAGAATGGGGTATGACACATCCAATCAAAAACTTACTTTTCAAAAAGGATGTTTCTCACCACAATGGAGATTTTTGATACATACTCTCTTACATTGCTTAAGTCCCAAAAAGACAGCATGGGAGCAATTTAGTAGCAATATTGCTATCGCTCTCATTTGCTTGTCAACAAATAAGGTTTTTAACTTTTCAAAGTTTATTTTTGAGAGTATGGCATCAAATGTTAACAGCAAAACAAAGTTTCTTATGTATCCAACATTTGTTCAAACTCTTTTGAATAAAAAAAAGAATATTTTTACAAAACCAACAGAAACTTTTACTACTCCTAGCCTACAATCAAAGGTTTTTCAAAATATGGCTATGGCTAGTAGACTTTTCAAAGGGGTAGAAATACCTTTGTTTCTTGAAATGCTTCAAGTTGAATTGGGTGAAGGGTCAATCAACCCAACTGATCCCCATCACACACCCATTCAAAATCCTGAAAATACCCAAACACCCCCAACCATCACAACTTATAGGAGAAGGTATCAACCTAGTCATACTACAGTTGCAACTGGATCCTTGCCCCATGATTCACCTCTCCTAGCAGGTCACACAGCTAGAAGCGATGAGGGTAGTTCTTCACAATCTGAATTGATGGCTCTTTGTACCAAGTTGACTGAAAAGATAGAATCCTTGGAGAAGGAGCTTAAGGATCATAAAGAAAATTTTGCCAAAGTTTATTCAAAGCTAACTCGTAGAGTAAAGAAGCTAGAAGAACATCTAAGGAGGAAAAGGGCAAGAGCAGTATTAGATGAAGATTCTTCTGATAGTGACTACTCAGATGATGATGATGGTGATTCTCCCAAACAGGGAAGGATATCAGATAAAGGAAAGGGGGATGGATCAGAAACTCAGGGGAGGCAAGATGAAGGAACTAGTGAAAAGATTGATATGGATACTGGTGATGCAGCTGATATGGATGTAGAAGAACAGGTTCTAGAAACTCAAGAAACTGCTGAGAATCAAGAAACAGTTCAAACTGGTGAGAAAGAAGCACAAGCAGTTCATACGGCTGAAACAGTTCAAACTGCTAAAACAGAACATGAAGAAGTACAAACTGCTAGTTCACATTCAGGTACTGCTAATGAAGAATATGAAAGAAAGAGATCAGCAAAGGGAAAGAAACCGATGACACCTGAAGAAGCTGAAAGACTCAAGAAAGTAAAACCAAAAACTCAAGCTCAGATTGATTATGATGCAGAAGTTGCAAGGAAACTTCTAGAAAAAGATCAAGCAGATGAACAAGCTCAGATAAATCTTGATGCAAAATTAGCAAGAAAGATGGCTGCAGATGATGTAAGGAATATAGCTGAGTTTATGGAAAGAACAAGGTTAGAAAAGATTGCTGCTAATGCTGAGGTTGATCAAGAAGTCTTAAATGAACAACTACAGTATTTTTAGATTCAGATTTAATTGTGAGAGCTCAAGCAACACTTATTTTGAAAGATAAGAACTTAAGTGAAGAAGAGAAGACAGAAAAGCTTACAAGTTTTATTCTATCTAAGAACAGAGAAGTAGCATGGAATGATCTCATGGAGAAAATCAGAGAAAGACAAAAGTTTGGTTTCAAAACAAAGATGCCTACCAAGAAGGAGCAACAGCTTTATGAAGAGCTATTTGAAGAACCAAGCATACTGGAAGATGAGTGATTTTAAAGAAAAATCAGATGATGAAATTGAAAAAGCTTATTATGAAGCTTATGCAAGTTTGAATACACCAATTGCAAGGGATACCACAAAAGGAAAGAAAAGAGATGCAGAGTTGTTAGAATCTGATGCAGCAAAGAAACAAAAGATACAAGTTGTTTAAAGATTTACTCAGAGGTTTTGATAGAGAAGATCTTAATCAACTGTGGAGCTTAGTAAAAGAAAATTTCAGAGTTGAAGATCCACTTGAAGACAAAGATAAAGAACTATGGGTTCAATTGAAGAGGATTTATGAACCTGATGATGGAGAATCAATGTGGAGGTTTCAAGCTGAAGTCAAGGATGTTAATTGGAAATTATTTGAGACATGTGGAGTGCATAGAGTTTCTACCAAAGATGGAATTGAAATTTATATGTTGGTGGAAAAAGAATATCCACTCAGATTAGTTGTTTTAAAGGCTATGCTATCAGTGACACTCAAGGTTAAAGAAGATTCTGAGATGGCAGATATGTTAGTAACAAAGATATTTAACCTTGCAGAGCAAAAGAAAGCCAGAAACAAGAGACAGACATGATAGATGTTTGGAAGAATCCCCCTCATCATAGAAGATGAAGCTTAATTTGAAGAAACTTAGTGATTTGCACATAAATCATTAGTTTAGGGGAGGATTGTTAGGAATTAAGGTAAACAGTTGAAACTGTTGCATATAAGTTGGTACTGCTGGAAGATATTGAAGACAATGCTGACAGTACTAAGTACTGCTCACACATTATAGTTAGTACTGCTTATAATTTTTGTAAATGATTAAAAGATAAGTATAGAAAGGATTTTGTGTATATCTTATTAATATAGATGATAGTTATCTTGTAAAGGAATCCTTAGTGTATAAAAGGATTGCCTAAGTTAATGAATAGGGTGTATCTAGATTGTTAAGATTCAAGGTTGTAAACCCTAGTACTACCAAAGAGTACTCGTATTATTCATCAATAATATTGAATCATTTTTGTTAAAGTAAATTGTCTCTTGTTCATTCACTGTTACATTCGTTCATACTAAAACTACATCAAATAAATCTTCTGAGTGTTGGCTAGTAAATTCCACGTGCTAGACTAACATAATTCAAAGTATCTATCTAACACAAGGAGTGTGAGTAGATCCGGTCAACTTCTATCTGCTCCCGTATCAAATAGTACTGAAGCATAACGATTATTTAATAGAAATGTACCCGTCACCACGTTCAGGTCGTTCTGGGCTTCGCTTCTGCCCACAACATAAACTCTTCCACGGGCTCCTCTCCCATTACCCTGATTTCCATTCTTGACCACTGCTACTTGATTTCCTGGTCCACCGCTATTTCCTTGGTTTCGGGGCTTGTTGCACTCATTCCGGTAATGACCCTTTTCACCACACCCAAAGTAGGTGACTTTCGCCTTACGGTTGTGAGGTGGTGCTGCTTGAGCAGTGGCTAGGGGTCTTTCCCTACAGTTCCTTGCCAAGTGCCATATCCTCTGGCAGTTGTTACACTTCACTGTGCACTGTCCCTTGTGATGTAACTTGCAACGGTTACAAAAAGGTGTGTTCTTGTCGTAACCCTTTTTATCACCTGAACCAACTACATAAGCCTTGGCTACACTCTGCTTTTTGTTCTGAGGGCTGCTGTTACTACCCTTAGAGTGATCTTCCCACTTCCTTTTGTGGTCAGCACTCTTTTCTGGAACATCCTCCAGTTCCTGATCCATCAACTTGTTTGCTATCTCCATGGCCTCGTGGAGATCTGCAGTTCTCGAGGTAGTCACGTCACCTCTTATGGACTTCGGTAAACCACCGATATACCTCTCAATCAATCTGGCCTCAGTCTGAACCATTTTGGGACATAGTAAAGCTAGCTCCTAAAATCTCTGGTTGTAAGCAGCTATATTGTTGTCTTGCACCTTCAAATTCCAAAACTCAATCTCCAACTTCTTGATCTCATTTCGTGGGCAATATTTCCTAATCACTAGTTCTTTAAAGTCTTCCCACGGCATAGCATAAGCAACATCCATGTTAGCAGATTTCATGTAGTTGTTCCACCAGGTCAAAGCGGCTTCCATAAAAGTGAAAGATGCATACTTGACCCTGTCGTCATCGTTACAACCACTGATGCGAAACACGGTTTCTAGCTTATCAATCCATCTAGTCAAACCAACGGCTCCCTCTGTTCCTCCAAATCCTCCAACCATGATTTTTCGGAACTCAGAGTAAGTACAACCACGGCTGTTGGTCACTGGCCTAGATGTTCCAGTGTTGGTGATCGAATTGTTTACGGCTGCGAGAGCGGCGACCACACGATCAACAACAAGCTGATCCAGTGTTGCTTGATTCATCACTGGGGAATTAGCTGCGGCCCTGGTTGGGGCAACATTCTTAGCAGTTTGGCCCTGTGCGGCTCTTGTCGGGGCGGCATTTTCAGCAGTCCTTCCCCTTACTGACCATGTCAGGATAGGTGTGTTGACGGTTTGTCCTCGTGTGACTCTGGTTGACTTTCGTTTAGGTGCCATTTATCTGCATCACAAAAAGATGGTGATAAATGAGATTTTGTTTATGGGAGGGAAGAATCATATGAATATGTGGATAGTGAAAACAAAATACAAAAATAAAGTCAACCACAGAGGAAAAATGAATAATCGAGTAGGAAAAACTAAGCTTGTTATATATATATATATATATATATATATATATATAATATATATATATATATATATATATATATATATATATATATATATATATATATTGAAAAGATAAAGGTTCACAAAATTACAAGCTTGGTTAATAGTTAGGTCTGGAATACTACAGAGATACTAGTCATCCTAATGAATACATCATCAACTACTACTAATCTAGGCTCGGTCACTATCTAGGCGCAACTGGTCAAATGCTAAAGTCAATCCTCCAATAGTAATCTCTAACTGGCCAATACGATCTCTAAGCTCTTGATTCTCTCTCATCACTGCTCCAATAGTGTACTCTGCAGTCATAATCCTCTGCCACTGAGTACGGTCAACACCTCTGGCTCGTCTCAACATGCCCTGCATCCTGCTCTGGCCTCTACCTAAGCCTATAGCCTTGAAATCCAAACTCCTAAACTCTCTACCATGCAACCTCTCCAAAGCATCCAATCTAGCTCTCAATCTAATCATCACCCTCCGATCAGAGTACATCTCCTCAAATAGAACACAAGCTGCCCTATCAACAGTCCCAATCCTCCGCTCTACACTCTGAATACGGTCGGACTGCTCCAACCTCCCAATCTGGTCTGAATGCACATCAAGTAAATTGTCCTGATTCGCCAGCTGAATCCAGATCTGCTCCATCTCAGTGGGCTCCTCGAGCTCTGCAAGCGGAGAAACCACTGGTGATGGAAGTGGAGTAGGCATCGAAGATGGAGGCATGAATGAAAGAGATGACGGTGTGTACTCTGGGCTAGCTGCACGTACACCCGTGCTGACATCACAAGCAATATCTATCCACTGACTCTCACTCATACCTTCAATCTCTGCATCCCTGGAACTCTGTCCAACCTCAAACATACCCTGAATCTGTGCATCCCTGGAACTCTATCCAACCTCAAACATACCCTGAACATCCTCCACGATGCCTTTACCATCCCTCGGCATCATACCCTGATCCAAATCCATAGGAGTATCCTTGTCCCTGTCATCATATACACCGAAAGGAGTGTGCTCAGTAGGTGCAGTCACAGCTAGAGTAGGCTCATCCTGAACCTGCTCTGGATCCTCCACTGGATCCTCATCCTCCTCTGAATAGGTCTCAACTGATCTCCTAAGTCTCTGACTAGGTGGGGAATGGTCTGAAGATGATGTGGGTGACTGAGATGGTGATTCAGCAGGGGTACCCATATAGCCATAGCGGGTCCTACTGAGAGACGAAGACAACACAGATGATAACTAGAGGCGACGTCCGCGAACTTGCCTATACGAGGCCTGACGTCTAACAGGTGGGGTATCCTGAACATGCTGGGTGAAGGTGTATAGCTGGGCTGGGGATGAACGGTGTGCTGTGGTGTATCTGAGAAAGTATGGTGAGGTAGGCACTGTAGTGGTGTGTACACGCTGAGCTGGAATGGGTGGTTGAGCAGCAGCTCGGACAACCTCCATCAATGGGTCATCCACAAATGGAACTGGCTGTCGCATCGGAGAAGTGAGTCCAGCAGCAGCTACCTCTGAGTGTGTGCCGAAAGGGAGAGACATAGTCTGTGACAAATATGGTGCGACACGTGTAAGTATATAGAAAATACTTATATCATATATGCTTATTAAAATACTCAAATAGCATATCATAACACTTAATCAAATAAAGCAAATAATGCTAAATCATAGCAAGCTAAACTGGCAGGCATCTGGCGGTCATAAGGAAAAGTTTTTCATAAATCGGTTATAGTTTAAGGTTTTTATAAACCTCGTTCTCTATAACCTAGGCTCTGAATACCAATCTGTAACACCCCCAAAATCATAATATTGCGGAAGCATACACTTTGGGTGCTACTAAATCGATAATCACAACACAAGATATAGGGAACGGATTTGAAATCCGTTTTAAAATACATTACATAAATTAAGTCATGTTGTCTTACATAAAATCCATTTCAAATGAAAAGGTAGCCCATTAAACAAGAGGTCCAAATTTCAGAGTTAACGCATTATTAAAAACATTTCCAACATTTATTATGACCATTGCCATGCCCTGCCTTCAGTTAACGCACCTCAGTTTCCTGAGAAAAACATGCTAAAAGTCAGCTAACGCTGGTGAGTTCATAGGTTTAAAGTAAATAGCACATATGGACCAATAGCAATAATCAACAAACAATTCAGCAAATACACACTACTCAGCTATGCAAACACTAAGCCTCATCTAACCGATCTATGACATTTCCACGTGCCCAACTGGGATTAGCATAAAAAGGGTGCCCGCGAGTGTTTCGATTGGTATACGTTCGCCTTGGTATGCCGAGCCAACCGAACGGGGGTGTCATCCCCAATAGATCTATTTATATCAAACGGCTTCCTAGAAAGGAATTAACGGTTGATGATAGTGGGCGCAATGGGATTCAGCTAAACTTAGGTTTCTGCATATTAGTGTGTATAAAAACAAAATCCATTTTTGGTCCATGAAAACAATTTTGCATTTTTCTCACCCCAAAGCTTTTAAAAACAAATCGTATAAAAATATGGGGCTATAAACTCACCTTGCAAACAACAACAATCTACTAATCAACAAAATAGTGCAACCGCGCCGACACACAACCTAAATCAGTACGGTAAGTCTTAGCGAAATATTCGTGTCTCATATGTCTTTATTTTATTTGAAAAGTTTACGTTTGACCAGTGCTCGTATATTTCTTGCTTGCTGTGTGGTAAAATATATTTAAAAATGATTTATCGTTGTAACTCTTGGTGGTGGCTCATGGTGAAAGTGCACGGTGCGAATACGTAACGGAACATCCGTGCTGGTATTCGCCGTTTAAAATGCGCAAGTATTATATATTTAATTAAATACTCATGTATTTAATTAATTAAAATTATAATTAATAAAATAGGTTTTTAAGAAATTAATAAAATAATGAAGTTAGTAGAGGATTATTATATTATAAATATTATTTATTATTTATAATACAAGTTTAATTATAAGAAAATAAAACATTGTTAAGTAATTTTAGAAAATTTACTTAAGTTAAGTAATTTCACTAAAATACTCTAAATGTTAGATTTCTAGAAAATTTGGGCATGACCCATTCGTTTATACAACGTTTCCATTTTCCTCAAGTGTTGCAATTTTTCCCAAATAACTCATCTCGTAAAGTATATGTGCAAAATACGTTAGTAATATATATTTTGGTCGCCGCGAGTAATTTTTATCGTTATAGTTATCGTTATTGTTTCGTTTAATTATTAACAATAGATTTCGACACAAAGTCAATGTTTAGTTAAAAAGTCAACAAATGTCAATATTAATATTATTTTGGTTAAAATATCATTTTTCACCCTTTTGGAGACTATGCGTCTCAAAATAAGTCCAAAACTAGTTTTCGTTACATTTATCGTTTCGTTAAGTAATAATATCCATGGCGAGTCGGAAAATATTCCAAAAATCATTTTTGTCATTTAAATTGTATTTTGAGCCGAAATTCATGTAATAAGCCCAATAGTCACTTTTAGCCCAAAACACATTTTTAGTTAAAACTTATATATCGTCGCGTTTCTAAAAGTCATTAAACTCGTTCATGAAGTCCATTTGGTCAAAAAGTCAAAACTACAAAACTTCACAGTGGGCTCGGCCCAACAGCCTCATCGTGGGCTTATATGTCCAATTTTAATCTTTAGTCCATTATTTAGGAAACTTGTAATTATTAGTTACTTATTAAATTTTAAGCTTATCAATTAAGCTCTAATAAATAAGCTATTAAGTTAGATATTCAAATATGACCAAATTAAGTTCCATTCGACCCGTACATATTGTGTCAACTTATTTTCTCATTTTTACTAGTTACTTTCTATAACTTATGGCTTATTCAATAAGCTATTCCAAATAAGCACTTAAGTATAATTTCCACCATTTCACCATTTGAGCCAAAATTTTATGTTTTTCAAAACCCGAATAATCTTTTATTTTTCTTTTGGCCGATTCATCCATATAGTTTCAAAAATCAATATATTGCTTAATCTCTCGTAATTAACATAAATCTTGTTTGTATCATGAAACTAACATCATATGAAACAAGATTTACCACATAAGCAAGAAATTTACTAATTTGTTCATATCTCACTAAAAATGTCGAGCACTATATATAAACATGCAAACCCTAGCTTTTTCCATATTATCAAAACATATACATTTAACACTTTTAATCATCATTAGACATCAAATGAACATGAGATTAACAAGATTAGGAAAAATTTGATGATTCTTACAATGTTTGTGATGTTAACGTGGAGAATGAGAGACCAAGAACACCCAAAACTTCACCAAATTTACCCAAACCACGTTCCAAATAACCCATAAAGCTTGAATATATACTCTATATTGATTGAACTTCAAAGAAAATTATGGGATCTTGATGTTTGATGTGTGCCGAAAGTTTTGAGATCAAAAAATGATCTAGGAAAGTGTTGAGAGTGTTAAAGGATAAGTTGGTTTTGTTTTAGTAACATTTAGGGAAGTATGGTAATATTTATAAGATTAAATTGGTGTTAGTGGGTAAGTTTTGTCTTGTAATGGGGGAGTAGTAACTAGTGGCCGATTTGGTGTATTAGGGGGAGGGTAAGATTTATTTTTACTCCGCGTTGGTGTATCGTGTGTCGGTTTGAGCTAAAATTGACCGTAAAGTCCCGGTTTGACGTTTTTGGACACGTATGCGTAAAATAAAGTTTTTATCCACTTTTTTGTTAGAAATGTAATAAAATATTATTACTGACTCAAAAATATATTTATTTGACTGTTACCATGTGTACTGTGCTGTCGGTACGCGCGTGCGGTTGTTTTTCAAAAAAATGCGAGAAAGCTCTCAGTTAATTACGAGACTTGTAAGTAACTATTAGAAATAGGATAATTTAGGTTTACTGACAAAAATATACTCTTTCTGCAGTGACTGTAAGCTACAGTATGCGGGACAGCTCCCAAAAATGCTCAAAAATATTCAGAAACATGCAAATGCGCATAGAAATGCTCAGCTTAAAAATAATTAATACTCATTTAATATTAATTAACAACGTGAAAATTACCATTTGTCACAGTCGATTAGGGCGCCACTCCAGGGCAATTTCCAGCAGTTCCAAACCATCTTTCAAGGGAGAATTCACTTGCAATCAATGTCTTCATTAGTTCTACATCAGGTAATTTGTATCAAACAATATTTTCAATTCAATTCATGTTTTATTCATCATTGTTGGTTTAATTTACTGTATGTTTGGCTAAGCACCTTTGGTGGTAGCCTAGTTATGATTCTTTTATTGCTTTGATTATGTTTTCGTGCTTTTATTATTGCTTCTAGTGTGTGCATGCTTAGTTTTCCGTTAGATCCTCTAGTTTCGATAGTTTTGAAGGCCGGTTGTACTTGTTGCATTAGGAGAATTGACCAAAGGACCCTAATGTAGTAGGTTGCAAGGTGTTGGTAAGAATTGTTTAATAGGACGACCAACATTCTTGTGTGCGAATGGACCTAAGAATGCTCCATAGGATCACCCTCCTGGTTGGATGAACTTAAGAAGTTAGATGTGTGGTCTAAGATCCGAGAGGCCGGATCACACAAAGAATTAATCTAGCATGTAGCGGCACTTAATCACTCCAATCATATCCACCTAAACCATCACAAGACACCAAAGTTGTGGAATTTGTAGGTTCCATAGGCACAGTTTTCCTTGAGCTCTCTCCATTCTTGTAGTCTTGGCTCTTTGGTGCCCTGCATTCCCTTACAAAGTGTCCCTTCCTGTGACAGTTGTAGCATTCAACCTTGGACTTATCAAAACCCATGTTATCCTTCCCATTGACCTTGAGTTTCTTCCTGTATTCTTCAAAAATCTCCTTGCCCTCATTGTCAACATAGCCACCTGCCACTTCAAGTCCATCTCTTTAAGATCATCTGGATGAATCTGTTGCAAATCCTCATGCACAATCTGAGGACTAGTAGATTGACCACTAAGAAAGCATAGATAACAACATCACTCAAGTTATCAAGGGTTGTAGACCCAGCACTATTAACCTGTGTGCCAGCAGTACTAACTCCATGAGCAGTAATAACTGCTTCATTAGTACTGCAGAACTGTTATTTGAGGAGGACACAAAGGCTAAGTTCTGTGAGCTTGAGGATGAGCTAGATGACCCTTTGCCTTCAGGTTCATACACTTTTAGATTGTTATACTAGATCATCTAAACTCATTGTATCAAGGTCAGCCTTGTTTCTCCACACCACAGTATGTGTGTTCCACTCTGGTGACAAGCTTCTCATAAACTTTTGATTTATATCTTCTTGAGGAATTGTTACTTCCACAAGTGTTAGTTGACTAATAAGTTTTTGAAGTCTGTCAAAGGTCTGATCAAGATTCTCAGAACTTGGAGAAGCAAAATTCTCATATTGTTGCTTCAAAAGGTTCTTCCTGGTCTTCTTGGTAGCAGCATTCCCTCCGAACCTTTTCTCAATAGCTTCTAACAACAATTTAGCATCCTTGATGTGATTGAAAGTCAACTGATGGTCATTAAGAATGCCCATCATGAGAGTGCTTCTTGCCTTAACTTCCAGTCTTCTTTATGCCTTGTCTTCAGCAGTTTTAATAGGCAAGATAGTGACAACAGCATCATCAGAAGTTTCTGTTTTAGGTAAAGTATTGCCAGTCTCTATTACCTCCCACATAGAATAATCAACCATCTGAATATATTGCTTTATTCTCATTCTCCATAGCTCATACTCTCTAGACTTAAGCATTGGGACCTTTGATGCAGTAATCATATGTGTAGATTCTGAATCCATGTCTTCAGTAAGATCAGAACAGCCTTGAGTCTAAACAGGTTCTTCTTGATCACAGCTTCTAGATCACAAGCTCTGATACCTCTTGTTGATCCCAGTTAAGAACTTGATCGAATTCCTTAGCTTGTATGGGTTAGTTATCTTAGATAAATTTAAAACAACTAGGTATAGAAACCGCCATGAAGTTTATCAAGTACAATGCGGAATCTTGTATTTGATCTTAAGACGAACTTTGTATTGCATAAAACAGTAAACAAGAACGCAAGTATATCAAACTAAACACTTCAATATTATTGATATAATACGAATACTCAAAAGTATTAGGTTTTACAACCTTGAAGTTCTATAAAAAATCGTGTTAAGATCTTAAGATGTATCTATCTCTATGCCCTAGGACCTCCTTTTATAAACTAAGGAGTCCTAGTCAGTTTACAATAACTTTCTATACAAGATAAATAACTTTTCTATATTTATCTATTACTAAACTTTCGTTACAAGATATTCTATAAACATAAACTGACTCTAATACTACAGCAGTACTAACAAACACTCAGCTGTACTAACACTTTACTCTGGCAGCATTAAGTCTTCAGTAGTAGTAACTTAGAGCTAGCAACACTAAGTTTCCTTCTAGCAGCATTAACTACTTAGAGTATTTTTCCTTGAAGTCTGTTAGCAGTCTTAATGTACTCTAGCAGTCTTAACTTCCATAAGCAACATTAACCTTTATAACTAGCAGCAGTAATGATTTGCATTATTTTTCTTGTAATACCTGAGCAGTTGTAATTACATGAGCAATAGTATCTCTAAAACCCAACACCTTTTGTTGCACTCACCTTTAGTGCAAGATACCCCTAGATACACCCTTCTGAGCCATTTTTTCGTTTCATACCCTTATCAATATTTTTTCGATACACCTATTCGCCTTAGCCTACCATGTAGTCTTAGTTTATGATTGAGAAGTTGTCGTTTGCTCAAGTTTGAGGTTCGAGTAAAGAGATTAGGGAATCACGCCTATGTCGAAGACATATATTTGAAGATCATTGAAGATCCCCCGTAGTTTCTCATATATGATTCATCTCTAGTGGGGGGATGATATTATTTTTTTATAGTTATGATTTAAAAAAAAAGTGTTTTTGTATGTATATAGTAGTTATTATTAGTTCATCATTATAAGCACTAAGTTACGAGCATATCTGATTTAGTAACGAGGAGGCCACTTCGATCACATTTGAAGAATTGAGTTGGTGACCAACATGAAGACCAAGTGGTGGGCCCATCATGACGTCTGCTAATTGGACTTTGGATGGACGGTGGGCGGTGACAACTTGGTTATAGGCTAAGACTATTTGCTTATTATTTTTTATTTTTCACCATTTTTGTGTATCCCATGTCTTACCCTACCCTTAGGTCATGAACCGTACTTAGGTAAGGGAGTGAGCGGTCATTGATGTCTTGGCCATGGATTTGGTCATGTATCGATGGTCTTTGTCACCTTCGCTGTAGTACACTAGTAATGACAAATCACCCCTAGCCTTATAATTTGTTCACCCAATATTGCCTTCGAAGATTGTTTTGCCTTATCTCTAGTGGTGGAGATTTGTGTAACCGCCAAGCCTATGATAGAATACATGCTATGACTGTGCGTTGAGTGATCACCCTAAAATTGACACTTAGATTAGGGAGAGTATGAGTGTTTCTTTCCCATTTCGTGAGGTGTTCGGCTTTGAAAATTCTAGCATAAGAAATTTTTAATCTCATATTTCCCAAGTAACTTGGGGGATATCTTTTTAATAGTGATTCTAATAAGGTCTACTTGAGGGCAAGTATAGTTTAAGTGGGAGGTATAGGTCTTTTATGGTTGAGATGTAGATGGTAAAACAGTAGGTGTGTGTTGGGTCTCAGTTGGGATTACTAAACTTTCACCTTGATTTTGAGCTTGTAGCAACATTGATTCAGTCAATGCTGTTACATTCCCTGAGAATTCTTTTCCTACCCTCTTCATATTTGCAAAGATCTTTTTAGAAAGAGAGGGTGCAGGATAGGTTTTTGAATGAATTTTCTTTGCAGAAAATTGTTTATCCATAAGCATTTGTAAAAACCTTGGATATATATAAAACTTGTTTGCAGACTTATCCAAGTTCTTAACCATACCATCAAAAATCAGTTTTGAAAAATTAAACCTTTGGTTTGTAGCCATGCAGATTATGGCAGAAGCCAAATTACTGCTAAACTCATTCCATCTAGTTGTTTTTGCACTTAAGTAGTGTAAGATGGTATGAATCAAGAATTTCCACTGAGGGGAGAAGGCACCTTTGTAAAACTTTAAGGAATCATTTTTCCTTACATACCCCATCAGTGCAAGGTTTTGAAAAATTGTGGAATTATCTAAATACTCAATACCTTTAACATCTGCTAGGTTAAGAACTTCCCTAACAGCTGTTTCAGTAACAAGTACCTTCTGCCCATCTACAAGGGCATTGATCTGTTCTTCCCCATTAATAGTTACAACCTTGGTAGTAGACCAAAACTGTTTAATGTGGGAAATACATATAGTAGGATTTACTGTTAACGCATACCTAATATGGGTAGCATTAAGAAAATCAATGATTTCAGTAAAACTAGGATTTACTGTTAATTTATACCTAATATGGGTAGCATTAAAAAATCAATGATTTCAGTAAAACCTTCAGACTCTTTAGGTTTTTATAAAAATGCAATCATGTTGTGTTGGTCGGCAAAAGACAGAGTCGACATTGTGTAATTTTGAAGAAAAAAAAAACCCGTGTAGGGTTTTGCTGGGTTTTGCAATTAAATGATAAAAACAAGTTAGGGTTTTGTTTGAGAGAGGTTTTGATCGGATAAAAACACTTGTTTGAATGATTGAAGGATATAAACCCTTAATCGTTCAAAGTTCTAAAACAGTACCCTGCACTCTCAAACTTAGCAGCAGAAACCTAGCAGCACTAAGTTAGGCCTAGCAGCACTAAGTTAGGCCTTGCAGCACTAACTTATGCTTAGCAGCATAAAGTCAGTTTTCAATCCAAACAGCTTATGTATCATCATTCCAACACTTTTCATAGCTTATCCTGCAAAAGATTAGTCCAAAAAGAAAACAAAACACAAACAATAACACAATTCACAATAATCACAAAGGCAACATATCCTCCATCAATTGCTTCAAAATTTGTGAGGTAGGACATGTTTCTTGTCATGTGCCTTGAGCATCCACTATCAACAACTCCTTGATCATGTAACTCTACATGTGGATTGCCCTGCACATAAAGTAAGAAAATTAGTTTCTCTTGGGGACCCAAGCCATTACTGACTTGGATCTGCCTTGTGAATCAACATAATTATATTCTTTTAAAACTATTGATGCACTGTTGTGTCTGAAAAAATGATCTAAAACTTTAACTGTAGGTTTTCAGACCCATCGAGTAGTTCGAGCTTGATTGAGCTTGGTATAATCAAGAACCTCTGCAATACAAGTGTTTATGCGGAAACTAAACAACAAGTATTATAAAGAAGAAAAACTCTAAAGGACAATGATCCTCTATGGATCAAAACTAATAAACTATAAATCGTTTATCGAATGTTAATAGATGTTCAAGGCGTACATAAACTCATAGACGGGTTTATCTTTTATACTAACAAGATCTCCTAACCCTAACCCGTTCTACAAGAAAACGTGTAAAGAGATTAACAACAATCTCTTCTAAAAATAAATCATAACAAACATTCTAAATATACGGATAACAACTAATACTATCCGCATCAACAATACTATCGGCAGGAACAAAATAACACTGTCGGCAGCAATGAGCTTTCAGCAGGAACCAAAGCTTTCGGCAGGAACCAACTTTACACTATCGGCAGCAACAATGAATTCTTATTTCCCAGAGATCCTAACAATCCTCCCCTAATCTTGAGGTTGACTAGGTTAACCTGCAAGATTCCCATGTGATAAGGCTTTCATAAACTCAGGCTTGAGGACTGCGACTTAGCAGCAACAATAAGAAGTAACCAGCAGCAACTTCAAGAACTTCAAGATTCCAACTTCTATAGCTTCCAGCAGCAACTTCAATAGAGCAGCAGGAACATGAAATCTTCTCCAAAATAGATTTACTGGTCACCATAACATTACTTGAACTTGGCTGCTACTATGACAAAATGTACATCAAATCTCTTTAAGTTTCATACTATTCTCATCACATCCAGGTGTGTTAACTCCTGTGAGAGGTGAATCATTGAAAATTAATGGATTTGATGTCTCTTTACCAATAGCCATCACTACTGGAGTAGCCAATGTTTAGGTGTGTTAGACCATGGTACATTAATAACCATCTGATTTATTAGCAAATCAGCAACTATAAACGGATTTGACTTGTCTTTACCTGTAGCCGTTTGCTCAGGACTAGCCAATTCTTTGGTTTCAACTGAACCTTGGTGAATTGAACACCAAATATGGATACCAAGTGTCTTTACCACAAACCATACTTTTGTGGACTAGCCAATCCTTTGGATCCCATAAGGGTTACATCCATGGTGAATTGAGAACCATTTTCAACTCTCAGAAACAAATCATGGGTGAGTTGAAGTACCCTATAGCTTTGAGCAAGCTATTACAGCTATCAACGGATTTGATAATCACACCAGAGCCGTACCCTCATGGTGAGTCAACTCTTTCTTGTCTGCAAGACATGGTGAGTTGAGCACCATTTATTGTGCAGGTGTAAACACCAACACTGTACCTGCAAGGTGTTGCTCAAAACCAACTTATTAATACACAAAAATATACAAAGATTTTTTTTTTTTTTTTTTTTTTTTTTTTTTTTTTTTTTTTTTTTTTTTTTTTTTATTGAACTAAGAAAAACAAACAAAAACACTCCAAAAGAAAATAAGAAAAGAAAATAGAAAGAAAGAAATGAAAACTATACAACAACAACAAGAATGAACCTCCCCTTAAACTTCATTCCTCCCCTTAAGCTGATGACCCCTTAAGCCCTGTAGCTAGGGATTGACCATCCCAATATGAACCACCAAATGCTTAAACCTTGGTCCATCAAAAGCCTTAGTAAGCAAATCAGCCACATTATCATCCGTGTGAATCTTTTCCACCTGAATAAGATGCTTCTCATAAGCATCTCTTATGAAATGGTGTCGAATTTCAATATGCTTGGTCCTTTGATGATAAACAGGATTCTTAACAATACACATAGTACTTTGATTATCAATAAAGATCTTAGTGTTCATGAAGTTGAATCCATAGTCCAACAGCTGATTTTGCATCCAAAGAACCTGTCCACAGCAACTAGCAGCAGCAACATATTCTGCCTCAGTAGAAGATGTAGCCACTATAGTCTGCTTCTTGCACTGCCAAGAAACTAACCTTCTACCCAGAAACTGACAACCTCCAGTTGTAGATTTCCTATCAAAGTTAGCCCCAGCATAATCACTGTCACTATAGGCTTCTAACACAAAAGGAGAGTCTTTGGGATACCAAAGTCCCAATTTTGGCTGTCCTTTCAAATACTTAAAGATTCTCTTGACTGCATTAAGGTTAGAAGTCAATGGTGTAACCTGATGTCTAGCACATGCACCAACAGCAAACATGATATCAGGTCGTGAAGCTGTTAAATACATGAGGGAGCCAATCATGGATCGATATAAATGAACATTAACAGCAGCATCAGGTTCATTATTGGACTTAGGTTTTGGAGGTTCAAATGGAGTTACAGCAATCTTCCCATTCTCCATATCAAACTTTTTAAGCATGTCATAAACATACTTCTCCTGAGAAATAAAGATTCCATCTGATGACTGCTTAACCTGAAGACCCAAGAAGAAAGTCATTTCACCCATAGCACTCATTTCAAATTCACTCTTCATCAAGTCTTCAAACTCCCTGCACCAAGCTTCATTAGTGGAGCCAAAGATGATATCATCTACATATACTTGTACCAGAATGATATCTTTGAAGTCCTTTCTGATAAAAAGAGTTTTATCAATAGCCCCTCTTCTGTACCCATGTTTTAGCAGGAAAGCTGATAACCGTGCATACCAAGCCCTTGGTGCTTGATGAAGACCATAAAGTGCTTTAACCACTTTGTAAACCAAATTAGGATTCTGAGGATCTACAAATCCCTGTGGTTGAGTAACATAAACCTCTTCCTCAATCCTTCCATACAAAAATGCACTCTTCACATCCATCTGATAAACTACAAATCCCATAAATGAAGCAAAAGCCAAAAACAACCGAATGGCTTCAACTCTTGCCACAGGTGCAAACACCTCATCATAATCAATCCCCTCCTCTTGTCTATGACCTTGAGCAACCAGTCTAGCTTTATTTCGAACCACAATTCCCCTTGCATCTCTTTTATTCTTCAGAATCCATTTAGTTCCAATAGCATGTTTGCCAGCAGGCAAAGGTACCAACATCCATACTTTCTGATTCTGGAACTGCTGCATCTCTTCTTGCATAGCCTCAACCCAATCATCATTAGCAAGTGCCTGAGCTATGCTAGTTGGTTCAACTTGAGATAAGAAACAAGCATACAGACAATGTAAGTAATCAGTATGATTGCTCCTCAGTTGATCCTGTATATAACTGAGAAAAGCAGATTCTCCAAATTTAGATGGATGCAATTTACTCCTTGTTTGAACAGGGGAATTAATATCTCCAAGAATCAAAGACTGAGGATGAACTGTATTGATCCTCTTGGTAGCAATGGGATTAACATCAATGGAGGATGCCTGATTAGTAATTGAAGGGTTGAGGTCATCATCATATGAGGAAGTAGTGAAAATGCCA
The DNA here is from genome assembly GCA_021014915.2 of Artemisia tridentata subsp. tridentata. Classification (NCBI taxonomy): domain Eukaryota; kingdom Viridiplantae; phylum Streptophyta; class Magnoliopsida; order Asterales; family Asteraceae; genus Artemisia; species Artemisia tridentata. The sequence goes on from CP139509.1 coordinate 279,096,635, forward strand.
GATCTGGACTGATGATGAGGATCATTAAGCTTATCTCTTGAAGAGACCGAATTTCCAAGATCAGAAGGGATTGGAAATCTTTCAGGGGAGTTATCAATTCCCAACTTGTCAACAAATGGAGAAAACACAGGAACCTCAGCAGAAACATTAGAAGGATCGGCAGGAACCGATCCACTATCAGCAGGAACAGCATCAGCAGGAACAAGAATACTACTAGTTGTATTGAGTTCCCTTCGAACTTCAGCTTCAGCCTTTCTCAGGATCTCCTCTGTCTCTTTAGAAAATCCAGAACCAAACATCTCAGCAGCTCTTTTGGCATTAAACTCTTGTCTTTGAAGCCTAGCAAGATCTTCTGCAAAACTAGAATCACTTCCAGCCATATCAGAAGAATCTTTGAGCTTTGAACCTGAAATGTTGTTAGAGGGAAAAGAAGGAACAACTATAGGTCGTTCATCACTCTCTGCATCAGAATCATCATCTGAGGTACCTGCATTATTAGTTTGAGAAACATTTGTACCACCAGACAGATTTGATTTGAATCTAGTATACCCTAAGGTGTCAGATAGATAATCCAGATCAAAGTACCACTCTGGACCAGCACCCTGCAAATTAGGTTTATCTTCAAGATATCTTAAGTTGAGAGTCTCTTCTATTCTCTTAGAGGACAGATTATAAACCCTATAGGCTTTACCATGAGCAGAATATCCAACAATAAACCCTTCATCAGCCTTTCCATCAAACTTGCCTAGATAATCACTAGTGTTCAAAATAGTGACCTGACATCCAAAAGGCTTAAGGTAACTAATGTTTGGAACCTTCCCAGACAAAAGTTCATAAGGTGTTTTATTATGAGGCCTAGTAATAGATACCCTATTCAACACATAACAAGCAGTGCAAACTGCTTCAGTCCAAAACATAGTGGGCATCTTAGATTCAGCTAACATAGTCCTAGCTGCTTCTATCAAGGTCCTATTTTTCCTTTCTGCAACCCCATTTTGTTGTGGAGTTCTAGCATTGCTATAGTCCCTTTTTATCCCCTTAGACCTACAGAGTTCAATAAGATTAAAGTTCTTAAACTCTGTGCCATTATCACACCTTATAGACTTAACCTTTTTATTTAGCTGATTTTCTATTAATGCAATAAAATCCCTAAGTACTGGATAAGTTTCATCTTTAGTACTCAAAAAGAAAGTCCAAGAAAACCTGCTAAAATCATCTGTAACCACCAGACAATAATTCTTATGGTCAATACTTCTAATAGAAGTAGGACCAAAAAGATCCATATGAAGAAGCTGCAAAGGCTCAGAGATGGTGCTCACAGCAGTTATGGCCTTGTATGATGCTTTGTGTTGCTTTCCTTTGTTGCAGGCAACACAATTGTGCTCATTAGAGAAGTTTTTCAAAGGAAGCCCTTTCACCAGACCATTCTTAGCCAGCTTGTTAATGGTCTTGAAATTTACATGTGCCATTCTTCTATGCCATTTATTAGATTCATCCACAGAAGCTTTTGCAACCAGACAAGCAAGTGACCCCTCAGGCTGAACATCACTAAGATTGAAGCTATAAAGATTGTAAGTCCTAGGAACTTTAAGTTCAACCTGACTTTCATCAGGCAACTTGAAGTCTTTGGACAACACAAAGCACTCATTCTCAGTGAATAGAACACTGTTCTTCTTGTCACAGATTTGAGAGACAGAGAACAAATTGAAGTCTTGGAGTTCCTTCACATACAGCACATCTTCAAAGTCAAGCTTGGCAGTCTTGATAGTTCCTTTCCCTGAGATCATTCCATCTCCTCCTCCAAATGTCACAGTACCTCCATTCAAAGGAATAAAATCATGTAACCTTTCCAAATTCCCTGTCATACTCCTGGAACATCCACTGTCAACAATTCCAATATCTTTGCTTCTAAAAGGAAAATCCTGAGATACAGAATACATATACAACATTAGATACAAGAGAGACTCAAGCCATTGCTGACTTGAGCCTGCCTAATGGATCAATGAAATTTAAACCCTGGAGATTGATAAGATCCACCATTGATCTTGGATCCCATTTTCATATGTTGGTTATTGATTTTCCAAGACCAATCTGCTGAGGACTTAACAGCAGTGTTCCATCTTGTCCCTCCCTTGTGCATTGTGTCAAAACAAACAGGTCTCAAAGCATTTTGAAAGTAAGTGCTAGTAGGTCTGAAAGTTCTAATATTATTGTTTTTCCAACCAGCAGAATTGCTCCTGTCGGCAGGAACAGAATAAGCAGCAGGAATAGGCTTATCGGCAGGAATGAACTTTTCAGCAGCAACAGGCTTACCAGCAGAAACTGGTTTGCCATAAGCAACTGAAGTTCTCCTAGCTGCTTGAGGAATATAAGGGGGAATATCATTTACATTTTTCCATACAGACCTATTTTTACAAGCATGGAATCCCATCTGTTTTTCATAGTAGTCACAGTCTTTAATAAGATGATCATAACTACGACACACAAAGCAAGATTTCTTTCTAGGGGACTTTTTCTTAACAATAACATTCTCATTGCAAACAAAATTGTTCAAACCAACACATGAAACAGAATTATCCTTAACAGAAACAAAACCACAACCAAAATTGTTTGAAACAAAACCACAACTAGAAACATTATAGTTCTTAAAATTATCAAAAGAAACATCTTCAAATGCAGCTTTCTTTGATTGAGATTCATCAGTAGCTGCTTCTGAGGAGAGGTCTTCTGACTTTATTGATGCAGACTTGTCACTTGATCCACATGTGGCATAGTCATCAGTCTTGATTTCTGAAGATTTGTCACTGTAAGAACAAGAGACAAATTCATTAGAGTCACAATCAAGATTAGGCAATTCATTTGCCTTTTTGCCATAGCACATTTGTGAATCATCAAAGTCAACAAAAGGATCAGCAGGTTTAAATGTTCCAGTTATGGGTGGAGGAACATCATTCATTCCTCCCTCCTTTACATACTTAACAGGTTTTTTATAATCTACAGGTTCAGGATTAAAAACACTATACTCATTAGGGTCATAATATTGATTTGTCCCTATTAGGTTACTGAATCCTAAACCCTTTTTAGTTTTAGTAGACATAGAACTATCAATAAGTATGTTAAGATTTTTGGATGAGTCTTTCCACTTATCAAATCTAGCCAATGAGTTATTAAGCTTAGACTGAAGATCCTGATTTTCCAATTCAACCTTAGCTTTTTCTCTTTCAGAATGTTTAAACTCATTAATGGCATTTTTTAAATCTCTTTCCAAAACCTTTACTTTTACTTCATATGCAGACAGTTGTTGTTGATACCAGACCTTTTGTTGTTCTAATGTCTTAACAGCCTTTTTATGAGCCTTAAGTTGAATAAGATTATCCTTATTTTCACTTTCAATATCATCAAATTCCTGTTTTAATTTAGCATATATAGATTTACAACCAAATGGACAGTTTTGTACCTGTGATGGATGACCCATCATTCCAAACTGACCAGCCACTTGTTTCTTTTCACCATATCCAGCTACCATCCCAAAGACATTATCTGATCCACTCCCAGCAGCCTTCTCATGATGCTCCCAATCTACCAGCGAATCCACAGATACCAAAGCCTTGGGGTCGTCTGACTCCAACTCTTGAATTCTGAAAGCAGAATACCGAGCTTTATCATCAACCTTCTTGTCTGGGCATTCCCTGGCAAAATGTCCTGTTTGAGAACATTTATAGCACCTCACCTTCCTTCTGTCAAACCTAGCAGGCTCTTGTTTATCAAAATTGACCCTTCTACCTGCCTTCTTTTCAAACCTATCCAACTTCAACGATATCATAGCCACCTGCCATCTTAAGTCCATCTCTTCCAGATCCAATTCATCAACCTGTTTAAAATCATCATACACAATCTTCTGCTGTGGTGTACTTTCAGCAACAAACGAGTGAAGCACATCCACTACAAGATTATCAGATCTGGACTGAGTTTTTGGTGTAGGAGATGAGTAGGAGATTGAGGATGTTGATGGTGTTGGACTGTTTCCATACAATGCTTTGTTAGCACTAGAGTTACTAACAAAAGCAGTATGGGTAGAAGTATAAGGTGAATAGGTGGAATACCCTTTGATATCAAGTTCAAGGGTTTTTAGTTTGTTGTACAGATCATCAAAGCTCATGAAATCCAATCCTCCTTTGGCCTTGAGGGTTATGGAAACCTGTGACCAGGATGGTGGCAAGGCCCTCAGAAACTTGGTATTACAATCTTCATCGTCCGGCCTAGCTTTCAACTGGTTAAGTTGGCTCAAGATCTTGTGGAATCTGTCATAGCCTTTGTGAATTCCCTCAGCCTCAGAAATCTTGAACTCTTGAAACTCTTGCTTGAGCATAGACTTTCGCATCTTCCTGGATTCATCATTCCCTCCAAATCTGGTCTTTACAGCATGCCAGATCTTTCTAGCATCATCCAAGTGATGAAAATCACTCATATGATCCTCTGGAATAGCTTGAAGTAGAAGAGTTCTTGCCTTTGTTTCCCTTTGAACAGCAAGGTGTTCCTCTGCTGTAACTGGTGGCTCTATATAAATATTGCCATCATCATCCCTTCCAATATTCTTCTTGCTATTTCCCTTAAGAATCACATTCCACAGATTATAATCAGTGTTTGTGATCCAATACTCCATTCTCATCGCCCAGACTTCATACTCATCTTTCTTCAGATATGGGAATTTAGCATTGTTGGTGGACATGGTGGTGAGGACTTGTGTTTGGACTTGAGTGGTTTCTTGTTTGGGTTGTTGATCTTCCGGGTTAATGACATTGGTTTCAGGATTATCGTCTGCCATTGAGAGAGGGTTTAGAGATATGAGATCGACCTTTTTCTTCTTTATCAGAGATCCTTACCAGGCTCTGATACCACTTGTAGGATCGAGTAGTTCGAGCTTGATTGAGCTTGGTATAATCAAGAACCTCTGCAATACAAGTGTTTATGCGGAAACTAAACAACAAGTATTATAAAGAAGAAAAACTCTAAAGGACAATGATCCTCTATGGATCAAAACTAATAAACTATAAATCGTTTATCGAATGTTAATAGATGTTCAAGGCGTACATAAACTCATAGACGGGTTTATCTTTTATACTAACAAGATCTCCTAACCCTAACCCGTTCTACAAGAAAACGTGTAAAGAGATTAACAACAATCTCTTCTAAAAATAAATCATAACAAACATTCTAAATATACGGATAACAACTAATACTATCCGCATCAACAATACTATCGGCAGGAACAAAATAACACTGTCGGCAGCAATGAGCTTTCAGCAGGAACCAAAGCTTTCGGCAGGAACCAACTTTACACTATCGGCAGCAACAATGAATTCTTATTTCCCAGAGATCCTAACAACTTTAACTTTTGGTTTTCAGACCCAACAAGCTGAGGCCTTTACAGCATAAAAATGATCACCCCAAATAGTATCAATCACTGCTTTTGGCTTAGCAGTATTAACTATTGTTTTTGCCTTAGCAATATTAACAACTGTATTACTTTGAATGGGCCTGTTTACAGTTGAATGTGCTCTTTTTGAAAACTGTGACATTGACTTAGCAGAATTCACTGTTCTTTTTGTGGAAGCAGCACTAACTGATCTAGCAGTATTAATCAATACTGCTGGTTTAGAAACATTTTGCTTGGTAGTATTAACTGATACTAAACTAGAGCTCATTTGTACTGCTCTTGGAACTATGTTTCTTTTAGCAAAGGGGTGAGATTTTTTTGCAAAACTTTGGTGATTCACCCTTTGAGCATAGTTCCACACAGGTTTTTCATAGTAATAACAATTTTTCTACAAATGTTCAAAACTACCACAAACATAACAAGCTTTGTTAAACATCTCAAAGTTACTTCCTAACCTATGAGACATCATATCATTCCAATTCCTTTGGTTCCCAATAGGCCTGTTAGTGTGTATCCTAGGTTGTTCAACCGTTCTCCTAGCATTTTGTTTCTGTGAATTAGGTTTAACAAAATTTGTCTTTTCAACACTAGGCCTGACTATTTTTCTTTCAACCTTAGGTGTAGACTCAACCTGATCCTCATCATCAAACACCCAATCTTCAATAATTGGTGCATCATTATACTTCTTTTCAACTTTATAGCCTATGCCACTACCTTTCCTTATAAGTTGGCACTCTATTAACTTGTTAACACCTTCAGATGCATGTTCAAGCCTATTCACTTTAAATTTAATGCCCTCTTTTTCTTGTTGAACTACATCCTTTTCTTTTTGATTCTGTTCTAGTCTCCTAGTAAGCTCTTTAATAATGTTTTCTTTGACATAAAGTTTACTTTCTCAAACATTAACTTTCTCTACATACTCAGTCTCATTCTGCTTAAAGAATTAAAGTCATTGTTCAATAAACTTTAAACATACTTTATAGCCTAAATTATCTAACTCAGACTTCTTTAAATCTTCTATTAATTTTTCATTCCTAGCCTTAAGCAACTCAACAGTATCTAAACAAGATTTATAAGAACAATTAGAATCATTAGATACCTCAGAGTCAAAACTTGATGAAGAAGAATAAGCCATGAGTGCAAAGTTTGGTCCTTCTGTTGCTTGGTCACTCCAATCATATCCACCAAAACCATCACAAGACACCAAAGCTGTGGAATTTTTAGGTTCTACAGACACAGTTTTTCTTGAGCTTTCTCCATTCTTGTTGTCTTGGCTCCTTGGTGCCCTGCACTCTCTTGCAAAGTGTCCCTTTTTGTGACAGTTGTAGCATTCTACCTTTGACCTATCAAACCCCATGTTGTCATTCCCATTGACTTTTAGCTGCCTTCCTATACTCTCAAGAATCTCCTTGCCCTCATTGTCAACATAGCCATCTCCTACTTCAATTCCATCTCTTAATGATCATCTGGATGAATCTGTTCCATGTCCTCATGCACAATCTAAGAACTATTTGATTGACCAGCCAAGAAAGCATAGATAACAGCATCACTCAAGTTGTCAAAGTTTGTAGAACTGGAAGTATTAACTTGAGTGCCAGCAGTAGTAACTCCATGAGCAGTTTTAACTGCTTCACTAGTACTACCAGAACTGTTATTGGAGGAGGACACAAAAGCCATGTTTTTTGAGCTTGAGGATGAGCTAGATGACCCTTTGACTTCAGGTTCATACACTTTAAGATTGTTGTAAAGTTCATCCATGCTCATTGTGTCTAGATCATCCTTATTTCTCCACATCACAGTATGTGTATGCCACTCTGGTGACAAGCTTCTTAGAAACTTCTGATTTATATCTTCTTAGGGAATTGTTTCTCCCAAAAGTGCTAATTGATTGACAAGCTTTTGAAGTTTGTCAAAGGTCTGATCAAGATTCTCAGAACTTGAAGCAGCAAAGTTCTCATATTGTTGCTTCAAAAGATTCTTCCTTGTCTTCTTAGTAGCGGCATTTCCTCCAAATCTCTCTCAATAGCTGCTAACAGAGACTTAGCATCCTAAATAGAATTAATAGTCAACTGATGTTCATTAGGCCTGCCCATCATGAGAGTGCTTCTAGCCTTAACCTCCAATCTTCTTTGTGCCTTTTTTTTTAGCAGTTTTAATAGGTACAATAGTCACAACACCAGCAGTAGATGTTTCAGTTTTTGGTAAGCTATCACCAATCTCTATGACCTCCCACAGAGAGTAGTCAATCATCTGAATATACTGCTCGATTCTCATTCTCCAGAGCTCATACTCACCAGGCTTGAGCATTGTTTCCTTTGATGCAGCAATCATATGTGTAGACTCTGAATCCATGTTTTAGTAAGGTCTAAACAATCTAGAGTTTAAACAGGTTCTTCATGATCACAGCTTCTAGATCCCAAGCTCTGATACTACTTGTTGATCCTAGTTATGTACTTGATCGAATCCCTTAGCTTTTAAAGGTTTAGTTATCATGAATAAATTCAACACAACTAAGTATAAACTTTGAGTTTATCAAATACAATACGGAATCTTATACTTGATCTTAAGAAGAACTTTTTAACAGAACACAATTATCAAACAAAACGCTTCTATATTATTGACTATAATTCGAATACTCAATAGAATTAGGTTTTTACAACCTTAAAGCTATAACTCTATGACTCAATGAATACGTATCAATCTTTGTGCCCTAGGACCTCCTTTTATAGACTAAGGAGTCCTAGTTGGCTTACAATAACTTTCTATGCAAGATAAATCTTTTCTATATTTATCTAAATGTGTTACACGGTATTACTATACTTATCTTACACATAAACCGACTTAATACATCAGCAGCACTAATCAATACTCTAGCAGCACTAAACTTTAACTCTGGCAGCATTAACACTTCAGCAGTAGTATGTTAGTACTAGCAGTACTAACTTTTCTTCTAGCAGCACTAACATACTTAGTGTATTTCTTTGAATTTCAGCAACATTACCAGCATTAGTAATATACACTAGCAGTCTTAATCTTTGTACCAGCAGTAGAAACATACTTAGAGTATTTTCATTAAAGTACCTGAGCAGTCTTAATCATGTGAGTAGTCTTAACATCATGAGCAGCATTAACACCTTGAAGCCTTTAAATCCTAACGATATTTGATGACATCAAATAATCCTGATATTTTAGTGTCAATTCCCCCTAGTATGCTCATTATTTGTATCGTTCTATATGGATATATGCTTTGATTTCTTTGTATTTCGTTTCCAGGTTATAAATGAGCATAGGAGCAAAAGAGACGAGGAATTGGAAAAGTACCTACGGTGATACAATTTTTTATATGCTGAAGAAGTTACGGCGTAGTTCCACTCTCCACTTACGCCGTAGCTTAGGATTTATACACGAAGACCAAGTCAACGTAAATCAAGGATTACAGCGTAACTACCATAGAGATTACGCCGTAATATTTTAGAGACATAGAAGAATTTCGTGACCATGAAGGTTACACCGTAACCAATGCATGAGGTTACGTCTTAAAATTTACACAAAATGGGATTAAAGAGATTACGACGTAACCCACTCATGAGGTTACGCCGTAGTGACCAAGTGTGATGGTTACGACGTAACTTAGCGATTAGTTACGTCGTAGTAATGGATATACAAGTGGATAAGTACACGCTGACGAAGACTTACGGCGTAACTTGGTAATTACTTACGCCGTAATTAATAACTTGGGCGCGAAAGAGTTAAAGTCCAGGGACTAAAAGTAAAAATAACAAGAACGATCAGGGACTGAAGGTGACAATTCAAATGAAGTTTAATTTTGTTACAAGGACCAAGTGTAAAAATATCAAGAACCATGAGGGGTTGAAACCGTACATATCTTATAAGTATTACACTTATAATGGACATGGGACTTGAAATGAAACCATGCACTACATCATGGGTAAATACGGACAAGTTCATGGAAGTTTCAAAAAGGAAGGAAAATAAAAGTACGAAGACTATTAGTTACGCCGTAACCGAATCGATTTGGTTATGGTGTAACTGTTCAAGATCTGGCAAATTTCTTTGCGCCGTAGTAAGTTATGACGTAATTAACCCTAGAGGTTACACTGTAACCTTTTCGGGACCTATAAATACAGCCCTATTTCACCACTTTTCAGTATCTCTTTTCCCCCCTTTCATAGGGGTCGATTAGGGCACCACTCCAGGGCAATTTCCAGTAGTTTCAAACCATCTTTCAAGGGAGAATTCACTTGCAATCAACGTCTTCATTAGTTCTACATCAAGTAATTTGTATCAAACAATATGTTCAATTCAATTCATGTTTTATTCATCCTTGTTGGTTTAAGTTACTCTATGTTTGGTTAAGCACCTTTGGTGCTAGCCTAGTTATGATTCCTTTATTGCTTTGATTATGTTTTCATGCTTTTATTATTGTTTCTAGTGTGTACATGCTTAGTTTTTCGTTAGATCCTCTAGTTTCGGTAGTTCTGATGGCCGGTTGTACTTGTTGCATTAGGAGAATTGACCAAAGGACCCTAATTTAGTAGGTTGCAAGGTGTTGGTAAGAATTGTCTAATAGGACGACCAACATTCTTGTGTGCGAATGGACCTAAGAATGCTTCAGAGGATCACCCTACGGGTTGGATGAACTTATGAAGTTAGATATGTTGTCTAAGATCCGAGAGGCCGGATTACACAAAGAATTAATTAAGCATGTAGCGGCACTTAATGACTCGAACTAGTCTACCTGTAAGCTTTGACGACCATAAGGATGCAGGCCTTTGGCGTCCTAGTAGGATTCTAGGGAGATAGGCTAGGCAAATTGACCACAGGAGTCTAGTGATACTTATGCCCCACTTAAAGCGATAGAAAGCTTAATTCGAGAACATAGTCTTTGCATGATAGGTTGAACAACTAGGCTAGTACACTTTCTCCCTACTGCATTCAAATCTATATAATTTTCGCATTTCATTTCTGTTTATTAGTTTAATTAATCAAACAAAGCATAAACCTCTTTAAAATGTGACATAGACTTAAGTTAGAATCCAGATACACATATCTCTTGGGACGACCTCAGCTTTACTAAATACTACACTACACACAATCGGGTTCTCTGCCCGTTAGTGCATAAGGTAGATCATAGGTAGACGAGTAAAATTACAAGTATTAAAACCTGGTCAGAAATCCTACATCAGTTTGATTACTTATGTTATCATAAGATACATTTTTATTATTTGTAAAACATACTAATTTTACTTTGACACCTAATGTGGCACTTTTCTTAAAATGACTAAAATGCTATATATGAACAATCAATTTGCAACTTACGTTAAAATCTATTTGTGTTTAAGAAAGACTTGTAACTGTATATACAAAAGACTTAACTAGATTTATGTTTTGCTAAAATAAAGTTTATAATTGTCGTTAAGAAAATATAGCAAAGATAGTAAAATATAAATAACGTTTTTTAGAAGATATTTGTATTAACACTATGTTGGGAATACGTCTAATTAATGTAAAGTGTCGGTCATTAAGTTTTGTAATAGGTTGCTTAATATATTAGACTTATATGTTTGTAATTAGCTCTAGGCTTATGAAGTAAGCCCATGGGCCTATGAATGAGTATTAGAAAGGTCCATGTAGGCGTTGCCCTAGCTAATGCTCTATATAAACAATGTAAACTCTCATTTGAGAGTCTTGGTTCTTTTATGCAATATTACTCTTTACTTATTATTTCACATAGAAGTTCCATACCACTCTCTCTCTCTATCTCAACTTTCTCTCACCAAGATATACTTGTGTTTACATCAATATGGTGACCTAACAAGTGGTTACTCATACCTTCTTTCTTATTTTCTTCAAATTTTTCGCATTTTTCTTTGTTTCTTACACTCAAATCTTGAAGCTTGGAAAGTTTTAAGGTTGATATAGTGTTTAGAAACTTAGATATTGCATAAAGTCTAGTACTTTGTAGTTTAAATATCGTTTTCTACTAGTTTTTTTATGTTCGTACCTTCTTACGAATAACCTCAAATTTCAAATTTAGTGTTAAAGGCCTAAACTTTATTGTTATTTACGTGTTTTTAATGAGATTTGACCGAAAGAAACTTGTGGAAATCGTATCTTTTATGCCTAAAACGTATTTTGAAAAATTTGGTCATTTTATGCATAAGTGTTAAAGTTTACAAGTAAGCAGCAAAAAACCCTTAGTTTACGCATAACTTTGGTCAAACCCTTAGTTTATGCATAACCTCAGTCAAAACCCTTACTTTACGCATAAGCAGCAAAGTTTACGCATAAGTCTCCAGTTTATGAATAAGCGTGAATCTTCAGTTTCGTCAACGAGCAAAGGTTACTTAGCACTTCCCTAGCTTGGATAAGCTTGTGGAATACTTCGACTTGTGATATCTTTCAAGCTTGGATAAGTTTGAAAGGTTTATTTGGTTTTTCTAAGTCTTACGACTAAGGACCAGAAACTTACGCATAAGAACCTAATCTTACGAGTAAGGCCAACGTTTACATGTAAGATCATAGTTTAAGCGTAAGATCAGAGTTTACGAGTACGACCAGAGTTTACGACTCAGACCAAATTTTAAACTAAGGAAATCACATTTCAATTAATTACAAAGATCCGTCATCCACACAAGTAACAACACATCAAAAATCATGTCTCATCCACCATACTTCAACTATTTTCATCAACAACAGCAGTATCCTCAACAACAACTACTCATGCAACAACATCAATTCTATCCACAACAACAATTCCCTCAACAACAACCATATCCTCAACAACAACCAATGCAAACCTTCCCACTTCCTACAAAACAACCACATTGGTTTGATCAAATGTGTGAGGCCATCAGCAGCCAACAATCTAGACATAAAGCTGGATCACTTGAAACACCACCAATGCTCACTCTTGGAAATTATGTTCAATGGGTAAGTCGATTCTTAAGGTTCATAGAACTCAAGAAACCTCATGGTAAATATCTGAAAATGTTATACTTGAAGGTCCTTTCCAAATGCCAACTATAACGGTTCCAAGAGATGCAACTGCTGTTCCTCCAAGACCTGACACCGTGACCCCTGTTCCTGAGAATCAACTAACAACAGAGCAAATACTTCACCGTGAAGCAGATGAACTTGCAATGTCGTATATTCTTAAGGGTATACCTAATCCGATCTTTCGAAGTATTGATGCTCTAAAAACAGCTAAGGATATGTGGGAACACGTTCATCTCTTGATGGAAGGCACTGAACTGAACCAAGAAGACATGGAATCCAAACTTTACCTCGAATATACAATGTTCATGATTGAATCAGGGGAGTCACTTGAATCTTATTACCGTCGGTTCACAAACATCATCAATGATCTGGACAAACACAACATTGTTTTACCAAGGATTGGAATCAATACTAAGTTTCTAAGTTGTCTTGGTCCAGATTGGAAAAAATATGTCACGTTTGTTCGCCAAGCCAAAAATCTTCACAATGAATCGTATGGGTTGTTTTATGATTATTTGAAGCACCATCAATCTGAAGTTAACAAAGATCGAGCTCTCCGCGGAACGTATTCACCTCTTACACATCCAAACTCATTGGCACTGATAGCTCAATCTCACTTTGCTCCATCTCCACAGTCAAACCATGCGTTTATCCAACAACAACATCACTTTTCCTACCCTCAACAAACCTCATCAACCCAACTCATTCCATATGAGTCGACATAGCAATCAACTGACACCATGTTCTATACAAACACAAACAATGATGAAGACGATGCATTCAACTCTTTGAATCAAGGATTTGCACTTATTGCTCGTGCCTTCAACAAATTTTCAAACAAATCCAACAATCGTCTCCGCACTTCATCTAACACAAGGAATCAAGCTGTTGTACAAGATGGACGGGTTGATATACAGAATCGTAGTTATGGAAGAACGGGATCAGGAGGTTATATGGGAAATTCAGGAAATGGACAACGGTTTAATGCAACTGGTGGAAATAGGAACAATGCTGGTGCCCCTCAGAGAAGGGTTGAAATTGTTGAAACTAGGAATACAGAAAATGGGAACACGATGGTTAAGTGCTATAATTGCAATGGGAAGGGTCATCTGGCTAATGCATGTCCTAAACCTAGAGTCAGAGGAAGTGAATTTCATAAGCAGGCATTACTTCTAGCTCTAAAGGATGCATCAGGAGGAACTCTCACAGATAAAGAAAACAGCTTTGATGTTAATGGAAAACATGCACGAACTTCACATGAGTGACACAGGCCCAGTGTATGACACTGATGGTCTGTCTCAGGTACCTAATCCACATACATGCCTGATACATGAAATTGCATCACCATCTGCATCTGCACCAGAGGAGGAACAAATTCTTCCAAATGATTCATTATTATCTACTCAAGATGATGAACAAATGAACACAGTTGTTACATTTGATGATGATGATCAAATTAACCCAGTTGTTACATTTGATGATTAAATTGATGACAATACCAATGATCAAATTGAACAAAATGAACCTTCGCCCGGTCCAGATCCAGAACTCATGACCTTACTTGTGACCACCTAATCCCAAGTCAAAAAATGTAATGAAATCAATAAAACATTAAAAGCAAAAGTTGCATCATTGACTTCGGATCTTGAGTGTTGTAAAATACAACTCGCAAATTTTGAAACACAAGAAAAACGAGTACAAAGTCTTGAAGTTGCATTTTAAAAGCCTTATGTCAAAGAACAAGAGTTACAACATCAAATACGAGAATTAATTATTTCCAACAATAACTTGATTTCTAAATTGGAACAAGAACAATTTGAGCACAAACAACAAGTTGAACATCTCAATTCTAAACTTTTGAAAACAAAAACTGAGATGTCCACTTGCCAAGCTAATTTTTCTGAACAAAACAAAAGTCAAGAAAGTGAATTGATTATTACCTTGATGAAATTGTTGAATTGGAAAGCAAATTAAAAGAGTTTCAAAACGTTGTTTACAAAACTGGTGAGTCTATCACAACAATACAAAAGTTCACTTTAAAACCAAATCCCCAAGGTTATGGTTTTGCTCTTGGTGATGATAAACCACGTTTTCTACACACAGCACTCAAAGAAAATCCAAAGTTGTATAGTGCAGAACAGTTACTTGATGATTCAATTGTGCGTGTTGTTGTATATAATTGTGTCGAAGAACAGGAACAGGATGAAGAGAGTCGAACAAAAATGAGCAATGTCACATAAAAGAAACCATTTGATTATTCAAAATCGCCTCATATTTTTGACACCTTCGTTCCTCAAAAGGAGAAAACAGAACAACCATGGTTTGTCATGCAAATTGTAACATTCGGTAATTTTCCAAACCTTTTTACTAGCCAAATATTTTATTTTTGCATCATTTGAGTATTTAAATTTTTCTTGAGCTTATTGGAACTTGAGAAAAGAGAGATATATTGAGAAACGAGAACATTGTCTCTTTATTGAACCGGCACAACCGAGAAAGCACGAAATGAATCGAATTTGCCAAATAAATTAACTTCGAGAAAGTTACGCGTATTTATACTCGTTTTCATTAGAAAAATTATTTCGAGAACAATGGTGCAAGTTTCATAATTTTTCGAGTCCGTTTGGTACGTCAAATGGGTCCCGCAGTGATTATATTAAAAGTTTACCCAACTTTACCCTTTCACCCCCTCCGCCCAACAGTTTCATCCCACACCCCCTAGTTTTGTTTTCCAAGTTTGGTCCCTCCCTATGATATAAAAACCCTCATTTCTCCTTCTCCTCTCATAATAACACACACACACACAAAACACTATTCTCTCTCTCTCTCTCCTCTCTCTACACCTCCGACCACCCTCCGTCGCCAGAAAATTTTCTGGCCAAAACCCTAAACTTCACCAAACGATAGATCAGAAGACCCTTATTATTTTTGGAGCGCTTGAGCCTTCGAGAAGCTCATTTGACACCGAAAAACCACCACCGCCGCTGCTACAGTTGCCGTACACCACCACCACCACTATTTCACCTCCCTTCTTCTCGGTATAGCCTTCACGCACCTTCCCCCTCCCTGTTTTATTTTTAATCTGAAACCCTAATTTTTAAAAACTCTTATAAAATCATTTATATCTCAAATCTTTTAATAAAACCTTGTTATTAATGTTAAAACACTGGTACAGATTTGGGCTTTCGTCACATCAAAAATGCGTGACTATATGCATATAGTCACACATGTTCTTTTGGGTATGTGTGACAAAAATTCGCGCCATCGTAGGTAGCATATGGTCACATTGTTTAGTTTTTGGCCGTTTTTATTGAAAAAGAGTGACCAAAACCCAAATATGTGTGACTAATTAGGCACAAGTTTTGTTGGATTTATCAGTATGTGTGACTATTTCACATCCTATGGCCACATGAATATATAATAAATGTGACGTTTGTGATGATTTAGTCACACAACATGTGTTTTTTTCGAGTTAGTCACATACAATTTAAAAAAAAGTGGCCAAAAGTATTAATAAGTGTGACCATATGTTGTTTAAAGTGAAGAAATGTGTATTTTGTGTGACTATTGATCATCCAATGGTCACATGAATTTTTAGTTTTGTGGCCTTTTGTAATATTTAGTCACACAAAAGCATGTTTGTTTTGGGTATTTAGTCACATACAATTAAGCAGAAAGTGACCAAAAGTGTTAATAAGTGTGACCATATGCTGTTTAAAGTGAAGAAATGTGTATTTTTTGTGACTATTGATCATCCAATGGTCAAATGAATTTTTAGTTTGTGTGGCCTTTTGTAATATTTAGTCACACAAAGCATGTTTGTTTTGGGTATTTAGTCACATACAATTAAGCAAAAAGTGACCAAAAGTGTTAATAAGTGTGACCATATGCTGTTTAAAATGAAGAAATGTGTATTTTGTGTGACTATTGATCATCCAATGGTCACATGAATTTTTAGTTTGTGTGGACTTCTGTAATATTTAGTCACACAAAGCATGTTTGTTTTGGGTAGTTAGTCACATACAATTAAGTATAAAGTGGCCAAAAGTGTGACCATATGCTGTTTAAAGTGAAGAAATGTGTATTTTGTGTGACTATTGATCATCCAATGGTCACATGAATTTTTAGTTTGTTTGGCCTTTTGTAATATTTAGTCACACAAAGCATGTTTGTTTTGGGTATTTAGTCACATAAAATTAAGCATAAAGTGGCCAAAAGTGTTAATAAGTGTGACCATATGCTGTTTAAAGTGAAGAAATGTGTATTTTGTGTGACTATTGATCATCCAATGGTCACATGAATTTTTAGTTTGTGTGGCCTTTTGTACTATTTTGTCACACAAAGCATGTTTGTTTTGGGTATTTAGTCACATACAATTAAGCATAAAGTGGCCAAAAGTGTTAATATGTGTGACCATATGCAGTTTAAAGTGAAGAAATTTGTATTTTGTGTGACTATTGTTCATCCAATGGTCACATGAATTTTTAGTTTGTGTGGCCTTTTGTAATATTTAGTCACACATCGAATTAAATAAAGAGTGACCAATAATGTTGATATGCGTGACCATATTATGTGACCGCATCTTTTAGTCACAAGGTTACTACTGGTATTACTAAGTTAGTACTGTTGGAGCAGAGTTGCTACTGCTAGTACTAAGTTAGTCCTGCTGAAGCAGAGTTATTACTGCTAGTAATATGCTACTGCTGCTGGAATGAATATATATATATTTATAAAACATTATTAAGAACCACAAGAAATTTCAAATTGAATTAAACTCGAATGTATATAACTGAACAGAATATACAATTGTAATGCCGTACTTAATTAATCAAATTCTCAAGTAACATAATCTAAAGACTTTTGATCCTTCGCCGCCTTAGCAGCATTTTGCCTTAAGTCGTTAACAGTTGTATATTGTTTCTTCGATGGTACCGGTGGTACACATTTAGTCACAGGGTTTGTTGGTGTAACCTGTACTAAACAAAAGACGCTTCTATCAAACATTGAATTACATATGAATAATTATATATATGTAGGTTGAAAAAGCACATGTATGTACCTCCTCTTCAACAATAACTTGATCCTTTGGCCATGCAAAGAAACCACCTACGCAATCCTTAACTGTTTTTAACCCATTATTTTCTACGTCCGGTATGCATGCTGCATCAATTAACGATGAATCAATTGACACTCTACAACAATCATTTAGGAGTGGTCGGTTATGCAGCATTTGCTTTACACAAGACTGGTATACGGTACCCAAAGCAACGATATTTGTTTTCTTTATGTGCCACAGTTTGCACTTAAATGTCTACAAAAAATGAATTTTTGCATGTATATATCAGAAATTATTTAAACAAAAGATTAACAAATAACATGTTGAAATACATACTGTTGGCAGTGCTTGTGTTGGAGACACATTTTGTTGCGATTGGGAATTCGGAGACCCATTTTGTCGCTTCATAGGCTTTGTCTTGGGTCTGACAATTTTAGCAAGTTCCTATATGTATATATAAAACACGTTACATTATTTAAACAAAATAGTAACAAGAAACATGTTGAAATACATACTCACTACAAAAAAACAGGCTTTCAGAGACTGAAAAATAAGTCTCCGATACACCATGATCAGTTACGGATAGTCTATCAAGGACTGATTTTGCTAGTCACTAATCACTTACAGTAGCTTAGTTACGAAAAGTGACGTTATCAACTGAAATTCAGTCCTTGTTGTATCGAACCAACGAGGACCAGAGATCAGTCACCAAAATAAAAAAGTCAGTCCTTATTTCTATGGGTTGGTATCACGTTATTTCAGTCCCCAATGCATATTATCGGCGACTGAAAAGTCAGTCGCCAATACTATGTTAGATCAGTTACTAACACATGGATTTAGGGACTGAAAATTAGTCCATAAACATTGTTTATAGTCCCTAATACGTTTCGTTGTTTTGTAGATTACCGTACCAAATCAGTCTCTAATAATAGGATTTAAAAACTGATTAGTCTCCGATGAAAGGCTTTAAAGACTGATTGTTAGTCACAAAAAACAGATGAATTAGTCCTTAATTTGTTTTTCTAGTATTATAAACTAAAAGTTAGTGGCAAATACAATTTAATTCAGTCCCCATTCACAATGCATACATGACCCCTTACAATAGTATATAAAACTCCAAACCATAAACAATAATAATAACAATATTTCTTTAAAGCATAATAATCACCAATCCAAATAACAAGAGTTTACAATTCAATATGTTTAAAAATAAAACCAAATTCAATAGAAATAAATTTGAACGTCCTATATATCACTATCGGTGAATGGATCATCGTTACCATCACCGTTACCATCACCTTCAGTAGTATTTGGTGAGTCTATTGCGTTCTATCAATCTGTAGTTGTGGGCTAGGTTCGGTGTTTGGGTAAGGAGGAGGACAGAAGCAGTGTACATGTTACCGACTTGCTTGCAAATCAAGGTTCCAGGCTGTACCTTCACATCATAATGCGGTTTAGCGACTTGCTGGGATGCCTGCCAATAAGAATCATCAACAATTATAATTAAAGTTCATAGATCCGGGAAATACAAGAATATTAAAGAACGTGTAATGGCCATAAATAAACCTTTTCAAGATCACAGTTGTTGTAGCTCTCGTCACCAGTTAAAGACGTGAACTGTCCTAGTTTCTCTTTGGCAGACTCATCAACCGAGCTGAAAACAGTAAGGAATTATTTGCAAATTTAATGGAAAGGTAAAAAGGTAATTAAAATCCAGAAAATAACAAGACTTATCAAATTTCATAATCACCTTGCACTTCTAGCGACATCACTAAACACTAATCGAGCAAAGCTCTTCTGTACAAGCTGCACACATTCACAAGAAAAATATAACTACTACTGTAAACACTATAATGATTAAAGACCATGTTAGCAAAATTACCTTGTTATAAGGAGAATGAAATACAAAGTAGTCAGCGTCAGCAATGGAAAACTGTTTTCCCTGCAATTTCTTATACCTAAACATGAATTTATACTCCGTGAATTTATACTTCGTGAATTTATAGCTAATTAATAACTATTAAAACTAAGCAATATTTCCTGCAACACATTTTGCAGCACAGAATTGTAATGTTCAAGGTCAACAAAGTTTTACCAACTCTCTCTACTTTTATCCTTAGCTTCTTTTTCATACTTTTGGATCGTCCGCTCATCAACCTGGCCGCTAAGGTATAATATCTGACCTCCAATTGTAGATTTTCCAGCATCTGCAGACCATATGAATAGATAAAAGTATTAGATAAGTACTTTCTAAATAGATTTTGAGAATTATCAGTATCATGCAACTATGTCTAAGTTGCCACACGGATACAATTACCAAAGGCAAAAACATAGAATGCGGCAATGCGCACATAACAAGAACAAAAGCCTTGTACTTGACATTTCTATCCTGTTTGCACTATAAGGATGGTTTTCTTGCAATGAAAAGCCGAAATACAATGGCTCCACAAGTAAATCACACTTATGAAAATATCTAAATTCAACATAATTGTTACTAGTCTCTAAAGTTGACTTCAAATTTGTAATAGAGGGAGAGCTATAAACCGAAAGAATAGTATCAAACATCGAAAAAAATAAAGAGCAAATTCAAAACTACTAACAGAGAAATTACAAAACCCTCAGAAGAAAAAGCAACCATTTGCCAAGTACAAGGATCAACAGAATTAATATCCCATCCATCAAGCACATGATACTTATCTATCATTTTACCCTTCATAGACATCAATGCAGCCACTGTCAAATAAAAATTTCATTTTTTCGATTAATACACCAAAATAACCAAAAACCAAATCAAAATAATGGGTTTTCATAATAATTAATGCAATCTTTTGTCATCTTCAAAGTTAACACCTTTGGGAGATAAAAGACTATCAGAAGCACCCACCATTGTAGCCAAAACCTTAAATAAAATCACCCACAACATTACAAATTTCATACTTTAACCCCTAATTAATTCCAACAAAACCCACAAATATTTACGCAAAGTAAAAATACCCACAAAAGTTTCAAAAACTAGATTTGATGGATGATGGATGATGAAAGATGGCAGCAGGGTATGGCGGCGTGCGTCCGAGATGGGGCAGGATCAGATGGTGGGAAATAGCCGAGTCGATAGTTGTTATTTGTGTTGAATGGAAAATGGATAAGGAGAGATGGGCGGGTAGCTAGGGAAAAAATTGGAGAAATAAGAGGGAAACTTTGGGATTTTGATTTTGGGAAAAAATTGTAAGAGGGAAGAATGAGAGGGAGAAGGAAGAGCCAAATGTTTTTGGTATAAAAAATATCTAAATTTTATATTAGCCTCACATTTTTTATATAATTTTGTTTATAATAACTAGTTAAAATTAATATTTATATGGATATAGATTATGTCAAACAAATTTGTACCAAAGTGTATTCCTATATTTATAAAAAGGTGTTCGGAAAACTAGATTTATTTGGAATGACTTGTCTTTTAAACCATTATGATTGAATTATAAGATAATATTTGAATTCAGCTCGAAAAAACTCGATACTTTAACCTAATAGTCTAACAAGCGTTTATGCGATTAGTGACATTTGTGTATCCCTAATCACTCATACGTGAGGCGTCTAAACATATGAATATCAATGTAAAATTACTTAACATCCAAAGCTTATCATATGGATAAAATCAAGTCATACACATAGATGGAAGTAAATATGGATAAACTCAACAATTACGTATGGTATGTGTTGGGAATTATGATACATATCAAGAGCAGACAACTTAGGTCTGGTAGTTTATCTAAGTTAGGTCTGTTTGTGTTATTAGGTCTGGTAATGTAATGTTAAGTCTGGTAGCATGTTTAAGTCTGGTTGACTTGTAAAGTTAAGTCTGGTTGTGAAGTTAGGAAAGTCTGTTAGAGTTATGTTAGGAAAAGATACAATGCGTGTATGTATTTTTATAGAAGATTTGTGTATATCTTCTGTGTCGGCTAGGGTTTCCTTGTGTTATAAAAGGATCCCTAAAGATTGTTAGTCAGTGTGAGTTGTACGAGTTCACTATTGTGATTATAATCAATATACGAAGTTAGTGATATCTCTGCTTGTGTTCTTAATTGTTCTTGTTAAGATTCCGCATTAACAATAACAATCACCTAGGGTTTCTCACTTAGATTGGTTCGGATTTATCCTAACCATCTACTAGGTATTCAAGACTACTTAGTGATCCATATACAATTTGTGGACCAACAAGTGGTATCAGAGCAAGGAGAGAGACTCTGAATTCGAAGAACACTAAATCTCAAAAACCAAATTCTCACTCAAATCAGCCTACAAAATGTCTGAATTCGATAAGCCTGTTAACACTGAAACTTTCTCAATCCATAATAGTGAGGATGAGAAATCAAACCATGAAGATGAAGGAAAAACCGATACCAGTAACTCCCAATCACAACAACAACCCATCCCTTCCACAACCACAATCTCAAACATAAAACTTCCATTACTGAAGAGAGAAGAGTATGATATATGGGCCATGGAGATGGAACATTATCTGGAATACATTGATAGCGATGTATGGAAGGTGATTCAAAAGGGAAATTCTAAGAAGAGAATTTCACAAGGGAATGATGGGCAGCTCAGAATAATGCCACCAGTATCTGCAGAGGAGATTAGGGCTGTGGAGAAGGAAAAGAAGGCCAGAACCTTGCTTCTTATGGCTATTCCTAAGGAGCATCTACAAAGGTTTCATGGCATTCTTGATGCAAAGGAGATGTGGGAAGCTATCAAGAAACGATTTTGAGGTAATGCTAACTCCAAGAAGATGCAAAAGGCTGTTCTTAAACAGCAATTTGAAACATTCAGTGTTTCAAAGACTGAAGGTTTGGAGAAGGGCTATGATAGATTTCAACATCTGTTAACACAACTGGAAGTTCATGGTGCAGCAGTCTCAAATGAGGATGCAAATCACAAATTTCTTAGATCTTTACCATCAGAATGGGGCAATGTATCTGTGGCGATAAGGATTAAAGAGGAAGTAGATTCTATGACACCTGATGACCTATACAATAATCTTAGGATGTTTGAAAGGGACATCAGTAACAACACTCAGGCTTCAACCAGTTCAACAAATGTTGCTTTTGTGTCACAAAACAAAAGCAGTACTTACAAGGTTAAATCTGGTGGTGTTAGGTCTGGTAACTATGAAACTCCTTCAAGTGAAAGGTCTGCTTCAAGTTTTACTGATGAAGTGATACATTCTTTCTTTGCCAACCAAACTGAAGATGAAAGCTTTATTAGTGAAGATCTTGAACAGATTAATGATGCTAAAGTTGAGGAGATGGACATAAAATGGCACATTGCCATGGTTGCTTTAAGGGTTAAACGATTTCAGAAGCAATATGGTAGGATTATCAACTTCAACAACAAATCAACAGTGGGATACACAAAGAGGACTGTTGAATGTTACAACTGTCACAAGCATGGATATTTTTCAAGAGATTGTCCAGAGAAGAAGTCTGCTAATGGGAAAAGAGATGATGATGGGAAGATGGAAAAGAATCAGATGAGCCTGCTGACAATGAAAGCTGGAGGAGTCAACTGGGGTGAGCATCCAAGAGTAAATGAGGAGTCTGATCATGCTCTCATGGCCATTGGTAATGAGGTATCATTATGCTCTAAATTATGTACTGACTCATATAATCATGTTAAGGCTTTGTGTGATGAGCAGCAAGAACAAATAGGTGATCTAGAAGTAAATTTATTAGCACATAAAAATGCTGTAAAAACTTTAGAGGCACAAAAGGTCACCCTTCAAAACCAACATGCTGCTTTAAATGAAAAACTATACTTTCAAGCTAATAAGATATACGAACAAGATGAAAAGCTTAAAAGGTATAGACAGTTAGGACTTAAAATTCAGAAGGAAAGGGATGAGCTGAGAAAAAGGGTAGATCAATGGAACAGTTCAAATAATAACCTGTTTAAGAGTTGGGATTCTCAAATTAAGTCAAATAAAAAATGTGGCTTAGGATATGAGGAAAATGAGAGTAGGGCTATATTTAAGAATAGAGAAGAGGACTATGCTAATAAGCCTTTGTATAATAGGTTTGTTAAGACTGGTGACTTTAAGGGAGTACCACCACCTTTGAGTGATGACTATACTCCTCTTGAAAAAGAAGAGTTGGATGATTCACTCTTTGTGTATGGTAAGAAAGGTCCTCAAGTGCCTGAACCAACCACCTCAGAGGACAAATCCAGTAGGTATTCTTCTTGTCAATCCAATGACTCTGAAGGATCTATTGATGGTTCCTCTGATCACTCTAAGTCTGAGTCAAATAATGAGGAAAAAGATAATCCTGAACCTAAGGTTGTTGAGAAGTGTGAACCTGTTGTTACTAAACCTGTAGTGACTGAACAAAAGGCTGAGACAGTTAAACCTAGTTGTGTCAATCACATAAAATCTCCTAGGGAATCTGTTAAAATGAATGAGTCACCTAGAAGCAATAGTGTTCACAGAGAAAGTGGGAGTAGTTATACTTATGCTCCTAAAAGATGCTTTGTGTGTGGAAGTTTGAGTCATTTAATAAGAGATTGTGACTTCCATGAAAAGAGAATGAAAAGAGAGGCTGAACAAAAGAGAATGAATGTTAATAAGGGTCATGGTTCAAATAAACCAGTTTGGAATAATGCTAGTAGAATTAATCATGCCAACTAGTTTGTTCCCAGACCTGTCCAACTAAATAACACTACCAGACCTAACTCTTGTGTTAATTCTGGTAGACCAAATTTTGGGTCTGGCTACAGAAATTTTAATGTGAATAGGCAAAATGTTAACTTTATGAGGCCTAAAGTGAATACTGGTTATGTTAATTCTGTGAGACCTAATGTGAACTCTAGTTTTGTGAGACCCAAACAACCTTTTCCAAAACCTCAGGTGAATGCAGAGTTTCACAGAAATAATTTTTATAAAATTCATTCGCCTGTGAGAAGACAAGTTGGAAAGCAAACAACAAAACCTTTAAAGGGAAATGGGGGTTCTGCTGTTAAGACCTCAGCATGTATGTCTTGGGATTCAAACAAAAATAAATCCATGTATAAATCCCAAAACAACAGTGGATCAGGTTCAATTAAGAAATTTAAGCATATTGATCCACAAGGCGGACCCAAGCCTACTCAGGCCTGGGTTCCTAAGAGAAACTAATTTCTCTTCTTTTTTTTTGTGCAGAATCATCCACTTTGCTATATGGAAGATAGAGGAATACTTGACAGTGGATGCTCTGGGCACATGACTGGTAACAAGAACTATCTTAATGATTTTCATGAATTCGAAGGAGGTTCTGTTACTTTTGGAGGAAGCAAGGGACAGATAACTGGTAAAGGAAGAATTATTGTGGGCAACATAGAATTTGACAATGTATCTTTTGTGAAAGAACTTGGGCAGTTCAACCTTTTCTCAATATCACAAATTTGTGATACTCAGCATAAGGTGCTTTTTACTGAAACTGATTGTCTTGTGTTGACTCCGGACTTTAAGATGCCTGAAGAACATCAGATTCTTCTTAAAGTTCCCAGACAACACAAAATGTACAGTTTTGATATGAAAGCATCTAATCCTGCAAAAGGTGCTACCTGTTTAATTGCAAAAGCTACATTGGATGAATCTAAGTTGTGGCACAGAAGGTTAGGCCATGTGAAGTTCAAAAACATGAATAAACTTGTGAAGAATAACCTTGTGAGAGGTTTTCCTTCAAAATTGTTTAAAAATGATCATACTTGTGTGGCTTGCAACAAGGGAAAACAACATAGGGCATCTTGTAAGGTTAAATTAGAAAGATTAATCACTGAACCTTTACATACCTTACATATGGATCTTTTTGGCCCTACATCTTTCCATAGTATTAATCATGCATGCTATTGCCTTGTCATTACAGATGATTGTACTAGATATTGTTGGGTGTTCTTTATGTCTAGGAAGGATGAAGCTACCCCTTTGATTCAAACTTTTATTAGAAAGATTGAAAACCTTATTGATAAACGAGTTAAAATCATTAGGAGTGATAATGGCACTGAGTTTAAAAACAAGAGCATGCTAGATTTTTGTGGTAATAAAGGAATTAAGCAACAATTCAGTAATGCAAGAACTCCTCAGCAAAATGGAGTTGCAGAGAGAATGAACAGGACACTTATTGAGGCAGCTAGGACTATGCTAGCAGATTCACTTTTACCTACTACATTTTGGGCTGAAGCAGTCAGCAATGCCTGCTACATCTTTAATAGGGTTAGAGTGACCAAGCCTCAAAATAGAACTCCTTATGAGCTTATGTTTGGCCATAAACCAGTTGTTAGCCATATAAGACCTTTTGGGTGTCATGTTACCATTCTTGATACTTTAAGTGTTCTTGGAAAATTTGAAGGAAAGTCTGATGAAGGGTTTTTACTTGGGTATGCATTAAACAGTAAAGCCTTTAGGGTTTACAATCTAGTATCCAAGAAAGTAGAAGAAAATCTGCATGTAAACTTTCTTGAGGAAAAACCCAATGTCAAGGGAATTGGTCATAGATGGATGTTTGATATTGATTATTTGACTGATTCTATGAATTATATTCCTGTCTCCAAGGAGAATCAAATTAACCCTATTGCAGGTACCCAAGAAGTTACTAACATTGCAGGTACCAAAGATTCTTCAAATTCAGAGAACATTGATGATGTGGCTGAGCTTGTTGTGATTCCATCTACAGAGAACAAGTCTGATGCAGCTGAAGCAGTAATCAAGAATTCTTCCACTCAGAAAATAGATTCTGAAGTTAAGTCTGGCAAAGTCATATCCCCTAACATTACCAGTACTTCCCATTTTAAGTCTGGTAGTAGTGTTCTACCAGACCTTTCTTCAAGTACTGCTTGTGCTGACTCTGAGATGCCAGAACTTGAAGTATTTCCTAATGAAGGTGTTTTTGATGGGGCTTCCTATGATGAAGGAGGCATTATTACTGATTTCAACAACTTACCCACTGAAGTGGAGGTCAGTCCAACTCCCACTCTCCGAATTCACACCATTCATCCCAAGAGTCAAATAATTGGTAACCCCAAGTCTGCTGTTCAAACAAGAAGTAGAGTGCAACATCAGTCTGATTCTCTTGCACTCATTAGCCTGATTAAGCAACAACAAAGGGTCAACCATAAGGACCAGCAACATTGCTTATTTGCTTGCTTTCTTTCTCAAAGTGAACCCACTACAGTTTCTGAAGCTTTAGGGGAGGAAAGTTGGGTAGAAGCCATGCAAGAAGAGTTGTTGCAGTTCAAGCTACAGAAAGTATGGGTTCTTGTAGACCTACCTAATGGAGCTAAAGTTATTGGTACTAAATGGGTCTTCAGGAATAAAAGGGATGAAAGAGGGGTAGTTGTAAGGAACAAAGCAAGGTTGGTAGCTCAAGGATACAAACAGGAGGAGGGCATAGATTATGATGAGGTTTTTGCTCCTGTAGCAAGGATTGAAGCTATCAGGTTATTTTTTGCCTATGCATCATACATGGGATTCAAGGTATATCAGATGGATGTCAAAAGTGCTTTCCTTTATGGCACTATTGAAGAAGATGTGTATGTACATCAACCTCCTGGCTTTGAGGATCCTGCTAACCCCAATCAAGTGTATAAGGTTATTAAAGCTCTATATGGTCTTCATCAGGCTCCTAGAGCTTGGTATGAAACTCTTTCACAGTTTCTTGAAGAACATGGATACATCAGGGGTGTTATTGACAAGACTTTATTCATTAAGAGAGACCAGAAGGATATCATTCTTGTCCAAATTTATGTGGATGATATCATTTTTGGATCCACAAGAAAGTCTTGGTGTGATGAATTTGAAGGTTTAATGAAGAGCAGGTTTGAAATGAGCTCAATGGGAGAACTTACATTTTTCTTGGGACTGCAAGTTAAGCAAAAGGATGATGGACTTTTTATTTCTCAAGACAAGTATGTTGCAGAAATTTTGAGAAAGTTTGAGTTCTCGAATGTGAAGGCAGCAGTCACTCCCATGGAGAACAAAGTGCCTTTAACAAAGGATGAAGATGCTGCTGATGTAAATGTGCATCTTTACAGATCCATGATAGGTTCCCTCATGTATCTTACTGCTTCTAGACCTAATATTATGTATGCAGTTTGTGTTTGTTCACGCTTTCAGGTTCAACCAAAGACTTCACATCTTCATGCTGTGAAGAGAATCTTTAGGTACTTAAAGGGCAAACCAAATTTGGGCCTTTGGTATCCTAAGGAGTCAACTTTTGACCTGACAGCTTATTCAGACAGTGACTATGCTGGTGCAAGTCTGGATAGGAAATCAACAACAGGAGGTTGTCAGTTCCTTGGAAGGAGGTTAATATCTTGGCAATGCAAGAAGTAGACGATTGTGGCTAATTCATCTACTGAGGCTGAGTATGTAGCAGCTGCTCATTGCTGTGGACAAGTTTTGTGGATTCAGAATCAGATGCTGGACTATGGTTTGAATTTTATGAATACTGTTATCCACATAGATAATAAGAGTACTATCTGTATTGTTAAGAATCCAGTATATCACTCTAAAACTAAGCATATAGAAATAAGGCATCACTTCATTAGGGATTGCTTTGAAAAGAAGTTGATTAGAGTGGAGAAAATATATACAGATTTTAATGTTGCTGACCTGTTAACTAAGGCATTTGATGGTCCTAGATTCAATTATCTGGTAGTTAACATTGGTATGATGAACCCCTAGTTTGAGTTAAGGGGAGGTTTGGCCTAAGGGGAGGTCAAACTGTGAAGTATGTAAAGTATGAATACTTACCAGCATTTAGGTTATCTTTAAGTCTTGTAGTTTTGTTTTTAGTTCTGTTAGTGATAAAAAAAAATAAAAATAAAATAAAATAATATAGTTTGTTTTTATCTGTGTCTTTTATTTCTTTTATAGGCAATGTTGGATTAAGTATATTTTCACAAGTTGTTAAGTGAGACTATTGGAACTTCTCACTTGGTGGAGGTGCTTTGCACTAACACATCAAAAGGTTATCAGTTCACCTTGTCTCATCAACATAAGGACTGGCTAATCCTGAGCAAACGGCTAACAGGTAAAGATTGCCCAAATCCGTTTATGGCTGACAATTTGCCAAAAATTGTATGGTATTCAACTCACCATATCAAAGATAAGTGAAGAGTTGGCTAGCCCACAAGGTTATGGCTTGTGGTAAAGGCTGTGGAAAACCATAAATGGTAATCAATTCACCATGATGAGGTGCTTTTCCATCAAAGAATTGACTAGTCCAGAAGCAAACGGCTTTTGGTAAAGACTTAACAAATCCGTTGATAAGCTGATGATTTGCTAAAAATCATATGGTTATCAGTGTACCATGGTCTTACACACCAAAACATTTGGCTACTCCAGTAGTGATGGCTATTGGTAAAGAGACATCAAATCCATTAAATTTCAATGATTCACCTCTCACAGGAGTTAACACACCTGGAAGTGATGAGAATAGATATGAAACTTAATATGAATTGATGTACATATAGTCAATGTTGCTGCAAAGACCATATCAGAAGAGCTTATCAAGATTCAAGCTGCTAGAAAGGAACAAGACCTAAATACAGTTCAAAGTGTTCAAGATTCAATCCTCAGAAGGCTTAATCAGAAGAACTTGAAGTTCATGGAGCATGAAGATCAAGTTAGGGGAGGATTGTTGGGAATTATGATACATATCAAGAGCAGACAACTTAGGTCTGGTAGTTTATCTAAGTTAGGTCTGTTTGTGTTATTAGGTCTGGTAATGTAATGTTAAGTCTGGTAGCATGTTTAAGTCTGGTTGACTTGTAAAGTTAAGTCTGGTCGTGAAGTTAGGAAAGTCTGTTAGAGTTATGTTAGGAAAAGATACAATGCGTGTATGTATCTTTATAGAAGATTTGTGTATATCTTCTGTGTCGGCTAGGGTTTCCTTGTGTTATAAAAGGATCCCTAAAGATTGTTAGTCAGTGTGAGTTGTACGAGTTCACTATTGTGATTATAATCAATATACGAAGTTAGTGATATCTCTGCTTGTGTTCTTAATTGTTCTTGTTAAGATTTCGCATTAACAATAACAATCACCTAGGGTTTCTCACTTAGATTGGTTCGGATTTATCCTAACCATCTACTAGGTATTCAAGACTACTTAGTGATCCATATACAATTTGTGGACCAACAGTATGTATTGAGGGTTTGGGTTGGTCGACCGTTCGGTTTCCCACGTTCGGTAAAGACCCCAAAATGTAACAAGAGTCACGAGTTGGGGTAACGCTCACGAGTCGGCCCAGTTGGTTTGTGTCAATTACCCTAGAGGATAATAGACTTGAATGTGGAGTTCCCAAAGCAGGATATGTTGCTTGGGATTGGCTTGGACTATTTCGAGAAAATGGTCTAGTATTTATAAGGAGACATTTAGGGTTGTGAGAACCCGTAAAGGCAATCTGATGGTCTACGTGGTGTGTAAAGTAGAGTGCGTTGATTAGCTATATGCCTGTATGCAACTTTCTTGTTATTATCTTGAATGGAAGTGGTGTGTATAGTATAGTGGATTGACGATTGCTATATGCACCACGACTTATTATATATGGTAAGAACGTGACAGTCGTTTCTTTAAAAGGGATGTCGCGCTCGATGAAGCAACTGATTGATGTCATTATCCCGATTACACGTCTTAAATTGTCAACACTCAAAATGAAATCCATCAGTGAATACTAAAGATGTTATGAACGTCTGAAACTTGAATTCTGCTCGAGTTCCCACGTCACGGGGGTATAAACCGAGGTTTCGTGCGTGAACCCCTAAGTGTTACACATAAATAGCAATCCGTAAATAGGTTTATATACAAACTTACAATTACTAACGACGACAAATATATGTAGATCTTAAAAACAAGTGTAGTACATTACAATATATAGAACCGCATATTCTGTCGGTAATCCATTTTCGTCCGTTTTTGTCAGTTTTTATTTGTTTTTGTCATTTTTTATATGTTTTCATCCGTTTTTATATATTTTCGTCCCTTTTTACGTTTTTATACGTTTTTGTCCGTTTTTTACGTTTTCGTCCGTTTTTTTACGTTTTCGTTCGGTTTTTTACGTTTTATTACGTTTTCATCCATTTTAGTCCCTTTTTTTTTACGTTTTTATATGTTTTCATCCATTTTCGTCTTTTTACGTTTTTATACGTTTTTTACGTTTTCGTCCGTACGTTTTTTACGTTTTCGTTCGTTTTTTTACGTTTTATTACGTTTTCATCCATTTTAGTCCATTTTTTTTACGTTTTTATATGTTTCATCCATTTTCGTCTCTTTGTATACGATTTCATCCGTATTTTTATATTTTCATCAGTTTTTGTCTGTTATATTTTAACGTTTTTATACGTTTTCATCCGTTTTAGTCCTTTTTTTTACGTTTACGTCCATTTTTATACGTTTTCGTCCGTTTTTTATGTTTTCGTCCGTTTTGATACGTTTTTGTCTGATTTTAAACGTTTTCGTCCGTTTTTATAAGTTTTCGCCCGTTTTTAAACCTTTTAGCCCGTTTTAATCTATTTTTATACATTTTAGTCTTAGCTATGATGTCCATGTATTAGGGACTGAGTTATGATTCAAATTCAGTCACTAACAAATTTCCCTCCAAACTTTTTTTATTGCACAAACATATTTGTAACTGAATTTTAGTCTTAGGTATGATGTCCATGTAATAGGGACGCAGCTGTGACTGAAATTCAGTCACTAAAAAATTTCCCTCCAAACCTTTTTATTGTGTAGACATATTTGTAACTGAAACTTAGTCTTAGCTATGATCTCCATGTATTTGGGACCGAACTGTGACTATAATTCAGTCACTAACAAATTTTCCGCCAAAAATTTTTATTGCGCAAATATATTTGTAACTGAAATTCAGTCTTAGATATGATGTACATGTACTAGGGGCTGAATTGTCACCCTTATTCAGTCACTAAAAAATCTGCCTCCAAATTTTTTTTCCCGTACAGGCATATTAGTAACTGAAATTTAGTCTCAGATATGGGTGAATCGAGGACTGATTTTTAGTTGCCGCAATCAGTCAATAAAAGGTCAGTCCTTAAAAGTATCAGTAACTGATGTTTCAGTTACCGATGCTATGTATCAGTGACTGATATATCAGTCCCTAGAAATTCAGTCTCTGAAAGCCATTTTTTTGTAGTGACTGTTGGTAGTGCTTGTGTTGGAGACGACACATTTTGTTGCGATTGGGAATCTGGAGACCTGTTTCGTCGTGACTTAGGCTTATGCTTAGGCCTGACAGTTTTAGCAGCTGGTTCCTATACGTATATATAAAACACGGTACATTAGTCGATCATGTATGTAAAATTCAAAAATCAAAGGGGGATGTTTTATTACGTACCATTGTTTCCGTTACCTTTTCAGAAGTTTCAAGGCCATTGGACTTCTCCTGAATTCCTGCATCTTTAGCACTTACAACATCACTTGTCTGAGTGTCGTCCACCTTATTAGCGCTGCTCCCTATATTGTCAATGGCCATTGGAGTCACCTGCAATATAAATTAAGAAATACATTCACTCATCAGTTTATGTTCAATGCCTGGTATCATTAGCATCAGTGGTGTTAGCATTCGAAAATAAAATTGTTAACAACATAAAAAAAATGCTTACAACTGAGGCTATTGGCGATGGATCAGATGACAAAGTTATATTCATCCCTTGTTTATTCAATTGTTTCATTAGTAGAGCAAGCACTTTATTTGTCTGTTCCACCTCACCGGATAATTTCTTGACCTCACATCTTTTTCAGTCATCTCGGTGGACAATTTCTTGACCAATTTATCTTTTTCTTCACGCTCACGTCTCTCATTATTCCAGTTGAGTTTGAAGTAACGCAAGTTTTTCATCGGCTTCTTGTCTTCTTCGAGGAAGGCCAAAATACTTTTTATATGTTACTCCACCTCCCACTCCTCTGGCATAACCGCCCTTTTCCTTACCAAATACAACTGTCATGGCATCAGTGCCATCATCAACACTCAAGGTTACTTCCTGGATCTTGTCATTAGCTTCTTTCTGCACAAAAAAATATAGGAAATGTTGGGATTAAAAGTCTTCTTGATGCTGTTAGAGTAACTGCTGCTCATATTTGTGTCAATGCTGCTCAGCTGGAGGTAGTTCTGCTCATGAACTTCAATGAAAAATATACTACTGCTAGTACATAGTTACTCCTGTTAGTACGCAGTTATTACGGTATACAAGTTATTACTGCTAGTACACAGTTAATGCTGCTGCTATATAAGCATAATAATAGAATTAGCAGTCAAACTTACAAGTTGGTCTCCCTTTGATTTAATATCATCATCTGGGTATTCGCCGTCTTTGTTTACCCTTCCTTTCAACCACTTTACATCACGCGGGGGTTCTTCATCCGCTTCAATCTCTTTATTTTGGATCTAATAAACAACAAATGCATACACATGTAAAGTTAAACCAAGATAAACGAAAATATGAGGATGCTTACACATGTACAGTTAAACCAAGATAATAAAAAATATGAGGGTATTAATGCAAATGTTCAAATTGGGCAATGTAAACAGATTCATTTCTCATACTGATCGTCTCTCAATTTGTAAAACAAACATTATGTAATCTTGCCATTTTCTCTTTGACATAAACATATCCACCTCGTCCTATTTTATGCTGATAAATATTTTGGGAATG
Organism: Artemisia tridentata subsp. tridentata; assembly: GCA_021014915.2. Classification (NCBI taxonomy): domain Eukaryota; kingdom Viridiplantae; phylum Streptophyta; class Magnoliopsida; order Asterales; family Asteraceae; genus Artemisia; species Artemisia tridentata. The sequence continues at coordinate 279,129,845 of CP139509.1, forward strand.
CACCATTTTAGCTTTATTAGATTTCTCCTAAAAACACAAAATCATAAGGCGTTTAGATGAGGTAATGTTGCAAACTGAAAATTATAAAATGACATATACACTTAAATAAAGATAACTAATTAAAACCTTGTATGCTTCGGTGGTCATGTAGTTTACAAACTCGACCCAGTCTTCTGAAACCATAATTGTACTATACAAGTCCGGGACTTCAGTCAGTTTGGAAGGTGTATTTAGGTTGGGCAAAATGTAGTTGAATTTGAAATTCCTTCTGTAATTCCTTAGCAGTTGACCAAGACGAATCATTATCAATTTTCTGTATGTCACGTCAACATCAAAAAATTTCTGCAAAGATTAACACAATGTTGTTAATTAGTTGCACATAATGTAACTGCATACATAAACTTATGTAGTACTGGGTTACAAAATAGGATATATGTACCGTGATTTCAGCCCATAGTTTATCTCTTGATTCTTTATTCACCTTCTTCCAAGAAAGAATCTTCACACCTATCTGCTCACGAACCATATCTCCTAAAAAACTCACAAACACTGCTCTGTTTGCCCCTGATACCCTACCGAATGCATCGAAGGATACCTTGAGCTTTATTCCACCAGGTTTGTCATACTTCGCACGAAACTTTATTAGCCTGGTTGAGCCCCTCTTAGCTAGTATCGTCTCTGCTTGGTTGGTTCCAGTTGCATCTGTATCTTCATCATTAGAATACTGTTTAGATTCATATTGTAAGGCGTTATCATCAACTACAACATCATATGGAAGAAGCAAAGTTTGATTATCAACAATGGGTTCAATATCCATGACTCTTGAGCAACAAAGGGTAAAAGAAAATGATTATGGCTTAGCTTGGAGAGTAATGGTGATAGAAGATTTGATTTTTGTGTTTTCTTTACAGTCATTTTTTTAAGTAGAGAAAAGAGGGTATACCAAGAATATGAATCGTTATTCTTGGTAACTGCTTGTAATTAGGTGATTCAAAAAATTTCGATCCAAAAATTTGGCTCCAAGTTTTAATTTGAAATTAACAATTGAATTATTTGAAAATTTTGCCTTTGAACATGTTAATTAAAGCATAAAGTTGAATAAATCAAAATTTTGGCTCCAAATGTTATATATCATTATCTTAATACTCGCAAATGTACCACACTGTGCAACCATCACATCAACAGTACAAACTGCTACCCATTTAACAAACCAAAATACTTACATAATTACCAGTTATTGTACCCTTACTAATTACATTTACAAAACACAAATTGCTACATGTTTTTTTTTTTAACATTGAAGACTTTTTATTAAGTAAGTAATATATTGAAAACAAAAACCAGCAAGTTGCTGGGGAATACAGAAAGGAGAATATTTAAAACATAATACAGTACATACATAAGGGAAAATCAGTATCCAAATTAAATGTCAGAATTGAACCAAATACCATTACAAAACACAAAAGTTGTTAATGTATATCCTAAACCCCTAAACCATCTTAGTTTTGCCTTTCCCATGGCTGCTAGAAGGTGATCCAAAACCTATAGGATTCTTCTTACACGACATTCCCAAGACAATATCCTGAGTAAAATTCTTTTTGTGTGCCTTTTCAACTGGTATTTGAACTTGCACAGGGAGAGCCAGGTTAGAAGTTTGAGATGGGAGTTCCTCTGGAGGTTCAATGGCTTGGATAGGTTCCACTTCCCAAGAATCAGTACTTGCATCAGAATGTTGCTCTGGATAATACCAAGCAAGGAGGCCAGGAAGGATGTTGAGAGAACCGTCATTTGATTCTGAACTACTTGAATCAGAAGAAATTTGTATGACATCTACAAATAACAACTGTTAGATCAGTTTTATTGATTCAAATGTTAAACTATATCACAATCAAAGAAAAACCTTTTGATGGTTTACCATTGCAAAAGAATCCATTGTACTGTGTTCTCATATTTTGGTCCTCTTTTGTGGTATCCCAAACAATGAAGCAATGTTGCACAAACTAGGCTGCGTTTCAAGTCTCATTGGTGGCCAACTAGGCTGCAATTGAAGTCTCAATTGGACCTCTCAGTGTACTCACAAACATTAGACCTCTTAGGGTACTCACAAACAGTTCAAAAGACTGTATTTGTAGTCTCAATGGACATCTCAGTGTACTCTAATAGGATGCATTTGGACCTCTCATTGGTGGCCAAGCACAAACAAGTCTGCTAGGTACTCTCATTACTGGCCAATCACAAACTAGGCACATTCCAATGCTCTCATTGATTTAGACCTCTCAGTGTACTCACAAACCGGCAACAAAAAATACTCAGACACAAAACACTTAATTAGACATAGCATAACAACCATTATGTATACGAAAATCAGAGTATGTAAAACAAAAAAAATAGAGCATACATTAGACATAGCATAACAACCATTATAAAATACAAAACAACCCTATTTTACAATAGAATCGATCGGTAACAACCACTAACAACACCATTTATAAATCAAAACCTGATATGTGAAAACATTAAAAAACATACCTTTGTTGTTATTTGGATTCATTGTTTGCGTGCTTGTGTTTGCCAGAAGAATGTGTGTGTTGATTAGGGTTTATTGATTATTGTGTGTGTTTACAAATGATCGGGTAAAGGGATTAATTGCCGGTTGAATATTGAATTTGTGGTTTGGTTTAACTATAGCTGACGTGGCAAGATTTGTAAAAGAAAAAAAAAAAAAAAAAAAAAAAAAAAAAAAAAAAAAGGCTAATGGTGATGACGTGGCGGTGAAATCCGGCTATAGCCGGTAAATAGGGATGGCAACGGTTCGGGTTCGGGGCGGGTTTTAGTGTACCCGTAACCGAACCCGTTTATAATATACCCGTACCCGCCCCATATCCCACCGGATACCCGATTAATATTATCCATCGGTTTTTCGGGTTTCCCCGCGGGTATCAGTTATCCGTAGTTGAATATTATATGGAAAAAACTCACGCAACCTTTCGACCCTGTTTCATCATTTCTTAATAGAGTTTCTAGACCGACCCTGATAGCTGGATGGTCTTGAGGCAACTCACGCAACCTTTCGACCTCTGGAGCACGATTATGCATCTATAGCATAATACGAGTTATCTCACCTAGCAAATTGTTAATCAATTTGAGTTCTTTTTCTTGTTCATTGCGTAATCGGGTGAGGATAGCCTTTTGCGCCTCTACTGGTTAATTCGTTAGCCACAATATTTGTGTTAAAATTAGTGATACTTGCGAGAGAGTTTTATAAGAAGTTGTGTGAGAAAACGAAGTGTTGTGAAAGTGTCTTTGATAGTGGAAACTAGCCGTTAAACTAGCCGTTGGAGGCTATTTTAAAAATTATATTGAAAGTAAAAGTAACCGTACGAGTATTATTCAAATTCAAGCGTAAAGTAACAGTACAACATATTAATAACGAGCGGGATATTTAAAATTTCAAATTTCAAATTTCAAATTCAAATTAAACAAAGGGCGGGATATATTTAAAATTTATCAATTCAATTCAAATTCAATTCAATTTATAAATTGAAAATAAAAGAATCTTGGGCGGGATATATTTATATCCATTTCAAATTCAAACTCATTTTAAAAAAACGTGTGGATTTCTAGCCTATAAAAACCCATACTTCTCAAAAACGTCTCACACACAAACACATTCAGACTGCTATAAATATTCAGGATCCAAATTTATCATTCCCCAAACTCCAAATGTCTTTCAAAAAAGATTTCTCACAACAATTTCCAAGTCCACCTCGCCAAGATTTTTCGCAACAATTTCCAAGTCCACCACATGAAGAATTCCATACTCCACCTGAACATATCTTTCCGGTTTTCCAACCGGAAAATGAACCGGTGAACAATCCACCGGAAAATGAACCGGTGCACAATCCACCGGTTGTCGACCAAGACCCAAATCTGTTTGGTTTAACAGAGGAACAACTCAGACAAATGGACCAAGATATGCAAGTCTTCCTGGAAATGGAAGAGCTTGAAAGAGAAGAGGAAGTTGCTCGTTTGGAGCGGCAAGCCAGGGAGGATGATGAACGTAGGAAGAACTGGGAAATGGGTTTGTTCTCACCTGATTCCTCTTCGACTGAAGATGGTTACCCAGACTCAGATGATACCTTCAATTAATTTGTATCGTAGTTTCATTGGTAGTTTCTTTTTAATTTCCTTATCGTATTTTGATTTTTGTAGTTTGGTTTTAATTTCCGTATCGTAGTTTAATGTAATTTCTATTTGACGTTTAATGTATTATTTCTATTTGATGTTTAATGTATTTCTATTTGATACTTTAGAAAACGTTACAATTTTTTATTTGATGTTTCACCTTTAACTAAAAAAAAAACACCCGCAATCATAACTCACCCTTAATTAACTCACCTTTAACTCAACTAATTTCAAAATGAACCCCTAAACTATGATTAATACTTCATTTAACAACTAACACGAATTTTAAACACGATACGAAAATTATATAGGCACTGTGATAATAATACTCTGGTGGTGTTGTATATATATAGGCACTGTGAAATTTGAATTTGAAATTAAATTATCCCGCTTGTAGGCACATTGAGTGTTTGTGTGACTAAATTCAATAATAATGAACCTGATCCCGAATCATTCCAAACATTCCCTCGGTTTCATTTTGTCGAGAAGAACCCTAATCAGATTTAATATCATTAATATAGAAAATATCATTAATATAGAAAATATCAATTACCCTAATCAAAAAGTCAATTAGTCAATCCAACACCAAACTCACTTCCAAATCAACTACACTAGTCAATCCAAACCAAACACAAACCAAATCCGACCAATATTATCCATCTGTTTACTTTTGGCGCATTTCGATGGTCCCTCTTCCCGCCTAAAGTATTGGGAACCGTTCGTATACCTCTCCAGCCTATTTATACCTATCGACATGGAAAACCGTTCATAATCAACCGTTCATATACAACTCCTTTGATATTTTCATTAGATATTATATTTCAAATTTCAATGGATGAATCCTCTTCAACTCCTTCTTCAAACAAAAACAAACGCCCAAGGGATGATTCTCCTCCTCCAATCCCTGAAAAATATAAAAAATTTGGCATATCCCAACATATTTGGGAGAAATGTAGTGAAGGCCAGTATGGTACTGAAAACGAATTGATAGAACTTTACAACAAGCGTATAAAGATGCTGGAAGAAAGGAACAAGAAAGATTTAGAGATCATTGAGGAGCATCAGAAGAAAGTTGATGGTTAAGAACTTGGATAGTTCTTCGGCTAAATATTGTCTATATCCAAGGTTTTTGCAACTCTTATTGGACAACCAATTTAAAAATAAGAAAGTCACAAAAATGATTATTCCACTCCCTGCCTTACCAAAAAGGTTTTTGCTAATATGAGGAGGGTTGGAAAAGATTTTTCAGGGACAGTGACACCTTTTTTCCAACAATGGTGGCACTAGCCCAAACCCAAATGGGTGAAGGTTCAGCAATCCCAGCTGGTACCCATCACACACCCACACTTTTGGCTACATCATCTAAACAAAAACAAAAGACCTATAAACGTAGGACTAACACCAAGAACACTGAGGTACCTCAGGCTAGTTGTTCTATACCAACTGTTGTAGATGAGGCTGTCACTGGGGGGGAGAGTGACATGTTGGCAAGGGTTGCCACTACTGTGTCTAGCTTAGCAGCAGCACAGGACAGTGGTAACATCATTAAGACTCGAACCAAGACAACTTCTAATGAGTCCAGTCCACATGGAACTGATACAGGTGAAGGACCAAGTCACATGGAAACAATGGGGGGTTCGGATGTTCATCCTAGGGGTGAGACTGAACTTAACTTTTCCAGTGATCCACCTCTCGGGCTAGGTAACACAAGCCGAAGTGGTGAGGATAGTATGCAACTTTTGAATGAATTGAAGGATACCTGTGCCAAGCTGTCTGCAGAAATTGTTGATCTGCAAACAAAAGCTGCTTCCCAAAATGGAGTCATCAAAACTCAAATTGGAGTCATCAAAGCTCAAGGTGGGGAGATAAAGGCTTTGAAAAGAAGGGTTAGGTATTTAGAAGGAGTCAAAGGATCAAGAATTCCCAAACACAAGGTTAAATCTTCTAAAGCTTCTAAGGATGCTCCCAAACAGGGGGGGAATGAAGGCAAAGTTTCAGGGGAGGCTAAAGAGGGTGAAATTATTGGTGAAGAGAGTGATCCAATGGAATTTGTAGTTGCTGATAACCAAGGGAATGAAGTGGTGATGGATAGGTGTTTCGGCAAGGTTACAACTGCTGATAGTGCTACTGATCAGGGTATTAGTGCTGATAGTGGTCCAGTTATTCCTGCTAGTGAGCCAGTTACAGATGGTTGTACAAAAGCTAGTACTGCTACACGAGAGGTTTTTGCAACTGCTGTTAGTGTACTTGCTGAGCTGAAGACATCAAAACTAGTAACCAAAGGTGTGGTGATACAAGAGCCATCATGCTCTCCAAAAGCTAAACAATCAACTCCATAGGTACAAGGCAAAGGTAAAGGGATTCTTACTGAAGAGCCTGTGGAGAAACCATTATCAAAAGAAGAGCAAGAGCAACTTGATGCTGAAGTTGCTAAGAAATATGCACAACAGTATAACGCAGAACATCAGATGATTTTGGAACGAAAGAGAATACAAGAAGAAAAAGATGCAGAGTTAATAGCTTCATGGGATGAGGAAAGGGCTCAGGTTGAAGCTGATTGTGAGCTTGCTAAGAAACTACATAAAAAAGAGCAAGATAAGTACTCAGTAGATGAAAAAGCCAGGATGTTGAAAGAATTTTTTGATACAAAAAAGAAGTTTTATGCAGCACAAAGATATGCAGCTAAGAAGAACAAGCCACCCACTCCAAAACAAAGAAGAGATCTCATGTGCAGGTATTTGAAGAATGTGGCCAGTTGGAAACTAAAGGATTTGAAATTCTTGGATGATAAAAGAATTGAAGAATTATATGCAATTGCCAAGAGAAACAATGAACGCTTCTTGAATGCTGAGGTGGTGAAGGGCAGTGAAGAAAAGAAAGAAGAGAAAACAAGTTCAAAGAGAGCAGGTGAACAGTTGGAAAGAGAAAGCAGTAAAAAGAGAAAACAAGAACAAACTGAGCAAGCTGTTGCTAAAGAACAAATGCAAGCTCACACTGAACTTGCAGTTGACTCTGTAGGAGAAGCCATGGATGCACAACCTTTAACTGTCAAACAACCCATTGTTCTTCTACAAGGTTTGTAAGCTTTCTTCACATGGTTCATAATTTTGATAGACGAGATATGATAGCTCTATGGAAATTACTCAAACAAAGATTTGGTAATAAGACACCAGAACAAGCTTATGATAGAGAAGTCTAGAATTACTTGAAGGTAATGTTTGAACCAAATCATGAGGATGAATGTTGGAGAAGACTAAAGCACAATACTGTTAAAGAATGGAAAATTTTTCAACGATGTGGAGTACATGCTTTAACTGTAAATGAGTTGGTGATCTACATGCTTGTAGAAAAGGATTACCCTTTAAAGTTTCACAAAGACATTCTACATCAAATGTTGCGTAGGAAGAAAATACTCAAGCTTCAGCTTACTTATGATGACATGGCATATGAACTGCTCAGGAAGATGGGAGAGTATCTAGGACACAAGGACAAGAAATAGAATTAAGACTGCTAGAGTTATAGTTAAGACTGCTAGAATGTATAGTTATTACTGCTAGAATGTATAGTTTGACTTAAACATGTATAGTTATTACTTCTTATGAGATAAACATGTATAGTTATTACTACTAGAATGTATAGTTATTACTGCTAGAATGTATAGTGTGACAAAATATGCTTACATAAATGCTTACAATGGAGCCAAAATATTGAGATTTTGAAATTTTTGACTATTGCATAAGTTATCAGAAATGTGTGACCATATGTATCGAATTGTGACTACACTTAAATAATGTGTGACAAAATATGACTCTATGATTTATACACCTAAATAAATACTTCATGTGATAATATGTAACATATTGAATTTAGTTACACAAACACTCAATGTGACTAATATCAAGGTTAATGATAACTGAGTTCACATTTTGCTATACATAATAGTCACATGAATATTTCACAGTGTGACTATTTTTAATGTATTGGTCACATATAATACCCTTATAATGTGGCCATAAACATAATTTAGATGCACATTTGTGGTATGGTGTAACTATTGTATAGCCTATAGTCACATGATTGTGCTACAATTAAATGTGACCATACACATTAGGAATTGGCAGGCAAGCACACACTTAACTTTAGACACACATATTAACATACGTGACCATTTGTATCGAATTTTGGTCACACTTAATCATGTATGCCTATGGTTTAGTGTGACCATATATGACATTTGGTCACACTGTTCAAGTGTGTGACATATATTTGTCACTTTTAAATGCATATCGTGACTAATGCTTCAAACTTACTTTTCATTTGTCACACATTTCAAATTCATATGTGGCTAAATTTTCAACAAAAACTAGCAGTCACGTTTAAATAATGTGTGACAAACTTGAGTATATGATTTAGCCACATACACAATTACTTCGTGTGACCATATATGGATTTTGGTCACACTTTTCAATTGCGTGACATATATTTGTCACATATGTATATATATAGTGTGACTAATGTTTCAACCTTATTTGTATCCGTCACACGTCCCAAATTACAAGTGACTAAAAAATCAAAATGTTTTTTACCAGATACGTATAGTCACGAAAATATTAAAATGTGTGACTGTAGCCTCAGATGTAATTCCAAAATGGTCACACAAGTCGGATCAAGTGTGGCTGTTTCTTTTATTCTGGTACATTTAGTCACACAAATAAGTTATTGTGTGGCCATTCTAAATACTACATGTGTGACCGTAGGCCAAATCTGTACTAGTGAAACTGTGTGGATCTACATGTTTTACGCATGACTCGGCCTTGACTCGGTCCGGGTTGGTGACTCACCGAGTCAACTCGGGTTTTCTCGGGCGAATTGGTTACTTTTATTGGTTTTCTTTTATCTACTAATCCCTTTTCTTGATGTTTTGAAGCTTGGATTAGATTTTGATTTGATTTGTTGTCGGGTTTGGTCTCGACAGTAAGTAACCACATGGGCCCAGCCGTGACTCATGATGTGTCGCAGCGAGGCAAGGAGTGGGATTAGGATTAGAGTTGGATTTGTTTGTTTTGTTTGACTTGGATTCGGATTTGGATTTGGTTGAGTTGCGATTAAGCCGAGAACCACATAGGTTCGACTAGTATCGAACCGTGACTCACGGGTAGTCACGGCTAGTATTTTGGTTTATTTTGAGTAGTGTTTGGTTGTGGTTATGTTTGAGTTTAGCCGAGAGCTAAGTAAGCTCGTTGGAGTCGAGCCGTGACTCACAGGAGTCACGACAACGTTTATAAATTATTATTTGATATTAAGATAACATTGAGTCGAGTTTAGATTTAATTGAGTTGTTACATTTATTTATTTATTTATTTGTTATCGAAGGTGTTTCGGGATAATAATTTGGACAATATGGGATATAAATTTGACATTTGACTTGGATATATACCTTTGCTTGGAATGAGAATGGACGTTATTGTATTTACGATATTAGTCGATGGACCTTATGGACACTTTTGGTACTTGAGATGGAAGAGTATGTTAGACTCATAAGAGTTTAACATATTTCGACCCGAACATACACAAAATGGTTGATAAACTTGACTACTAATACACACGCGAATGATAATGTCTAATTATATATTTAACTTGTAAATGTGACGATAAAACTTATATTCAAGAGTCGTAACGTCTTGGAAATGCTTTATAAATGGACGCAACATGTCCAAATTTCGATAAAGTCTTTTATAACTTAATCGTTTATGATTACTTAATGTCCTTAAACCATTTTGAAATTTATACATTTTCCTTCTAAATCATAATGTTTGATCAACTATTTGGGAAATGGGTAAAACACCAAAACAACCTATTGATGTTTTTCTTTCGTGTTTTTCTTATTTTATTTCTTCTTTTTAATCTTAGTTCTTCTCTCTTTTCGTTATTCTTTTCTTCTTATCCATTTGTGTTTGCCGACTTTTATTACTTTAACTTCCCGTATCCACACGAGTCTTAAACGTTTATTCGTCTCAAACGCCATTGAAATTAAACCTTTTCATTTCAAATACGAGTATTACTTTATAAATCGCTCTGAGGTTGATTGCTGAGACATACTATTCCCTTATTAGGTTGTGTTGAGGTTCATTTACTGTGCTGTACCATCTGATCATTTGTGAAATCTTGTTTCTCTACTACTACTAAGGTGTAATTCGTAGCCCCACTTTTACTTTTAAATTCTTTATAAACCCATGGGGGATATACATGCTATTTACTTATTTTTATGAGCACAATTGTTTATTGATATGCTATTCCTGACTGAAATGATAATGCTAAGTACCGTCCTTGCCAAAAGCAAGTCCCTCGATCATGAACCATTAATCATTTACGAGTGAGCGCGATTATAGTTTATAGGCCTATAGGAATTGACCCTCCCGCCATGTTGACTAAGGTCGGTCCGCATGTGATGTACTATATTTGATTTTCACTAGGTATCTGGCAAAGTACCTAGCTTTGGGGGCAACTATTATATTATAAAATTCCGCGGTTACTGTCGATTTACGCCAAGGTTATTGGTGCCGGTTAACGCTTTGTGTGTCATGAGCTTAGCAAAATTATTTGACGCTTACCCGATATCTGTATTTTTTACTTATATCTTACAGACTTAAAATCTTATGCTCAACTGCTTTATTTATTAAACCTATGGATTACACTCAATATTTGTGTTGACTTTTTAGCATGTTTTATCTCAGGTAATTGATGCATACTTGTGGGCACTGGGAGTGGCTGAAGACTTTTGATGGCTATCTTTGGCTTTTACTATCTATCTTTACTATCTTTTACTATCTTATCATTCGAAAAACCTTTTGAACTATGTCTTTTATTTTTGCTCCAAACTATGTTTTATTTCCGCTGCAACTTATGTTTGAGAGTCTTTTAAACTCTAAATGATTAATTTTATATTCAAATGATATGTATTTGCTAAAACATCTCGTTATGAGATCGTTTTCTATGGATGTGACTATCTTACCCCTCACGTAGCACCCCAAGTTCCGTTCCGCTGCCATATTCCGAGTTGGGGGTGTTACAGAAAGGTATTAGAGATAGGTTTATAGAGAACGAGGTCATACTCGACTATAAACATTTTTGTGTGTTTCAAAACATTTTCGAAATCGATAGCCATCAGCCCTCCGTGCCAGTTCGCTCTTTAATCGCTTTACTTAAACTTTTATGTGTGCATGCTTTTGCACTATTATATGCTTGGATTTTCCGCTGCTATCTTACTTCATATAAAAACTATTACAAAAATTTGTCTAGAATTTTTATACTTTTTGATACTCCTTGTAGAGAATTATGTCCACATCAGTCCCTACCGATCAGTTTTCAGTTGCACCCATTGATCACCCACTTGCACCACCGAGTCTAGAGGAGGACCCACACTTCGTTGATGATGATGAAATTGAGGTTGATGATGAGATGGATGATGATGAGGAGATGGATGATGATAACGATGATGACAAGGAGGAGGAGCCGGAGGACCTCCCTATACCACTTTCACCAGTAGTGTCGGACATTACTTATGAGTCAGATGCTTCAGATGCATTGGGTCATGCACTTACTATAGAGGTGACCTCTACGTTTGAGATTGGTGAGCCTTCGACTGCACATCGAGTTTCCCCTACAGAGCTCAGGGCCGAGCTGAGTCGTTTGAGGCAGGATATCTCTTGGTGTCAGGGCCGTTATATTTTGATGTCTAGGCAATTGTGTGCGTGACAGTCTGATGTTTTATAGTTGAGGAAGGAGATTAAGGGAGATAGGAGAACTATAGGTGATTTTTATGTTGAGTTGTATGAGTAGGCTGCGAGGTTGAGTTCTACAGAAAAGGCAGATACAGAGATTCGGGAGCATTTGGCGTCATTAGAGAAGAGGATGACAGAGGTCGAGAAGATTGTGGAGAAGTTGGACCTTGGAGCGGTGTTCATTGATATTGATTGTTGTCGTTACTAGCGTAGTATTCAGGAGTTGAGGGACGAGTTACATGCCATGCAGTGGCAGGCGTACTAAGATAGGATGGCGCATTTCCGTTTTGATGACAGTATTGATGTTTTGGCTATGTATAGGGGAGATCGTTAGTGAGAGTGTAGTGATCATCTTATTTATAATAGTTTAGTATCATGATAGTGGTTTACCTTTGTACGTACTAAACTGAATAGTTTCAGTTAGTAGATTTTATCAGAAACTTTTAATCGTTTTGCATATCTTGTAAGACTTATAGCAAGTATTAAATCTATTATGTATTTTGTTAGGAATATAAATATTCATATGAAAGACTCGGTCACCCCTAGTACTCATTAGCATTAATTAGCTCGTAGGCTTAATAGTTTAGTTTAGATATCGAATCATCCATGGAGTCGGGTCAGGTCTTTACCCACTGTAAACCCACTCCATAGCCCACATGGGGCGTTTATGTTATTTGTATAAACACCCTCTTCCCACTAAGGGAGAGGGTTGGACCTTTCATTATTTCAATCTAATACTTCTCGCTTTCTCTCTCTAAAGGCTCCTACTTCATCTCTTTATCTCTCTAATTTGGCTAAACCACAAAGAACCATACATGTTTGATTTATGAGTAGACTACAATTGGTATCAAGAGCCGTGGTTTGATTAGCTAGATTGTGTGTACTTGGATTTGTGGCTTGGTTTTTTTATTTTTTCTTTGGTTCGAATAGTAAAGTAAGAAAAATCAAGATTTGAGCTTTGTTTGTGGTTTGATTCGAAAAAGTGTAGTACTTTCGTGCTTAGAAAGCTCCTAACAGCTTATTTTGGTGATTAGATTGCTTATTTCATAAGCCTAGGGCTAATTTTTGGCTTATTCGAAAGTTGGAAAAGTTTTTTCTTAGTTGCGATTTGAGGTTTGTTCTTGGTTGCGATTTGCCTACTTGTGGCGGATTCTTGGTTGCGATTTGGTGCTCACTTGTTGCGGTTTGTGTTTAAAAAGGGAAAAGATTAGTTGTGATTTGACAAGAATCCTTTCTGCGTTTTGGTTAGTAGCTGAAAAGGGAAAAAGAAGACAAATCTGGGTGAAAGTGACACTTCGAAAGTGACCTGCGATTTGGTGATTGCGATTTGCCTTCTGCGATTTGCTTCTGAGTTTTGGTTCTGCGATTTGCCATTGCGATTTGGTGTTGAGATTTGGAGTCTGCGATTTGCCTCTGCGATTTGAGGTTGCGATTTGCCTTATGAAGACCAATTTTCAAATCAAACTAAATGTCATGCTGCCCAATTTTCTTCAACATTGAGGTTTGTCTCTTGCGGGTTGACTAAAGTTGACTTTTTACGTCAAAACTTCAAACGGCCAAAACTTTTGAACCGTAACTCCGTTTTCAGCAAAATACCTGTCAAAACGACCGGAACAGCCTGAATATTGTGAGGTTTCACCAGAAAGTCGTGAAACGAATTTTTCGAGGCCCAAATCCCCTCCGGAAGGAAATTATTGAAGTTTCAAGTTTTCAGACCAAAATTTCACTATAACAACTTGCATCAACCAAACCAAATCACAACTAAACAACATATCACCTAGTCTATCAAATGATCATCACTTTTAACACACAATCACTAATCATTGTACCCATCCAACGGTTATCATAACACATATCAATTATCATTTCACGGTTTCTTCTTGGTTTTGTAAAATCCCGCAAAAGATTCTATTTCTCGATTTAAATCATAGATTTGTAAAATCCCGTGCACGTTTACATCATGTCAAACACTTCGGATTCAGTCATCTCTGAGGTACTCAAATTGTACGACGTGATTGATGAACATAAGATTCCCAACAAAGTACAACAGACAAACGTTGTTGAGTCAGATACTACTAATATGGGAAATAGTAATGTTATCCCATATAAACAATATGTGAATCACAACGACATGTCTGTTGTAACAAGTAGTGCATCTTCTGTTGATGATAATACTTGTGAGATGCATGAGAACACCATTTTTATCCTTGATGATACTTTGACCACTAGACATAATATCTATAAAGATCAAGTGGCCATACATGAATAACGTGCATAATTGGAACTTACTGAATGCGAACAGAAAATGGATAATTAAATGGGTACACCTTTGTACTCGAGTTCACAAGAGAGAGAGTTGCATCAGTTACAACAAATGCAAGATAATGCAAAGGAAAGTTGCATGAAATACTTTCGACTACTTCATTCACATCTCAAGGTTCTCTCAGAAAGACCTGGATCCATGGGAGGATTCGAATGAGCATTTGCATCACTCTTTGGTCAAGATGTTCAGACTTTCATAGGCACTATGTTCCTGAACTTAGATCAACTAGAAAGACCTGGATCCATTGGAGGATTCGAATGAGCATTTGCATCACTCTTTGTTCGACCAGCTACAAGGATCAGGTTACTACTCCAAGATAGATTTACGATCAGGTTATCATCAACTCAGAGTCCGGGAAGAGGATATTCCCAAGACAGCATTCAGGACTCGATATGGCCACTATGAGTTTCAAATGATGCCCTTTGGTTTAACAAACGCACCTGCTGTATTCATGGACCTCATGAACCGAGTGTGTAAACCATATTTGGACAAGTTTGTTATAGTTTTCATCGACGACATTTTGATCTACTCCAAGAGTGAAGAAGAACACAAGCAACACCTGACGATAATTCTTAAGTTGCTCAAGGAATAACAATTGTACGCAAAGTTCTCTAAGTGTGAATTTGGGATTCACAAGGTACAATTTCTTTGTCATGTGATTGACAGCAGAGGGTTACATGTGGATCCCACGAAGATTGAAGCTATTGAGAACTGGCCAACGCCTTCTAACGCCACAAAAATCCGTTAATTTCTGGGATTGGCTGGGTATTACAGGAGATTCATCAAGGGATTCTCCAAAATATCTAAACCGTTAACAACGTTGACTCAGAAGGATAATAAGTATGTGTGGGGAAACGACGAATAAGAAGAATTTCAAACCCTGAAGCAAAAGCATTGCAATGCACTGATTTTGGCATTACCAGATGGAGTTGAAGATTTCGTAGTTTATTGTGATGCATCATATCAGGGGTTAGGAGCAGTTTTGATGCAACAAGGGAAAGTCATGGCATATGCTTCCCGACAACTTAAGACTCATGAGGAGAAGTATACCACACATGATTTGGAGTTAGGAGCAGTGTTTTTTGCAGTCAAGATGTGGAGGCACTACTTATATGGGACGAAGTGTATTGTCTTTACTGATCACAAGAGTCTTCAACATATTTTGGATCAAAAGGAGTTGAATATGAGGCAACGACGATGGTTGGAAACCTTAAGCGACTATGATTGTGAAATTTGATACCACCCGGGAAAAGCGATCGTCGTGGCAGATGCCTTGAGCCGGAAGGAACGGTTGAAGCCGCTACGAGTTCGAGCTTTGGTTTTGACTATCAATTCAAACTTTCCCGCCCAAATTCTCCATGCTCAAGAAGAAGCCGTAAAACAAGAAGACCTCAAGAGTGAGAATCTTTATGGTATGATACAGAAGAAGTTTAAGAAGCGTTCTGATAGAACTTTATGTTTTAAGGGAAGAAGTTGGGTACCGCATTTTGGAGGACTGTGAGACTTAATCATGCTCGAATCGCCTAAGTCAAAGTACTCTATACACCCAGGATCCGACAAGATGTATGACGATCTCAAGGAGTTATATTGGTGGCCAAACATGAAGGCCGACATTGCTGATTATGTTCGCAGGTGTCTTACGTACGCGAAAGTTAAAGCCGAACATTAGAAACCGTCTGGTCTTCTACAGCAACCTGAGATTCCCGAATGGAAATGGGAACGGATTACTATGTACTTCATCACCAAACTTCCAAGGACTTCAACTGGTTTCGACGCTATTTGGGTTATAGTCGATCGACTAACGAAATTAGCACATTTTCTACCCATCAAAGAGAACTACAGTTTGGACAAGTTAACTTGACTTTACGTGAAGGAAATAGTATCGAGACATGGAGCACCAATATATATATTATCTCTGACCGAGACAGCAGATTCACTTCTAACTTTTGGCAATCACTTCAGGATGCCTTTGGCACGAACCTCGACATGAGTACCGCATACCACTGGTAAACCGATGGCCAAAGTGAAAGGAAAATTCAGACTTTAGAAGATATGCTTTGAGCATGTCTAATTGATTTTGGAAATGGGTGGGATACCCATTTTCCTTTGATTGAGTTTTCGTACAACAACAGTTATCATGCAAGCATTAAGGCTGCACCGTTTGAAGCATTGTATGGTCGAAAATGCCGATCACCCATTTGTTAGGCTGAAGTAGGAGAAGCTCAACTCATTGGGCCGGATATTGTTCGTGAGACGACCGAGAAGATCGTAAAAATTAAGAATCGATTACAAGCTGCAAGAGACCGACAGAAGAGTTACGCAGATGTGAGGCATAAATCACTAGAATTTCAAGTTGGAGATAAGGTTATGTTGAAAGTCTCGCCATGGAAAGGTGTGATACTATTTGGCAAGTGAGGAAAGCTGAACCCCATATACAATGGACCGTTCAAGATTTTGAACAGGGTTGGTCCATTGGCTTACAAGCTAGAACTACCACTAGAGCTTAGTAGAATACACCCCACTTTTCACGTGTCCAATCTGAAGAAGTGCTTGTCTGATGAGACAGCCGTAATTCCACTCGATGAAATTCAGATTGATGAGCAATTGAACTTTATTGAGGAGCCCATCGAGATTATGGAACGTAAGGTCAAGCGACTAAAGAGGAGCCGTATTCCCATTGTGAAATTCTGTTCAAATTCCAAGAGAGGACCCGAGTTCACCTGGGAACGCGAAGACAAGTTCAAGCGCAAGTACCCTCACATTTTTGAAACCATGACTGATAAGTTTAACTGAAATCCGGGACGGATTTCCCAATATGATGTATGTGCTATAACATTCGGTAATTTTCCAAACCTATTTACTAGCCAAATATTTTATTTTTGCATCATTTGAGTATTTAAATATTTCTTGAGCTTATTGGAACTTGAGAAACGAGAGATATCTTGAGAAACGAGAACATTGTCCTGATGAGGCGAAAAGTGTACCGCTTTTAAGGGGTCATTTAAGCCCGAAATCGTATTTATTTGATCAAATATTGCCCTAAATCGTTCCTTTTGTCATTTTAGGTACTTTTGAGGAGAAATCTGGAAAAGGAGGCATTTTGGACGTGTTTGGAGCCTTAAAGTGAAGAATACGACAAAGTCTCAAAATCGGCTGAAATTTACCTTTGACGGCGTCATAATCATCTCTTGACGGCGTCATGCCTTGGCAAGAAAAGTGGGATGTGAAATTTACTCATGACGGGCCAGTGAGTTAGCATGTGAATTCTGACGGCGTCACGCTTTAACTAAATCAAGGGCGTCACGGCTTAAATCATAAGGGGACGGCGTCACGTTCAGGGTTAGACGGCGTCAAGCCTTGATAAGCCAGAATGGATTTTTGAAGAGCTAAAGAGGGACGGCGTCAAGAAGGTCACCCGGGAACCCTAAAAGCGGCGAGGTGACGGCGTCACAATGCATAAGGTGACGCCGTCAGATCCAAAAATCTATATATAGTTTTCTAATTTTTTGTCATTAAGGGAGAGCTTAGTGTGTGGAATTTTGGGATAAAACCCTAAGACGATTTTAGCTACTTTTTCAGGGCTTTTTGCCTTGAGATCTTCCATGTTTCATTGAAAGATAAGTTATCAATTAATCATTCAATATGTCTATGTGTTGTTTGATTCTATCTTATGCTTGTCTTTTGTTTAACATGTTAGGCTAATTTTATCTTGTGTTTGCTTAGATCTAATGAAACTTAGCTATTGATTATTGGTTGTTAGTGTGTTGTTAGTTGTATTGGATGATTGTTTATCTATGTTAGGCTTAAGAAAACTGGCTAACTTCCTATTCGGTAACTTGCTTGAACGTCTTAAGAAACATGAACCAAACGCGTACTAAAGGTTTTTATGGTTGTATTTAATGCACAAGCGAATTCTAGTGATCCCATGTTAGGAGCTTCCTAGCCGGCTCGACATAGGAGTGAAGTAGGAGCTTGTAGAGTTTGGGGAAGTAAGTACGCCACCCCACGAATGGTATTAAGGAATACACCCGTCATCCACGCGACTAATACACACTAATTAACCGGTAAAAGATAGTTAGGGAGTAAGGAAATCTAAGTAAACACATTTCTCTACACATAAGTTTCTCACCACATTTCATTTTTGTTATTTTATTTTATTTGCATTCGTAGTAAATTTGGGTTAGTTGACTAGCAACTAATTCCGCCCACTCCTTCAAAACCGAGATTTTACTTGCTTTCAAAAAAATATAAAAACATAAAAAGAATCTTCCTCAACCCTTAGACCTAATTAGAGTAGCCTTTCATACCTAACGAACACTATTCCCTGTGGAGAACGATCAATCCCCCGTACTTACCACTACACTATACTACATCGGCCAGGTACACTGCCTGGTGGGGTTGTAAGCCTCTTGAGATCCCTCGAGAGGTAAAACCTGTTGTAAGGTTACAAAACCACGCAATCAAGTTTTTGGCGCCGCTGCCGGGGAATAGTTATTGTTTAGGTTGAATTTTTTATTTCTATTAGGTCTACTCACTAGATTCCTTTCTAGTGAGATTTTTATTTTATTTTTCTAGATTTTCTTTAGTCTATCTTTTTCTTTGTGTGTTTGTTCGTAATTTCCATTGACTCTTCCGTTCACCATTATGGAGTACGCGAATCCACCATACCACCAACCACAAAGGCCATTCTACCCTATTGACATCTCGAATTTCAAACAATATCGAGATGAACCCATATATGATGCATGGACTCGTTTTAGAAATTTACTCCGAAAATTCCCTCATCATAGTTTCGCTTTAGCATCCCTAACCCGAACCTTTTACTATCGTGTTGGCCAATATGACCAAATGCGCATTGAGGATTTTGCCAATGGGGACTTTAGGGAATTAAGTGCTGAAGAAGCATGGGATGCCATAGAAGATTGTGCCCAATATTATTATAGGATAGACAACCAAACAAACGTTAGTACAAGTCAATTGAATATAAATTTCCTGGATCATGAAACAAGTTTGTTTGGGGATGAATACATTAGTGTTGAGATACCTAAGTGGTTGTCATGTAATGCCATAGTACAAAACGAACACATAGGTGACCTTGATGTGATGGAGGATTTAGCCGAACATGATCACATTAATCAAAAGGACCTAGGTTTTATGATTGATGACGTTGAATCTCAAGAAACACATGATGAATCTTTTAGGCAATTTGAATATAGCAGTCAGAATATTGAGGATGATCCTTATGATTCGGACATAGAAGTTGAGATGCCTAGAGAAGCACTTGAGATACTTGGGAAAATGTTAGGGTTAGATCCTACTAAAACACATGATGAGGATATAGGTGATCTTGACATAAGGAATGATGAGGTAAGTAACATAAGCCCACCAAGTACCCCACAAGTCCTACCATCATTTGAGGCACACACACCACCCATGACTTACCCGAAAGAAGTAGAAGAGACTATAGGAACCCCAATAGAGGTAGAGCCCTTGGATCAAACAAAACTAGAAGAAATAGGTTTGAATACTTGTAGTCATAACCTTTCTCTTAGTTCTATGGAAGTTCCTAGTTTTGATGAACCGGAGCCTAAACCAAAACCGTTACCTAATCTTCCATCCTTAGATGTGAACTTAGGAATTGAATTAGGTCCCGATCCACCCATCAAACCATGTAGTCCGGGTAATGTTAAGATTAAGGTAGTAGACTCTAGGCCTTGTAGAGAGGAAGCTAACATAGGAGTGAACCATGACCTTACATACTTACATCACCCATTTATGATTGATCACAAGAAACATTATGGGTTTAAACCGGGTTTAGTAGGTCAAAGTGGATTCTCAACTAGGAATCTCTCGAAGTTGATAGAAGATGATCCCTTTTTAGGAGGAAACTCAAAATCACCCATTGACCAAAGTGAACTAGGCAAGGTTATGATGAAAGGAGCACACCCCTTTGAGCATATAATTCATCCACCACTCTTTCCTCACGTGGCATACTCCTACCGAGCTGGTGTGTATCGCTACTATCACCCGCACTTAATCCTAAGTGTAGGGAAAACCTCTCCTTTATCCATTAAATAAGGGTAGAGTCAGGCTCATGACTCGAACAAAAACAAGCGCTTCTTGGGAGGCAACCCAAGCGTTATTTGTTTTATTTGCTTTGTGTGTTTATTTATTTGTTTGTTTGATTTTATTTTCCGTGTGTGTGTTTAATTTTTATCATTATTGATTCATGTTCAAAACTAAATTGTGAAAATGCTTTATTTTGTTTTTAACTTCGTCTTAACTACATATAAAGGTATTTTGCAAAAGATAAGTGTAAGGGAAATCTAAATCGGTTTATTAGAACACATATGAACATGAATCGTAATAATAATAAATTAGCATACATATTAGTGTTTGTTTGAGTCAAATGCTTGTATCGAGTCATAGTGATGTTTTGCAGGATTTCCAGGAAGTAAGGTAAAGGTTTTTCCAGAAATTTTCCGGAAACTTAAAATGAAAATTTTTGTCAGGTCATTTCTGACGGCGTCAGGGGTTATAACCTGACGGCGTCAGATTTAATTTCCAGAAATTTTTGAAAGTTTTGTTTTCATAAAAAGTTTTTATTAAATCTCCAACTTATAATCTCCAGGAATCTGCAAAATTATCATTCCACAAGCATTATATCCTTATATATAGATTTTTCCCGCCGATGTTATGCAGGTTCTCGTGTTTGTTTTCTCAGGTTTAACAGGTTATTTTGGACAAGGAAATGTTTATGGAATCAAGCTTATGGCGATGCATTAGTCATGGAGCTTCAACATTCTCCTTGGAAGAAGATTTAACCGTGTGATTTCACTATCCAACGAGCGAATCAGGGGAGTATTTGATTTCATTCTTTTACTTTTTGCTTTTACATCTTATTATTTGAACATTGGGGACAATGTTCATCTTAAGTGTAAGGGGAGGGTAAAAGTACGATTTTAGAGAATACAATTGCGCTTGATTTTTGTTTGTTTAATAATAGATGTGTAATAAAACTGAGAGAAATACTTGATTAGGGTAATTTTAGTGCCAAATTGTAAATTTTTTACAACATATAGGAGTGAAACTTTGATCTTAATGAGCGTCTCACGGATAGGAGTTATATGACTAGCACAAAAACCGTACCACTAAAAAATTTTCCACCCCAAATATGTGAGGTTCGCCCCTAGAATTGGTAGGAAAAGCATTTATGCTATGATGTGTGTACCGGTAGCACTTAGATTCTAGAACTTGCGTTAGGACCATTCCAAGGCCACAAGTGAGACTACATTCGTGTAGTTAGATTTACTACATGATAAGAGGCATTAGGATAAACCCATTGTTTTACACCTGTGTTTTTGTTATAATTACATTGGCTACATTGGTCAAGTAATTCTCCCACACCCTTTGCGTTGTACTCATTTTTAATACACGATACCCCTAGTACACCCCTCAGAGCCTATCTTTTCGTTTCGACCTTTAAGCATTTTACTTAAAGGAAGAATTTGTTACACCCCACTAAAATGTACACCCAAATCGCCTTAGCCTACCTTATATGCACTCATCTTTAGTGCATTATTGTTACAACATTTGTTTAAACCCAAGTTAATGATCTAGTTGATTACATGGTTGCTAAGTCGAGTCATATCCTTGTACATATTGTTTTGGGACGATTGGGACTCATGGGTAAAGTACTAGTATAATGGAGTAATGGGGAAGAACATCATTTATTACCCCCATATGTGCTAAATGTTTTAAAAGTACTCCAAGTTTTTCAATTATCTTAATTCGAGTCATTAGATTAGTATTTGTAAAGTTATGTAAAAATTCAAGTGTAAGGGGAATGCAATGCCCCTATGATGTATTATTTTGGATGGTAGGGTAAGAGTGTATGAAAAAAAAAATAAAAAAAAAAAAATAAAAAAAAATAAAATAAAATAAATCAAGAAAAACACAAAAAAATGAGAAAATGAAAAATAGAAAAAACATACGGACTACCATCCCGTTTCATTTTATGTTTGTTTTATATTTTTTGTTATTTTGTTATTTCGTTTCTAGCTTAAGATCGAGTCTAGTCTGGGCTTAGCAACATTGTATAGTACATGTAATTGATCAAGATCTTTAACTAGCCACCAGTAAAATATCCCGTATCCAACAAAACCGTGTTTTCCTTTTCCCTACACCTTACGTTATAACCCATTTAAAAGCCCTCTTTGATAGTTTATCTTAGGTGCTTACGCCTAGTGGAGGAGGTTTTCGATCCTTTCCCAAGCCTATGGTAATCTATTTGCTATGACAGGTAGTGAGAGATATTTTCCGTTTTCATTTATGAGATTTATTTTGATGACACTTGAGAGATGTGAGTATCTAAACACTACTTGTGAGGTGCTAGTATGTAATCTCCGTGCTTATTATGATTGAAGTGGAACGAATATTTGTTGTAATTACTTTTATGTCTGCATTAAATGACCCCTAACTTGTATTTTGATTAGAATAAAAGCGCATTTGCTTGAGGACAAGCAAATCTCAAGTGTAAGGGTATTTGATGAGGCGAAAAGTGTACCGCTTTTAAGGGGTCATTTAAGCCCGAAATCGTATTTATTTGATCAAATATTGCCCTAAATCGTTCCTTTTGTCATTTTAGGTACTTTTGAGGAGAAATCTGGAAAAGGAGGCATTTTGGACGTTTTTGGAGCCTTAAAGTGAAGAATACGACAAAGTCTCAAAATCGGCTGAAATTTACCTTTGACGGCGTCATAATCATCTCTTGACGGCGTCATGCCTTGGCAAGAAAAGTGGGATGTGAAATTTACTCATGACGGGCCAGTGAGTTAGCATGTGAATTCTGACGGCGTCACGCTTTAACTAAATCAAGGGCGTCACGGCTTAAATCATAAGGGGACGGCGTCACGTTCAGGGTTAGACGGCGTCAAGCCTTGATAAGCCAGAATGGATTTTTGAAGAGCTAAAGAGGGACGGCGTCAAGAAGGTCACCCGGGAACCCTAAAAGCGGCGAGGTGACGGCGTCACAATGCATAAGGTGACGCCGTCAGATCCAAAAATCTATATATAGTTTTCTAATTTTTTGTCATTAAGGGAGAGCTTAGTGTGTGGAATTTTGGGATAAAACCCTAAGACAATTTTAGCTACTTTTTCAGGGCTTTTTGCCTTGAGATCTTCCATGTTTCATTGAAAGATAAGTTATCAATTAATCATTCAATATGTCTATGTGTTGTTTGATTCTATCTTATGCTTGTCTTTTGTTTAACATGTTAGGCTAATTTTATCTTGTGTTTGCTTAGATCTAATGAAACTTAGCTATTGATTATTGGTTGTTAGTGTGTTGTTAGTTGTATTGGATGATTGTTTATCTATGTTAGGCTTAAGAAAACTGGCTAACTTCCTATTCGGTAACTTGCTTGAACGTCTTAAGAAACATGAACCAAACGCGTACTAAAGGTTTTTATGGTTGTATTTAATGCACAAGCGAATTCTAGTGATCCCATGTTAGGAGCTTCCTAGCCGGCTCGACATAGGAGTGAAGTAGGAGCTTGTAGAGTTTGGGGAAGTAAGTACGCCACCCCACGAATGGTATTAAGGAATACACCCGTCATCCACGCGACTAATACACACTAATTAACCGGTAAAAGATAGTTAGGGAGTAAGGAAATCTAAGTAAACACATTTCTCTACACATAAGTTTCTCACCACATTTCATTTTTGTTATTTTATTTTATTTGCATTCGTAGTAAATTTGGGTTAGTTGACTAGCAACTAATTCCGCCCACTCCTTCAAAACCGAGATTTTACTTGCTTTCAAAAAAATATAAAAACATAAAAAGAATCTTCCTCAACCCTTAGACCTAATTAGAGTAGCCTTTCATACCTAACGAACACTATTCCCTGTGGAGAACGATCAATCCCCCGTACTTACCACTACACTATACTACATCGGTCAGGTACACTGCCTGGTGGGGTTGTAAGCCTCTTGAGATCCCTCGAGAGGTAAAACCTGTTGTAAGGTTACAAAACCACGCAATCATTGTCCCTTTATTAAACTAGCACAACCGAGAAAGCACGAAACGAATCGAATTTGCCAAACTTCGAGAAAGTTATGCGTATTTATACTCGTTTTCATAGGAAAAACTATTTCGAGAACAGTGGCGCAAGTTTCGTAATTTTTAGAGTCTGTTTGGTACGTCAAATGGGTCCCGCAATCATTATATTAAAATTTTACCCAACTTTACCCTTTCACCCCCTCCACCCAACAGTTTCATCTCACACCCCCTAGTTTTGTTTGTCCAAGTTTGGTCCCTCCTTATGATATAAAAACCCTCATTTCTCCCTCTCCTCTCATAATAACACACACACAAAACACTATTCTCTCTCTCTCTCTCCCCTCTTTCACCACCTTTGGCCAACCATCATCGGCCGACCACCGCCGTCGTCCGGTCACCCTCCGTTTTCAGAAA
This sequence comes from Artemisia tridentata subsp. tridentata, assembly GCA_021014915.2. Taxonomy (NCBI): domain Eukaryota; kingdom Viridiplantae; phylum Streptophyta; class Magnoliopsida; order Asterales; family Asteraceae; genus Artemisia; species Artemisia tridentata. The sequence continues at coordinate 279,154,609 of CP139509.1, forward strand.
ACTTTTCGGCCAAAACCCTAAACTTCACCAAACGATAGATCGGAAGACCCCTATTATTTCTGGAGCGTTTTGAGCCTTCGATGAGCTCGTTTGATATCGGAAAACCACCACCGCCGCTGCTACAGTTACCGTACACCACCACCACCACCACTATTTCACCTCCCTTCTTCTCGGTATAGCCTTCACGCGCCTTCCCCCTCCTCGTTTTATTTTTAATCCGAAACCCTAATTTTTAAAAACTCTTATAAAATCATTTTTGTCTCAAATATTTTAATAAACCTTGTTATTAATGTTAAAACCGTGTGGATCTACTCATTTTATGCGTGAATCGGCCTCGACTCGGTCCGAGTTGGTGACTCACCGAGTCAACTCGCGTTGACTCGGGCGAGTTGGTTACTTTTATCGGTTTTCTTTTATCTACTAATCACTTTTCTTGTTGTTTTGAAGCTAGGATTGGATTTTGATTTGATTTGTTGTCGGGTTTGGTCTCGACAGTGGGTAACCACGTGGGCCTAGCCGTGACTCGTGGTGAGTCGCGGCGAGGCGAGGAGTGGGATTCGGATTAGAGTTGGATTTGTTTGTTTTGTTTGACTTGGATTCGGATTTGGATTTGGTTGAGTTGCGATTAAGCCGAGAACCACGTAGGTTCGACTAGTATCGAACCATGACTCACGGGTAGTCACGGCTAGTATTTTGGTTTATTTTGAGTAGTGTTTGGTTGTGGTTATGTTTGAGTTTAACCGAGAGCTAAGTAAGCTCGTTGGAGTCTAGCCGTGACTCACGGGAGTCACAGCGACGTTTATAAAATTTTATTTGATATTAAGTTAACATTGAGTCAAGTTTAGATTTAATTGAGTTGTTACGTTTATTTATTTATTTATTTGTTATCGAAGGTGTTTCGAGATAATAATTTGGAAAATATGGAATATAAATTTGACATTTGACTTGGATATATACCTTTGCTTGGATTGAGATTAGACGTTATTGGATTTATGATATTAGTCGATGGACCTTATGGACACTTTTGGTACTTGAGACGGAAGAGTATGTTAGACTCATAAGAGTTTAACATATTTGGACCCGAACATACACAAATGGTCGATAAACTTGACAACTAATATACACGCGAATGATAATGTCCAATTATATATTTAACTTGTAAATGTGATGATAAAACTTATATTCAAGAGTCGTAACGACTTGGAAATGCTTTTTAAACGGACACATCATGTCCAAATATCGATAAAGTCTTTTATAACTTAATCGTTTACGATTACTTTATGTCCTTAAACCATTTCAAAACTTATACATTTTCCTTCTAAATCATAATGTTTTATCAACTATTTGGGAAATGGGTAAAACACCGAAACAACCTATTGATGTTTTTTTTTTGGTTTTTCTTATTTTATTTCTTCTTCTTAATATTAGTTCTTCTCTCTTTTCGTTATTCTTTTCTTCGTATCCGTTTGTGTTTGCCGACTTTTATTACTTTAACTTCTCGTATCCACACGAGTCTTAAACGTTTATTCCTCTCAAACGCCATAGAAATTAAACCTTTTCATTTCAAATACGAGTATTACTTTATAAATCGCTTTGAGGTTTATTGTTGAGACATACTATTCACTTATTAGGTTGTGCTGAGGTTCATTTATTGTGCTGTACCATCTGATCATTTGTGAAATCTTGTTTCTCTACTACTACTAAGATGTGATTCGTAGCCCCACTTTTACTTTTAAATTGTTTATAAACCCATGGGAGAGATACATGCTATTTACTTATTTTTATGAGCACAATTTTTTATTGGTATGCTATTCCTGACTGAAATGATAATGTTAAGTACCGTCCTTGCCAAAAGCAAGTCCCTCGATCATGAACCATTAATCACTTGCGAGTGAGCGCGATTATAGTTTATAGGCCTATAGGAATTGACCCTCCCGCTATGTTGACTAAGGTCGGTCCGCATGTGATATACTATATTCGATTTTCACTAGGTATCTGGCAATGTACCTAGCTTTGGGGGCAACTATTATATTATGAAATTCTGCGGTTACTGTCGACTTACGCCAAAGTTATTGTGTGTCATGAGCTTAGCAAAATTATTTGACGCTTACCCGATATCTGTATTTGTTACTTATATCTTCCAGACTTAAAATCTTGTGCTCAACTGCTTTATTTATTAAACCTATGGATTACACTCAACCTTTGTGTTGACTTTTTAGCATGTTTTATCTCAGGTAATTGATGCATACTTGTGGGCACTGGAAGTGGCTGAAGACTTTTGATGGCTATCTTTGGCTTTTACTATCTATCTTTCCTATCTTTTATTATCTTATCATACGAAAAACCTTTTGAACTATGTCTTTTATTTCCGCTGCAACTTATGTTTCAGAGTCTTTTAAACTCTAAATGTTTAATTTTGTATTCGAATGATATGTTTTTTCTAAAACGTCTTGTTATGAGATCGTTTTCTATGGATGTAACTGTATTACCCTTCACGTAGCACCCCAAGCGCCGTTTCGCTACCATATTCCGAGTTGGGGATGTTACACAAATTCATGAATCTTCTTCTGATGTTGGTCCCATTAAACCAGTGGCACAAATAAATGGCCATTTACCAACCTCTGGTGAAATTGCACCATTGCCTAAACGATGTCTTGTACTTAGGTATTTTGATATGTTTATGGAAGACATCAAACTTTTAGAACATGCAATTGAACGTAACTCAGAGATAAAAGTTTCAACTTTTCAATCTGCTTACAAAAAAGAAAAGAGAGAAAATTTTCAAACACAATTTTTAACATTCGTTCAACATTTTTGTCTTTGTGCTACACACTAGGAACAGGAACTCCAAAAAGAAGTAACATCTATGATGAACATTTTCAATGCTACAGAGAACTTGATTTCCAAACAAAAACGCTGAAACAACGTTTTGCAAAATGAAGCAAATCGACTCTTGGAAGATGTTCTAACTTCTGATATTATCTCTGTGATTATGAATTCTATTTATGAGTCTTGCAATTCTATGCTTGTTGATAATCACATTGCTGACACTGAAACGTTGAGACACAAAATTAAGACTTTAAGAATAGAAAATGAGAGAATCATTAAACACAATGATGACGTGCAAAGTAAACTTTCAACAGAAATTTTTCAACTTAATCAGAAGCTTCAATGGTGTCAAACTCAGAGTCTTGATTTTGAATTAAAATTGCAAAGTCAAAATGAAACAATGTCCTTTCAAAACAGTCACACATCTAAAGTTGAGAATCTTGATGATGAAAATGATGTTTTAAAATGTCAAATTTTCAAATATGAAAAGGAAATCGAGCATTTAAAAACTGAGTACAAAACCATTTATGACTCATTGACAACGACTCGATCTCAGCTTTTGAGGGAAAACGATGAATGTTGCCAAAATCATAATGACACCATTCGCTTAAATAGAGAACTCGATTCAAAAATTCAACAAAAAGATCACATCATCATTGAACTTAAAGAGAAAATTCAGTTACTAGAAAATGGAAAGTTTGTTAACACAAATGTGATTGCACCTGGAATGTACAAAATGGACACAACATCTAGGCAAACATCCAATCAGACCACTAATTTGAATCCTTCCACTTCTACAGGAATAGTCTCCACTACTAGCGTTAGCAGATCAAAGCGTAAGAGCAACAAATGGAAGAATAGGATCTTGCAACGTAGAAGCGAAAAACTAGAAGCCCCAGAAGTAGAAGATCAACTAAGGAATCTGGATAAAACTAATGTTGCACCTGATTTAGATTCTAATTTGGCAAATTGTAATCGTACTATCAGTGTAACGAATGATGAACCTTTGAATGTTTTGAATGTTAATGCATCTTGTGTGTTTTGTCATAATAGTATGTTATCTGGTGATCATACAAAATGTGTAGCTAACTCCCTTTTAACTCATAACAAGAAACGTACGTCTGGCAGTACATCTAGGCCAACTATTGCTTCTAAGTCTGTGCTAGGAAAACCGCCAGTTGTAGTTTCTCAAAATGCCTTAGATACTTCCATAGTTGCGAAGACAAATCCTAAGATAATGCAATCACCTAGCGAATTCACTAAGACAAAAGCACAAAATAGTTGGTCATGGAAACGTTGGTTACAAAGGACACCTAGATTTAATTGGATACCTAAAATTGTTAATGTGTGTTCTTCTAACCCAACGGAACCCACAAATTCTTTGGGTTCCACCCTTACCATTATTCCACCTTTGTCGTCTTCATGTGATGCAGGTGATCCAAATCGTTCTATGGATTGTTGATAGCGGCTGTACTCGACATATGACAGGCAATCTCAAACTGTTAGTAAACTTTTTTTCAATGTTCATTGGCACTGTCAGATTCGGGAACGGTCACTTCACTGCTATTATGGGCTACGGAGATTACGTCAATGGCAACATCAAAATTAATCGTATGTATTATGTTGAAGGCCTTGGTCACAATCTCTTCTCAGTCGGTCAATTCTGTGATGGGGATTTGGAAGTAGCTTTTAGGGAGAAAACATGCTTCGTTCATGATTTACAAGGAAATGATCTAATGTCAGGCACTTGTGGAACAAGTCTTTACACAATCTCAATGTCTGATATGATTGCTTCTTCTCCAATATGTCTGCTCTCCAAAACAACTTCGAAAAAATCATGGTTATGCCACAAACAACTTTCTCATTTGAACTTTAAAACCATGACTGAACTTCCACGTAACAAGCTAGTCGACGGTCTTCCAAGATTCCAGTTTTCCAAAGATCACTTATGTCCCGCATGTGAACAAGGAAAAAGCACTCGTGCACGCTTTCCCTCAAAAACTGAACCTAGTACTGATCACGTACTTCAACTACTTCACATGGATTTATGTGGCCCGATGCGCGTGCAAACGATTAACGACAAACGCTACATTCTTGTAATCGTTGATGACTACTCCAAATGGACTTGGGTTTATTTTCTCAGAAGTAAAGATCAAGCTCCTCCTATGATCATCACCTTTCTCAAGAAAATTCAAGTTTAGCTTCGTAATATGGTCAGAAAAATTAGAACAGAAAATGACACTGAATTCAAGAATCAAACTCTTCGAGTATACTTTGAAGAAGTAGGAATTGAACATCAAACATCCATTACAAGAATTCCGTAACAAAATGAGGTTGTTGAAAGACGCAACAGGATGTTAGTGGAAGCCGTAAGAACGATGTTGATGAATGCTGAACTTCTAGATTACTTATGGGCTAAAGCTGTCTCGACTGCATGCTATACTCAAAACCGTTGTATGATCAACCAACGCCACCGCAAAACATCTTATCATCTTGTCCATATTCGAAAACCGAATATAAAATACTTTCATGTATTTGGTGCTCTTTGCTACCCAAATATTGATCGTGAAGACCTTGGCAAGCTCAAAGCTAAAGCTGACATCGGTGTGTTCATTGGATACTGTGAAAACTCTAAAGGCTTTCGCATCTGGAATCGTCGTACTAGAGAAATTGTGTAAACCATTCATGCTAGTTTCGATGAACTTACGGAAATGGCTTCTGAGCACAACAGCTTAAGACCCGCAACCAACCGTCTAAACTTTCTAGATCAATCAGCTGCACCTCTTTCACTTAATCGGAAAGAATTGTAAACACTGTTTGCTCCACTGTTTGATGATTCCTTTGCAACACGTGCACAAGATATATCTCCTAGTTCCGCTGCACAACCTGATAATATTGCAATACCTGATACACCTGCTCCTACAACAACAACCATTGCAACAGATTCACCTCCAATTGAATCTCCATCAACAGCAGAACAAACCGCTTCTAACACTGAAAATACATGTGAAGATCTACAACAACAATCAGTACCCGAACTTGCAGATTATGACCCAAATACTTTCTTTAATTCATTTGCACCAACTCCAACTGTTCCTGATATTGCAGAGTCGTCCACACATAATTTGGACCTGTCTAATCTGCATACGTTCTATCAACACCACCCGTCAACACATCATTTGACTAAAGATCACCCCTTAGTAAACATCATTGGCAATCCCTCAGCTCCAGTTATGACAAGACGAAAACTTCACACCGATGCTGAAAATTACATCTACGCACTCATAGTTTGTCAAGATGAACCCACAAACATTAAAGAAGCACTAACATACGAAAACTGGATTGAGTCAATGCAAGAAGAACTCGAACAATTCAAACGACTAGAAGTGTGGGAGTTGGTTGAAAGACCAAATGGGATCTTTGTCATCAAACTGAAGTGGATTTGGACAAACAAGTTAGATGCAGAAGGCACAGTGATTCGTAACAAATCACGTCTGGTAGCTAAAGGATTCACTCAAAAAGAAGGAATTGATTTGAAGAGTCCTTTAGTCTAGCGGCTAGGCTTGAGGCTGTACGTATTTTTCGAGCATACGCTGTACACAAAAATATGGTTGTTTATCAAATGGATGTGAAAATGGCATTTCTGAATGGTCAATTACATGAGGAGGTTTATGTCAGTCAACCAGAGGGATTTGTCGATCCAGAGCATCCCAATCATGTGTACAGACTCAAGAAGGCCCTATACGGACTTAAACAAGCCCTAAGGGCATGGTACGATAAACTTACTACATTCTTGCTTGCCAATCATTTTACTAAAGGCTCTGTAGATCCAACATTTTGCATTCAAAAACACGGGGAGGACATTTTAATTGTTCAAATTTATGGTGATGACATTATTTTTACCTCTACACACAAAAAATATTCAAATGTTTTGGCAAGATTAATGAAACAAAACTTTGAAATGTCCATGATGGGTGAACTTACGTTCTTCTTAGGACTTCAAGTTCATCAATCACCCCGTGGAATTTTTCTAAGTCATTCCATGTATGCTCTTGAGATTTTAAAGAAACATGGCATGACAAGTTGTGATACTTACAACACACCTATGGCAGCAACATCACCAAAGCTGGATGTTGATTTACATGGTACACCTGTTGACCCTACAAAATACCAAAGTATGATTGGGTCCCTCATGTATCTAACAGCCAGCAGACCAGATATAGTATTTGCTATATATCTATGCTCCCGGTATCAGTCACACCAAACTGAAAGACACCTCTCTGAGGTTAAAAGAATCCTTTGATACGTAAAGGGAACCATCCATCTAGGGATCTGGTATCCGAAGGATTCTGGTTTTTAACTAATATCCTTTTCAGACGCTGATCATGCAGGATGTTTAGACACACGCAAAAGTACATCTAGTGGAGTGCAGTTTCTAGGAGACAAACTTGTCTCTTGGTAGTCAAAGAAGCAGGATTGCACATCATTGTCATCAACAGAATCGGAGTATGTAGCCATGCAGCATGCTGTGCTCAAGTCATTTGGATGCGATCACAGCTGATGGACTACAATTACATTTACAATAAGATTCCCACGTACAGCGACTCCAAGAGTACCATTGCCATTTCATGCAACACGGTTCAACATTCAAAGTTAAAACATAGCGCACTCCGATATCATTTCATCAATGAGCATGCTGAAAATGGTACAATTCAATTATACTTTGTGGGTACTGAATACCAATTAGCTGACTTATTCACAAAAGCCTTGCCCCATGCAAGATTTGTGGAATTGGTTCACCAAATTGGTATGTGGTGTTTCACTCCAGATGATTTGAAAAACTTTCTTAAAAACAACTAAGACAGTCAAACACCAAAAAATTTTGTAAATATTTTATCCAAAAACTAAAAAAGATTTTCATTTTCTTATTAAAAAAAATGCAAGTACAAAATTTCCATCAACACTTTATTCAAATATAAACAATTTCACCATTTTTCCCGAACAAGTGTTGAGGGGGAGTAAAAAATTTCTTAAAATATTTTTCAGAAATTGTACTTGCATATTTTCAAAAAGATGTTGTTTATTTTAATTGTGTTGGTAAAATGTTCTCCGGTAAATACCCTCCTTGTACTTAATTTTTTTTCTTTCAAAAGCTTAAAAGAGTTTACGTCTTAAGTCGATGGGGAGTATTAATATTGTTCTTGCCAAATAAATGACTAAGTATTTCTATTTTATGAGACAAGGACTAAGGTTGTAAAGTTATGTGGTTAAAGGACCAATTGTGTCAAAATTTAAAACTCAAAAGTTAGTCAAAACCAACTTTGACCTAGCATTTAACATACCTGCATACAAATTTACTATGTCCACCAACACAAACAACATCAAAATCCACTTACAAATCAATCAAGAAACCAGCTGACACATGGATGTCTCGAGCCAAAATCAAAGTTCAAAATGCCGTAAAGAAAGCTCGATTCAAAAAACACAACAAACTTGAAGATAAAGTTGAAACACTTACGAGCCTTGTCACTGGTTTAACCAATCAGATGATTGATCTACAACAAACCAAGCAAAGGGTTGATAAATACTTGTCAAGAGATGTCCAAGCTGATATGGATACGCTGATTATGAAGTACACTGAAGAATATCTGACGACAAACCTGGTAAAAGTTACTTCAAAAGAGTTGAAACATCAGCTCAAACCGTTGAAAGAGCAACTCCATCAAACTATCAGACAAATTGTCAATGAAGTGATTTCTTCTACTCCCCTCACTCTTCACACAGTTCCAGCACCAAAGGAACTCACACTTGAAGACCTTCAAATTAAAATATTTGACAAATTGTCTGATAAGACAAACATGACTCAAGAAGAAATAGCAATCATGAATGCTATATCGGCAAATTTGTCGAAAGAATCATGCAAGGAGGCGGCTGACACTCAAAAGAGACCAAGAGAAGATAAAGACCCCGATCCAAACTCACAATCAAAGAATCAAAAGTCCACCGGTGGTCGTTCATCTTCTCATAAGGAACCGGTCAACCCTTCTACTACCACAACAACTCAGAATCAACCGAAACCATCCGAGTCAGCACCCAAACAAGATGATCATTTTGAATACACCGGTGCTGATAACTTGGAACAACCTGATCCTCAACATCACACCATACTTGGACCATCATCAACCTCCAAGAGCAGAACACATTCAAAAGACAAACAACCAAAAGTAGTCGAATGGCTTGTGCACACATAACATTGTATGACTTGTTCTTTGTAAAGAAAGGACCCTGGGGTACGCTTCAGTGCCTCAATCCTGATAAAAGAAGCGAAGGCTTCTTACTTTTGAGTAGAATTAATCAAAATTTTCAAACGATTTCTCATAATTCTGCTCAAAAGAACAAGTATTCTCTCTCGTTTCTTAACACTTCAAAAAGTCATGTCACTTGTTGAGGGGGAGTACTTGAAATATCTTTGTTCAAAATGAAAAAGTTCTTGTTGGTTTCTTCCCACAAACCTCAAAAATCATATTTTAATCAAAATGTTTTCCAAAAACAACATCAATATGCTATTTTTGAGGGGGAGAATATAATGTGATTAAAATATGGTAACTAATGTGTGGAATCTCGTATGAGCTCGACTCAGATTTAACCAACGAATTGACAAAACTTAAACTGTCCGTAATCGAAAGGACTTGTCCTAGACGGGTAATAATTTCAAGTTGGTCTAACCAGTAATGTAAGCGTGTCTCGAATAGGACTTGTCTAAGTAGAGTTTACCGTTTCGAGAGATTCTCTTTGAACGTGACCAGGACGGGTAATAATTTCAAGCTAGTATAACTAGTGATGTAAGCGTGTCTCAAATCGGTCATGTTCACTGAAAATCAATCAATTCAAAAGTGTGAACTCCGCCCAACATGTGTAAATCTATCTTTAAAACATATGAGCACATGTGAAGGGGGAGTATTTCTGGAAAAGGAAAAACTCTCAAAGTGTTAACAAAATAAGTTTCATAATTATAAACACTTTGAGAGACTTTACACTACAAGAAAAAGGGGATTTTAGGACACCGGTTAGTGTCCTATAAAATATGTTTATGGGACCTTTAAGCTGATATGACCAATATAAAAGTGTCCTTTAGGTGAGGGTTGTAATAGACATTTAGGACACTTATAAGCGTTCTAATAAACACCAACATTACAAAACTAATTCTTTAGTCCCATAAAATTGTCTTATAAGACCAAATTAGCGTCCTAATAGATCGCATAATAGGATGCTTTATGGTGTTCTATTATATGCTTAACCTTCCATTTTATTTTGAGACACATTCAAGAGTCCTAAAAGATACTTTCATATGATTAAATAGTAGTGCATAAACACTTATCTTAGTACCAAAAAATGGGTCCTAATATCTATGTGTGTTGTTAGGACCAAATTTGATGTCGACATGTCGTAAAGATAATTCCATCATATAATAAATAGTACCTTTAGTCTAATAAACATGTTCCATTTACCACTATTCAAAACAAAATACGCAAAACAATTAACCGGCCTTAATTTTTGACAAGTAAATATAAGGATATCAATCGATAACATGAACAAATTTCATTCCTTTATAATAGCATCCAGAATAAAAGTATTCCAAAATCCAACAACTAAAAGCTAATGGTTTTGAGCCACCATGCAGCTATCTACAACAAGAAGAAAACAAAGGAATATGGTAATCTAACAATAACAACATGAAAAAAACCTAGAAACTGATCATGGTCTCAATCATCATGCATCATCCTGGATTACCACCTACAAATAAACAATCCATATTAAATAAGAAAGTTCAGTGTAAATAAATGTTGATATATATAAGATGTCACAAGTATAAAATGGTTAGCATGCCGTAACAAAAGGCAACGTAACAAAAGGCCAAGGCCACAGAAAAGTGGTGCCAATAGCATCTTCGATTGTGACAAATATTCCATCTTTTTTCACGAAACAACTTTTTTATAGCGACTTGAACATTTTCCTCACCCAATTTGGTCAAATTTCTTCACTCCAAACTCCCTCATATGAATTCAGACTCCTGATGCATCCTTTTGCTACATTCTCCTAATGCATCCAACTATCTGATATTTAGTAAATGAGAAAAAAGATGAACAAAGAAAACTACCTTGACTAGAGCAATTGTAAAGATCGCCAGGTTGACCGTTAATCGTCAAAGCATCTGAGATTGTTGGATCACCTCTTCTACGCAAGAAGTCTTCCATCACTGTTAGTATATCATTTTTCCACTAGTCACCTTCATTTTAAATTATTAATCCTATATATGTTTTACAAAATATTTAAACCAAAGAAAAAGGCATATTTGTTGACAAGGAATTTTGGGAATGATTAAAGACCTACGATGACAGGAACGTCGACATCAGGTTTAGGAGATTGGTAAGTAGTTCCAGTCTTGGGAGATACGACTAACAAACCATGACCAGTAGCTCGAGACCTGTGTCGCTGTGTGCATGCCACCATAATGTGCCTTCCTCGCCCGAGAGAATAATCTTCTGGCTAAAACTGAGGACCAGGCTGAATCGGGCATTGTGTGATAAATTCAAGTCCATCAGACCATGGATATCTTGGTTGTTTCACACCATGCCTGTAATAGTCGCATGAAACATATGATGTTAGTCGAAAGTGCAATTTAAAAAGGCTACTTAATCAATCAATTTCTAATAAAAATTGATTGATTTATATACCAGTGAATTGTGATATTTTGGGTAGCTTGGTTGATAACATCAACAATGACGGTGTCTCCTCTACGAGCAGAAATAATAGGGCCAGGGTCTTGTCCATTAATTGTCAAGATGTTCTTGCTGCTGCATAGTCTTGTGTAGTTACTTTCTTAAAACTGCAGAAAAACGATAACGAATGCAACACAAGATATCAGTGTAAAACAATACACTAAATTTCTATTTGGTCAAAATTAAATCCTGATTGTGTGACCCACCAATGAACAACAAGATCGCTAGATTCTATCTTTAATGAACCCTTGTGTTCTATTGATCGTAAATCAAAATTAAGCAAACATGTTATTGTTATCAAATATGAAGTCAAAATAGTAATTAGCAACCACAATAAACAACAACGAAGAGAAACAACAGATCGCACAGTTAGGAAAGCATTTGATTACGTGAAGACAAACTGAAACATTTGCTTCAGTTTGAGAATCGAGTTCTACAACCCGAACCGTTTTTGACAATTAAATTTAATTAATAAAACCTAACCTTAATGGTGTGGGAAGAACGTGGAGCCTTCGGTTTCGCACTTCTTATCGCCAAAATCAGAATTGCCGCCAGATTAATTAGCAGATCCAATTTTCTAAATTAATTAGCGGGTTTCTTTCCCCCCAAATATGGTGAGTTACAGAGTATTAGAAGTTACAAAACAAGTCCTCCATGTTGACTTTTTTTAATACACTTTTCAAATTTTTGGAAGATGTGTACCAACCGAGCTAAATCCCTTTTGGTATATATATATATATATATATATATATATATAATATATATATATATATATATATATATATATATATATATATATATATATATATATATATATATATATATATATATGTGTGTGTGTGTGTAGAAATAGTCTATGGTGTAAATGAGCCGTGCTCGAGCTTGGTCAGACATGAGCTCAGCGAGAAATTTAGAGAAGATTGATGAGTGTGTAAATACTCATCATTTTACACCCGATAAAGACACAAAAACGACCAAAAACACCCAAATATATTACAGATATCCTTGGTTTTGTGTTTTATACGTTTCAGGTACAAAAGATTGAAAACAGAGCAAAAACGAGTATTTTTGGATTGATTCGACAACAAGTGTGCATTTGATCAAGAAAAGTCAAAGTCAACCCCCCGAAATACCAAAACAACACAAATGGCCCTTGAAAAATAGAACTTACTTTGTGGCTGTCTAGACCTTGGATTTTCAGAAATGACAAGATTGGTCCCTAAAGTTTTAAACTTGGCAACATTAATCCCTAAAACTAAAACTATAACCAACACTTATCCTAAATAACCCAACCCAATCTATTAACCCCAGCCCAAAAATAAAAAGCCCAAAAAAAGAATAACCCAACCCCTAACCCGGCCTTTTGATTAAACTAAATTAGGTCAAAAACTTATCTCTGACCTATCCACCTTTTCTTCTTCATCCGTTTTCCCGCCTAACCAACACAGTACACCATCACCTCACCTTTTGTACCCTCACCCAACAACCGTGTCTCCTTCTCCACTCCCCATGACTTACCACTCCCAAAGTCAACTCCCCAGTCACCAATCCGAGGGAATTATATGAGCGGCAAAGTTATTCTAGGGCTGAGATGAAGTCTTTTTCATCCAACGAATGGGATTAACCCAAAAGAAGCACAAATGAAAGCCAAGGCACTTTTCTCTCACAGAAGTAACACAAGAGAGTAAAGACCCATAGTTTTAATTTAGTATAAATAGGTCTTATGTAAGCCATTGATTGGCAGGTTTATTTTAGCTAAATTTTAATTAAGGTATTTTGTAACTCTTTATTTTCCAGTATTGTAATTCATGTTTTTAATTAAAATTCAAGTTTTATCCTTTGGTCAATCTTAGTCAAACTTTACTATTCAACTGCTTAATTTATGCTTATTGTGTTTTTCTGTTTTATTTTAAGTCATATTAGCTCAGTTTGATTTTCAGAATAAGCTTTTATCTCATTTTCCATTTTGTGCTTGAAATCAGTCCAAAACAGTCAATTCTGTTTCTGCTTTGTTAGTGCTTATTGAGGATTGATATTTGCTTTTCAGTAGTTTACTAAGTCAGATAATTAGTTAAGTTTAAGTTTCATCAGCTTTTTGTAGCTTAAATCAGTTAGTGTAGTGTAGATTTGCTATTTCAATCTTATTAAGGAATGTTTGGCTTTAGCTTATTTTTGGGTATAATGGCCTTGTACTGTTCATTTGCCAATTGTTGAACTTTGGATTAGCTTATGTGAGCCTGTATAAGTCGCTTTTAGTAGGCCTTAAGTGAGTTTGAAGCCTTTTGTGGATCATTAGTTGGATAGGTAAAAATTGTGATCTCAACTGTGATAATAAGCTCAGCATAAGCTGAGCTTATTGGTGGCCAACTTTTTGCACTTCTAAGTCCCAATTAGTTGTTTAAGTCAGTTCCCAAGAGCTTGTTTGGTTTGAAGTAGTTTTGCACCACTTTTGCGCCACTTTTCCATAACTGTTGGATCAGAATCTGATGTGCAGACCCAGGTTTTAAGCTGCTGATCTAGGTTAGCTAGTGGCTTATTTAATTAAGCTGTTGACCTCATCTTTGGTTTTTAGTTAGTTAGTATAGTAAGTTTGAAGCTCATAATCTGGGATTGTGGTTTTTAGCTTATTTAGACTGCTTATTAAGGTTTGCAATTTAGACCCTCAGGACTGCACTAAACCTGCACTGTTTTTGGTTCTGAACACCATCTGTTCTCAGCTTAATTTTGATAAGCAATTGATTAGTAAATTTGGGCATCTTGGTTTTATAAGGTGTCTGCAGTATAAGCTTTTAATTTTTACTTTTGTCTTGTCCCAATAAGCACTTCCGTAGCTTAAAAAGCTGTCCAAAGTAGGTTAGAAAGCCTTTGTTGAATCTGTTTGGTCAATAAGCTGTGCAGCAGCTTATGGGCTTATTCCTTTAGCTTATTTGATCATTATGAGTTGATTTATGCTTGATATAGTCCATTGCATGATACTTGAGCTTTTGAGAATTTTTGGACAGCTTTTGCTTATTTTTGGCTTATTCCTAAGTGCTTATTTGACTGTTCTGCTTATTTAGAGTGAATTTAGTTCTGATTTTATTTTTCCTAGATAGAGAATCAAATTTTAGATTTATCTTAAATTTTTCAGATTTTTCCAAGCTGTTTTAATATTTTTAAATCATTTAAATAGTTTAAATTAGTTTTTAATTCATAAAAAATAAAATAAAAATCAGAAAAATATAATTCTTTTTTTTCAAAATTTTCTTTTGTAATTTAGAGTGTAGGAAAATTAATTTGGAACTTGTAGGGTTAATATTTTTAGATTTCACGTTTTAAACTCGTATTTAGATTTCCCGAATCGCGTTTTTAGTTTAAATTAATTTACGTTTAATTTTTCCTTGTAATTTGACTTTCCAAATCTCATTAGAATTAAAAAAACACCAAAAATCCAAATCCAATCATCAAGCATTTTAATCCCGAACCTAAAACGAAATCCTCGATTCACACCTCGCTGGGACACGACCCGGGTGATCACTTGCCCGGTATCACACACATCACATTCACGGGTTTTGCAAGTTTGACTTTTCCTAAAGGTTTGACTTGTCATTTCCCACGTATCACGTGTGCACGATACTATATTTATATATATATACTACACACGGATCAAAGATTGAGCTTGGCTCATTTGGAGAGACTCAAGTTTGACTCGGGCTCAACTATTATTTTTAAAGTGAAAATATGATATGAAAAAGGTATGCTTGATCGATGTTTGGATATAATCTTCCGGCTGCTCGAGCTTGGTTAATATTTACAATTATACATATGTGCAACATATATATATATATATATATATATATATATATATATATATATATATATATATATATACACCTCCTATAAAAAGGAGTGATGTCCTACTATTTCTCCCCCAAAAATCTTAATCAACTGACACGTGTAAACTCTGAATATTCCTGACCGTCCATTTTGTACAACAAGTTTTGGGCGGAACATCAAATGTACTCTCCATTCCATTATTCCCATCTCAAAAAAAATAAACAAACACACAATTAAATCCTCTCAAAGCATCTCCCACAAACCTCAACCGATTAGATTAGATCCATGGAACTTCAATATTTGATCTCATTTATACAATCAATCGGTTTATAACAGAAACGACTGTTCCTAACAACCAAACCTAACCGGTTAGGGTTAAACTGGATTCACATCCATGGATTTTAACGTTTTGGATTGTTGTCTCAAACGATTTAGTTCAGGTATTCATACAATGGATTTGATCCTTCATGTTATTTGTAATTTACCAGTTTATTATATTTTTATGTTTATCCCCAAAATTTCACTTTTGATGTTCATCCCCAAAATTACACTTTGATGTTTGCCATATACTCGCACTGTCCCAAGACATGCCACAAGAGTAAAAAGCATCAGGCTTTTCCAGAGAAGCAAGTTCCTAGGCCTGACAGTGAACAAACCAAGCCTGGATAAACATATCCATACTCGACTGGGATCTTATTCCCAAGGGCCGTTACAACGAACAACAAGTGTTACTACTTCATTGGCATAAAGGTAGTGTTGTGAGTATCTCATCGATACGTACAATCATGCAGGAACATTCCATGCACCACTAGAGCCAATAATATCACGCCACGTGTCAATATTGTCTCCTCTTTTAGATGTCCACCATGTGGACCATCCTTAACCATTGGATCGCATTCATGGGTGACACAAAACCATAAATGCATCCCTTTAAATACGAGTCCATTCTCCACGAAATGGACCAAGCAACAACCAAGCGAAGCTATTCAATCTTCACACATTTACACGCAATTCAGTCGTATGTGAATGTTACCCCAACTCTTGATCTTCGATCATACCTTGTCACATTAGTTTCAAGAGTAGAAAATTTAAGTGATATAAAGAAAAAAACTAGAATTTTGATAGCGTATATATATTAGTGGCCCAAGCCCACTAATTACACGCCAAAGGCAAGCCCATTATAAACACTTAACAAGGCTCATTATCAACACTTGATAGGCACATCCACATTCCCAGGCCACACATGACCTGGGAAAGCCTCTCAGGCAATGTAGCATACATGCATGCATGGGACAAGTGTCTCCCAACTGTCACTAACGGTTACGATGTCCTATCTGACATATGACAATGGGAGACACATGATGAAGAATATGGGATAAGGGTACGACCAAGTACGAGCCAAGGAGAGCATGCCATTTGTCACTCTTGTCTAGCCAATAGATGATCAACACCTGGACTGTCTATAGCCATTGATCATCCACATGGAGTTTATTCTTAAACCTTAGATACTTCTCTTTATATAGAAGGTATCACACATAAAAAAGGGATCTCATTCTCTTACACTTTTACACACTATTTCACACAATGAACACTCACACACATGTGGTTTGTTTAAGTGTTACACAAGCTTCTTGATTCTTAATCATTCCTTTGGGTCCTTACTGTTCAATGTGGGATACCGAACAACATAACTCTCACAATCTAATCTTAATCACGTTTTACATACCATACATAAACAAACTTGATATAAAAAAACTCGAATGCCAAGCCCTAAACAAGTAAATCAAAACCCAATTCAAACTCGAATGGCTACTGCTATTAACTATTTTAATGAATTTAATAAGAAATTATTTTTTTCTTTGGCAGTGGCGGTAGAGGTTACACGGTGATGGAAGCCATGAATATTTTGTCAGTTTCGTATATCATAATGCATCAAGTACACATGTGCATCTCTTAAACTTAATTTATTTGGATCCTAAAATAAGTTTCTAAGCTAGATAAGACCATCAAACAAGTCACACGTAAAACATTGTAGTTTAGGACTTTTGTATCAAGTCTCTTATTACGTTTAATCATAATAAGACCCCAAACCAATAAGTGTCCTAAAAGATCCAATTTAATAAGACCCACATACTAGGTGTCCTATAAAGTTTCATTTTAATAAGACCACGACGAATAAGCGTCCTGTAAAGTTTAATATAATAGAACCTTTATATCAAGTGTCCTATTATGTTTCATCATAATAAGACCCTACTAAAAGAGTATCTTATAAATTAGTTTATTAGGATCGGCTTATTAAGTGTCCTATTAAAAATAATTTAATGGGACTTAAAGTTTAATTGGTCATATAAATTGTTTTTTAGCACACTGTTTAAAAAGGTGTCCTACAAAAGGGTCCTGAAAGCCTCCTTTTTTTGTAGTGATTACAAATGGTTTTTTATGGCATGTGATCAATAAATCTAGGATAATGATGGAGTAATAAGGTGATTATGGTTAGGTTTATGTCCTATGATTCGTCAGAGCCGGAGGGATGTACCCAAGGACAACACCAATAGTTTAGAACTAGAAGTCCTTAGGAATGATTGAAAAAAGGAGTAAAGAGATGAAAGGAGAAAGAAGGGGTTGAAGAATTAAAAAGAAAAGTTAATGAAAGGGTGAAAAGAAATAGCCCTCAAAATGTTCAACCTTAGGGTAGAAACCGGGTTCAATTCATATGCTACTGGTTGTCACCAAGGTGATGGTGGTATTGAAGAGAATACGTATAACAACCCGCAATTTTTCAGGCTATTATTTTAATCGTACAACTATTTATTTTTGACAAATAATACAAATAAAATATTTACTGATATTTACTGATGGGTGAAACACAAAAACGAGAGGTTATCTCATTTTTCCTTGAAAACAACACCACACGCGTACCGACACCACACCAGTACAAGGTTACTTTATAAATTCATGTTAGAGTCGCAGAAAAATATACTCTATGTCAGTATAATTAAAACATCTCCTAAACTATATTTTTCGTACTCATGACAAACCCGGAAGTCTCGGGGGACACTGGGATTCAACAGGACACGGTGTATACCTAATACACACTAAATACAAAACTTATCCTAATAAACCCACTAAATCCGTCCACTATCTAAAGTAAAAAAAAAAAAAAAAAAAAAAAAAAAAAAGAGAGAGAGAGATAACATCTCAACCCTTCCATATTCTCCTTCATCCTAAATCAAGCTATCATCCCCATCATCCTCAAGATTCATCACTGATTCCAAATCTGCCCTATGGATCGAGGCTACAAAACGATACAACAAGATTTTAACATCTTCCCATTTGTTTCTTTTGATCTTGTCGTATCACATAAGTCAACGAGCCAAATTAGTGTCGACTTTCTTTTCTAAAATTGGCTATGGAGCGTCTGAGGGTAGAGAAAGGAAGGATCAGAGAGACTTGTTCGATCCCTTTAAAGATTCCTCCACTCCCAGCCACCCTCTTCACCACCAAATCGACAAACAAACACAATCAAGGGTAAAATAGTGGTGAAGAAGGGAAGTGGATTGCTTGGATTGGTTTAGTCTTACTTGGGTTTTTCTCCTCATCATTCATAGTCGAACCAAACTTGATTGTAAGAATCCTCAAAATCCTAATTTTTCCTATTTCAATTGTAGTCATGTTTTTAGTTTGTTGTTGTTTGTATCTTTCGACTGAAAATACTAAACATATGATTGTTGTTGATTTTATTGATTTGTAAAATGTTTCTGTCGACACATAACATTATGGAATCAATATTTTGGTTTTGTTTTGTGTCGGTGTAGCTTAATTTAAATGAAAAACTAATAATAAGGTTTAATCTTGGCTCGGTTTTGAAAGTGTTTAGTTCTTTTGTTGTTCTTGATTCGTATACACTCTCAGATTAAATTGTTGTGGTGAATAAAGTAGGATGTGATTCAAGTAAGTTTGGTGTCACAAGTATAGATTTGGTTAAGTTTTAATCTTATGTCGAGGCTAAAGATTGTTTTGTTTGTCGAATGTAGTCAAGATTTTGAGTTGTACTCAATATCTTGGTAACTTCTTTTTTGTGCTCGAATGAGATTTAGGGTCTTAGTTACTCTAATATTTGAGTTTGTTTTGTGGAATGCGTGGTTTTTGGTTCAAGTCCTAGTGGCTAGTTGGACGAAACAAACTTCTTTTGATCATAATATAAATGGAGTCGTATATGTTGGGTCAATGAGTGAGCCGAGAGGGTGCTCGGACTCACCAAAGATGAGTAAACATGATAGTCTTGGTTCAATTCATCTCGAAGGAGTGTGTTGTCGCGAGTAGAGATCATGTTGTGTAGTGTCTTGGGTAAAAACCACCCCCTGTGGGTGTTCATTTGCTCGGTTAATAAGGTCCCCAAAGGACTCCTACTAAGTACTTTATTGCTCGATTAATAGAGTCTAGTTTTCCCCCTCATAAGACCTTTTCGTTCGTACCATTTCAATCACTACACATCGTATTTATTTCGAGTCTTAGAGCCATTTTGGCTTGCGGAAAAATTAGTTCTAAACTCCTATCGTGTATTGAAAGTTTGTTGTGCAAATCCTTGTTGATACTGAAACTTGATAGTAATATTGGAACATACATTCTTTTTTTTTGAACACAACCTTTCCTCCTTCTGTCTGGTTTGTGTTAACAGACACAACCCCACAACTCATTTGGGTTGTTGGTGGGCTCGTCTGAGTAGGGTTCTTGGTTGGGCCGCAGCCCACCAAGCTTCCCACTCCATGGACAGTTTGTTTCTTTTCAAAATAGCCCAAGTTAAAGAGCAAAAATATAGAACCTGTTAACATTAAGCCCACTCGAATGATAAGTCTTTGGGCCACAGCCCACTCCCGACACGAGATCTTGTTATACACTCATTTTATATATAAAGCCGTCGTCACAAATTGTCTAACTAATAAGAAGTGACAATCTTATATTTTAAACTCCACGATCTATTTTAAATAACTACACTACCAAAATTCTTGCTACATATATTTGAATATTTAGACAACGCCACACACACACACACACACACACACATATATATATATATATATATATATATATATATATATATATATATATATATATATATATAACGCTATATATATATATATATATACTCGACATAAAACTTTATATAGATAATTAAATTGTTTTCTCTACTCAAACGAATAGTAAATCGTTATATATATTTTGCAACTATAAAGTAGCCGTGTGAAAACTTAAACACGTTCATTAACTCGAGTACATATTAAATTTGGTATGTTTTATCGACACTCATAATAAATCTATAAACTATGAAATGATTTTTAATGTAAATCTTATAACTTATTAACACAAGGATTAATTGTTTTCAAAACATTTCTTTTATAATAATAGACACCTATATGTATCTATATATATACACACATACCATTTTCCTTATTTTCTCCTACTTACACACAAACTTTGTAATATACATATCCACTCGACTATAACATTTTCCATCATACCATCAATGCCTTACAATTATTAATCGTTCCGTTCATAATCTTTCAGTTATTGCCAAACTAAAGATTTTCGTCTTAGTATCTCATAAGCACTTTCAAGAGCCAATAATTTCAAATGATTCAGAAAATGACATTTAAACTTAAATGCTGCCACACCAGCAACGATAACATAAACTCTTTAAATCTTTCAGATTTAACTAAACTTCGCAAATTCTTAAACTCGATTCGTGAACTAAAACAAACCTTACTAATCTAGGTCGCGTGTTGGTGATGAACTTTATCTGAACTATTATCTGACTGCTATATGCCGAGGTGAGTATTCACAGCCCCCTTTTTACCGCTTTACTAGTTTGGGGTGGAATGTATGACTTAAATATTTATTTGAACTTATGACTTATATTTTATCTGAACTCTTTGAAATTAACTTTGAACCTTAGGACATTATTTTGAGATTATGACTTTTTTTGAACTCTATGTGCCGTACGTACTAAATGCCAAGTCTCCCATGTTCGGAACATTCTTGACAATAATTCTCGCCATGTCGGTGAGTGACAATAATTCTCGCCTAGGTGGTGGAGTGACATAAAGTCTCCCATATTCGGAGCCATGCAAAGTCTCCTTTGTTCAGAGCAGTCGTTATTTTTTATGTACATGGTATTTTTATTGTGAACCTGATAAACATGTATGTTTGACTATAAAATGTAAAATTTTCTATGAAATGGTTGTGTAACCGAATGGTTTGACACTATCTCTACCATATGGACCCTTTTCAAAAACCTTAGACTTCTTTTGAACAAAACCTGTATACTCACCAACTATTTTCATAGTTGACCCGTTTTCTCATGCATTTCAGGTGATCGCCAGTAAGTGTATTTTATGAAGACATTAGTATTAAAGAGTCTTCATCTATCATGTCTAGGTGGATTAAATAAAATGTTATCTTTTGGAAACAAACTTAAATGTTTCAAAGGCCATTGTTGGCTAAAACAATGTGGTATTAATGTACTGTTTCTTTAAATTTTAAATTATGGTATTCTACTATATCTCTTTTGCAATGAATATTGATTTCATAGCACCCCAGGACCCGAATGCTTCCGCTATACCACATTTTGGTGGTGTTACACTACGTCATGGACCTAGTGGCGCACTGCACTTAACCTTCTAGCCACTCAAGTATCTCTTAAAAGATACTTATTTCATTTCTCACGGAGAACCTCGCATAATCTATCGACCTCTTATTTCGAGATGTGTTGATATTGAAAAGGAGGCACTCTGCTCCATGCCTCCGACTACTAAAATCGAAATGCACTAATCGAATCTAGAGCCACGAGATTCATCAAAAGTTCTCTTAGGAACACTTAAACATTTCTACACTTGTTGTTCAGCAATAAGAACGCTAAGCTTAAATATTTGAGTCCTACGCAGATCTTAGCAATCTGCCAGAACATTTATGAGAGGATTTACTAATTTAATTCTCAGTGATTGAATGGAAATTCCTGTCAGGGTCAACATCAAACAGCCCTGACAGCAGGTCACTTCGGTAATCCCTTGTGGGTTACACTTAGTTTTCGTGGTGGTTTCAAACTGTCTACAGTCGTGGAGTGATACTTTGGTATACTTCAGCGACTCACCTGAATCGTTGATACACTGCAGTATATCTATGTAAGCCCTCTTGAGGGTATCCGATTCAGGAACGGCCTTGGTAAGGACCAGAGAAAGTTTTCACACTATGCTGGTAATGATCTCGAAGTCCGAACCTGTAAGTGCTGGATGCTTTATTGCTAACTGTTTTCATGCAGGTACACATATGGAGACCGGGAGTTCTATTACCACCATTACCATCATCAACATTACATCAGTTTTCACATGCTCATACGGACATCACAAAGAAAGTTCTCACAATGATCAAAGCAATGCAAATTTCAAAGAAAGATTCTATATCATTGAAAAGATTCTACAAAGTCTAAAGATGAAGATCAAAGAAAATGAACTGAGAGCTACTTAAGTATGAAGATTCAAAATCAAAAGAAGTATGAGCATGTTGGAAAGGCGTAAAGACACCAGAGGCTAATACATTGATGAAAGGTAGACTACTACCTTACCATATCATAAAGAACAAGAACAAAGAACAAAGATTGAAGAGACATCAAAACCAATGAAGCAACAATGACGTCAAGCAACCTTTGATGACCAACCCTTAGGGGGAGATTGTTGGGAATACGTTTAATTAATGTAAAGTTTCGGTCATTAAGTTTTGTAATAGGTTGCTTAATATATTAGGCCTATATGTTTGTAATTAGCTCTAGGCTTATGAAGTAAGCCCATGGGCCTATGAATGAGTATTAGAAAGGTCCATGTAGGCATTGCGCTAGCTAATGCTCTATATAAACAATCTAAACTCTCATTTAAGAGTGTTGGTTCTTTTATGCAATATTACTCTTTACTTATTATTTCACATAGAAGTTCCATACCACTCTCTCTCTATCTCTACTTTCTCTCACTAAGATATACTTACATCAATATGGTGACCTAACACACTGTGTATTCAATAAACCACATTCATAATGTGAGGGAGAAGATTGGTTGAAGCAGAAAGGATATCTATTTGGGAGTCGATAAACCAAGATGTTTAGTGAAGACAGATAACGCTCATTTTATACATGTTTCTATACACGTTATCAATGCTTTTATACTTTTATTATGGTATATTTGATGAACTTTCGATACTTAATATATTATATTTACTATTGTAGGTTCATGTGACGTGTCTTGGAAAGAAATGAAGAAAACATGAAGATTTGGAGCTTAAAAGAAGATTGGGACTTAAGCTCTAAGGTTCCTGACACCTGCTCACTATTTGGCCATATCTTGAGTATACGAGCTCCGATTGACTTAATTCAAGCGGCCACAAAAAAAGGAAAGAATTATCTACAACTTTCATTTTTGTGTCAAGGGTTAAAAATGCACAAGTACGCCGCTCTTTGTATAAAGTACGGCACACTTTTCTGTCTGGCGGGAAAAATAGTTATGTCCCGAAGTACGGCATACTTATTAAGATGTGAGATGCACTTTTGGGTCTGTTACCTTTATTCAAGTGCAAATTAGCTCATAAACCGATCATATACCATATACTTGTTCCCCACATGTTCCCAAGTCGTTATATAGACCCAATGTGCTCTAGAGAACTCATAATATCATCCTAATCCAATAACACCACTTGGAGGAAGGATTAAGTGCTTGACAACCTCTTGATCCAAACACCCTTTGCACCACCACACTATCACCACCACATTACCCATTTTTTCCATAGATCAAACATCATTTCCAGACCATTAGCCACGTTTCCAGAACTCATACACATTTCCACTTGAAGGATTAACACCAAATCCTTCCAGGTGTGATATATAAAACTCGTTTCCAAACACCCTAACCCTCATAGTACTTGGCTATTAGTTGTTGCTTTGTAGAAGCCTCGTGACAAGATTTCGGTTATCACGGAACCATTGGGTATAGGGTTGACTGTGGAATCATTGGTTTATGTTTGGTATTGGTTTCTAGGCGAACTCTTGGTTTTGGACATTTTTGGTTTTGTAATAGCTTCATTTGCAAACTTTGGTATTTTCTATATTTAAATTCATAATGAAAGCTTCTGAGTTTATTGTTGATATTATGTTTGCCATGATGTTGAATATGGGGTTTTTGGATTTGAGTTTATTAATGGTGAAACGTGATTTATCTAAGTTCATAGGTCGAAAGGGTACTTACTAGTTCATGTTCTATCATTACACTTAATATATTGGTTATAACAACGTCTATAGGTCGAAATGATTTGTGGTTATTTATCGATATAAACATTTGTTACATCTATAGGTCGAAAGAATTTGTAATGTGTGTTTTTTTGATTTCTAAAGTTATAAACACTATCCTAAACATCTTCATGTCTTAGTGATTATTGCCTAAACAAACATGCTTCATCATTTGCTTGGTTCTTCATATTTCATTCTCTTTATAATCTTGGTTTATATACACGTTTGGTTAATTTGATAAGTGACAATCATTTTGGCCTTAGCACCCTTAACAAGAATTTGAGAAAACTATAATTCTCTTGGGACGACCTGGACTTACCTACGCTATATTACATACAAAAGGGTATGCTTGCCCGTGTTGTGTTTTTAGTCGCTCATTTGGTAAATCTAGTCTTATAAATTTAAAGCTTGTAAAACGAACATCAAAGACTAAAGACACGACAAAGATCGAAGTTGAGTTGAATACTCTTCATCTACATCAACAACATCTAATTTCAACATCTTCTACTTCAACAACAAAAATATCATCAACAACAAGTTTCTCAACTTTCCCGTTCTCACAATGATCATAGTCATGACTGGGAGATTCTTTGTTCATATAGTCTTCCAAGGTTAATTCCACTGCTAATATGAATGAGCCCACCACATGACCAAGGAATTCTATCAAGTGATGATGATTGAAGACATCAGAAGACGATATATCGACAATGGTTTATCAAGTAAATGTCAACTTCCACAAAGCAGATGAAGATTTACATCATGCTCTGTCATATTGTCATAGACTATCTTTAGCAACTCCAAATGTTCAAGATTGAAGATGAAGATCAAGCATCAAAGTTGCAGATGAAGAACAAGTGAGAACTTTTTTCAGGATTTCACATAGATAAAGCTGGAACAAGATCAACAAAAGAGACAGAGTTCTACTAAAGATGATTTCAGCATTCATCAATCCTTCTCGGCATCCAAGCATTGAAGAAAGATCAAGAACTGAAGACAAAGACTACACTAGACTATACTATTATTACATTGGGGGTGACTGTTAGGAGTTATATTTGAATGTAACTGATCAGGCGAAAAGTGTACCGCTTTTAGGGGGTCATTTAAGCCCTAAATCGTATTTATTTGATCAAATGTTGCCCTAAATCATTCCTTTTGTCATTTTAGGTACTTTGGAGAAGAAATCTGGAAAAGGAAGCATTTTGGACGTTTTTGGAGCATAAAAGTGAAGAAAACGACAAAGTCTCTAAATCTGCTGGAATAGTACCTGTGACGGCGTCAAGCCCCAGTGTGACGCCGTCAACCCTTGACGCGCCAGAGAGGATTTTGGAGGATTAAAAGGGGACGGCGTCAAGAAGGCCATCAAGAAACCCTAACCGCGGCGAGGTGACGGCGTCAAGCACTATAACGTGACGCCGTCAGATCTGTTTTCCTATATATATTTTCATAATTTTTAGTCATTAGTGTGCAACTTTGTGAGGAGAAACCCTAAGACGATTTTTCTGCCATTTTTAAGGTTTTATACCCTTGGATCTCCCATGTTCAATTGAAGATAAGTAATCAATTAATCATTCAATATGTCTATGTGTTGTTTGATTATATCTTGTTCTTGTCTTTTATTTAACATGCTAGGCTAGATTTATCTTGTGTTTGCTTAGATCTAATGAAACCTAACTATTGATTATTGGTTGTTGGTGTATTATTAATTATTTTGGATGATTGTTTATCGATGTTAGGCTTAAGAAAACTGGCTAACCTCCTATACGGTAACTTGCTTGAACGTCTTAAGAAACATGAACCAATGCGTACTAAGGTTATTATGGTTGTATTTAATGCATGAGCGAATTCTAGTGATCCCATGTTAGGAGCTTCTTAGCCGGCTCGACATAGGAGTGAAGTAGGAGCTTGTAGAGTTGGGGAAGTACGTACGCCACCCCACGATTGGTATTAAGGAATACACCCGTCATCCACGCAATTAATACACACTAATCAACCGGTAAAAGATAGTTAGGGAGTAAGGAAATCTAAGTAAACACATTTCTCTCCATATAAGTTCCACAACCTTTTTATTTTCAGTCATTTTATTTTATTTGCAATTGTAGTTATTTGGGTTAGTTGACTAGCAACTAATTCCGCCCACTCCTTCAAACCCGAGATTTTACTTGCTTTCATAAAAAAAAATACAAAAAGAATCTTCCCTCACCCTTAGACCTATTAGAGTAGTTTTTCAATCCTAACGACACTATTCCCCTAGAGAACGATCAATCCCCCGGTACTTGCCACTACACTATACTACATCGGTCAGGTACACTGCCTGGTGGGGATTGCAAGCCTCTTGAGATCCCTCGAGAGGTAAAACCTGTTGTAAGGTCGCAAAACCACGCATCAAGTTTTTGGCGCCGTTGCCGGGGAATAGTTATTGTTTAGGTTGAATTTTTATTTCATTAGGTCTACTCACTAGATTCCTTTCTAGTGAGATTTTTATTTTATTTTTCTAGGTTTTTCTTCAGTCTATCTTTTTTCTTCGTTTCTTTGTTCGTAACCATTACCATCCGACATCATGGAAGGTGGTAATATCCTCGATCCCAACAACCCACCACCACAACAACACCCACCTCCTAGAGCCCGTACCTTAGGAGACTACTCTCGTCCTAGCCACCATGGCTATCGAAACACCATTGAGCTCACTCAAGGAGCCAATGTCACTCCCTTGCGATCCGACACCATCCGATTGGTGCAAAGCGGATGCGCATTCCATGGACTTCGTTCCGAAGATCTTAATCAACATCTTAAGGACTTTCTCAAAATCGTTGAGTCCATAGACCTTGATGTTGCCACTCGAGAGATGACCCGACTGCGTCTCTTTCAATTCTCTCTGCGGGACCAAGCTAGTCAATGGCTAGAGCGTCTACCCGCAGGATCCATCACCTCTTGGGATGATCTCACCACTCGTTTCCTTGCTCAGTTTTTCCCACCAGGAAGAACTACCAAGCTAAGGAATGATATCTTGATGTTCCAACAACGTCAAGGCGAAACCCTCTACAAGGCATGGACTCGATTCAAGGACTTACTCCAAAAAGTCCCTCACCATGGCATAGAGCTTTGGCTCCAAGTCCAAATCTTCTATGACCACATCAATCTCTCCACGAGGCAAACCATTGACCAATCGGCCGGTGGTAAGCTACGTGATCTAAGTGCGGAACAATCATGGGCTCTCTTGGAAGATCTTGCTCTTTATGACAACGAAAGTTGGAATGATCCCCGTGATTTGAATGAAACGGTCAAGGCAATATCTTTGCCTTCAAACAATTCAAGCACTTCCGACCGTAGGATCATAGAACTTGAAGACCAAGTCAAGTTTCTTATGAAATCCTACGAGGCTCCTAAACCTTCAAGCCAAGTGAACAAAATCACTTCTTCGTGTGAATTATGTAGTGGTCCCCACGACACTCGTGATTCCATGGAACTCCCCGAACAAGCTTTTGCGGACTACGCATCCTCGCGTACCGACGGAGCGGGAGACAAGTGGTACACTTTCAAACCCGAGCCAAACCCCTACGGTGATTCATACAACCCCTCATGGAAAAATCACCCAAACCTTAGGTGGAAACGAAACCAAAACGCACAACAAACCAATTCTTCCAACCCACCTAATCGTTTCCAATCAAGCGGTTCATCCCCAAACCGTACTTTCAATAACAATCCTTCCAACACTTATGGTAGTACCAATAATCTTGAAGGATTGATGTCCAAATTTATGGCATCTCAAGAAGCTCGGATAGCTAGATTCGAATCCGAATTCAATCAACAACAAACGGAGATGACCAATAAAATTGACAACTTATTGAAATCCCTAGATAACCAAGTGCTATCACCTCCACATAAGGACGCTAGGAACACAAATAGCGGACCCCAAGTAAAAGACCCCTCTTCATCCAAACATGTCCACTTCGTCAACATTGTCACTATTAAACCAATTGATAGGGATGAGGATAATAGTGAACCTGAGGATGAGGTTAAGAAAGTCGAGGTTGATAAAGAAGTTAGGAAAAGTGAGATTGAAAAAGTAGATGATGATGAGGACTACTTCAATAGGCTACCCACTAAGGAAGAGCGTGCATATCATACAGACTTATTCGATGACCCCGAGACACCATACTTCCTAGGTAGACCAATTATAGAAATGGGCGATCCTTCTAATCTCAACGTACCATGCAACATCGGACATTTACATGTGTGGAAAGCTTACATCGACCTTAGATCGCCCATAAACATCATGACTAGAGCCCACTACAACTTGATAATGAAAAATCAACTTGGGTATAGGATGCTCCCTGATAAGGGTTGGATGAGTAACTTCACGGGAAGAGTTAAGGGATTACCGGTTTATGTAGGAAACTTCACCTATGCCACCGACTTTGTAATTGTAGAAGATATCCGCCCAATAGTCGATGCATGCTTAACTCAAGTAGTTTTTGGAAAACCATTTGTTGAGGTCTCTAGAATGACTTATGAACCTCTCTTAGGGATAGTTAGATTTAAGGGTGAGACCGATGAGGTAAACTACCAAATGCCATATAAGATAGAGCAATTCCAACACTTGTCAAATGTTGAGAAGGAGCTTAAGCAAGCAGTCTACTATAGGAATGATGGAGTTAGAAGTAAAGGAGTAGACTATGTTATGGAAAGGATATCCGGTTTCTACAAGGATTGTTTGAAATTAGGACCGGAATATAAAACCGGACATGAGAATGGCCTAGAAACCGTGACCAATGATGGAGTCACGTAATGTACGGTGACTTTGAGTCTAGCTACAAGACTCGTTAATAAAGAAAAGCGCTTCTTGGGAGGCAACCCAAGCTTTATTTGCTTTGTGTGTTTATTTATTTGTTTGTTTGATTTTATTTGCTTCCGTATGTATGTTTAATTTTTATTATTATTGATTCATGTTCGAAACTAATTTGTGAAAATGCTTTATCTTGTTTTTAACTTCGTCTTAACTACATATAAAGGTATTTTGCAAAAGATAAGTGTAAGGGAAATCCAAATCGGTTTATTAGAACAAATGAACATGAATCGTAACAATAATAAATTAACATACATATTAGTAATTGTTTGAGTCAAATGCTTGTATCGAGTCATAATGATATTTTGCAGGAATTCCAGGAAGTAAGGTATAGGTTTTTCCAGAAATTTTCCGGAAACTTAACATGAGAATTCTGTCAGATCATTTCTGACGGCGTCAGGTTTTAATTTTCTGAAATTTTTGAAAGTTTTGTTTTTCTTCCGGAATCATAAAATGCTTTATTAAATCTCTAACTTATAAACTCCAGGAATCTGCAAAATAATCATTCCACAAGCATTATATCCTTATACAGATTTATCCCGCCGATGTTATGCAGGTTTTCTTGTTTGTTTTCTCAGGATTAACAGGTTATTTTGGACAAGGAGATGTATGTGGAATCTAGCTTTTGGCGCTGCTTTAATCTTGAAGCTTCAACATTACCTTGGAAGAAGATCTAACCATGTTACCCCTTTATCCACCGAGCGAATCAGGGGAGTATTTGATTTCATTCTTTTACCTTATTTACTTTTACATCTTGTTATTTGAACATTGGGGACAATGTTCATCTAAAGTGTAAGGGGGGGTAAAGTACGATACCTTAGAGAATGCTATTACGCTTGATTTTTCATTTGTTTAATGGTAGATGTGTAATAAAACTGAGAAAAATACCTGTTAAGGCAATTTTAGTGCCAAATTTAAAATTTTTTACAACATATAGGAGTGAAACTTTGGTCTTAATGAGCGTCTCATGGATAGGAGTTATATGACTAGCACAAAACCGTACCACTAAAAAATTTTCCACCCCCAAATATGTGAGGTTCGCCCCTAGAATTGGTAGGAAAAGCATTTATGCTATGATGTGTGTACCGGTAGCACTTAGATTCTAGAACTTGAGTTAGGACCATTCCGAGGCCACAAGTGAGACTACATTCGTATAGTTAGATTTACTACATGATAAGAGGCATTAGGATTAACCCATTGTTTTACACCTGTGTTTTTGTTATAATTACATTGGCTACATTGGTCAAGTAATTCTCCCACACCCTTTGCGTTGTTCTCATTTTTAGTACACGATACCCCTAGTACACCCCTCAGAGCCTATCTTTTCGTTTCTAACTTTAAGCATTTTACTTAAAGTAAGAATTTGTTTACACCCCACTTAAATGTACACCCAAATCGCCTTAGCCTACCTTGTATGCACTCATTTTTAGTGCATTATTGTGACAACATTTGTTTAAACCCCAAGTTAATTATCTAATTGATTACATGGTTGCTAAGTCGAGTCATATCCTTTTACATATTGTTTTGGGACGATTGGGACTCATGGGTAAAGTACTAGTGTAATGGAGTAATGGGGAAGAACAACATTATTACCCCCATATGTGCTAAATATTTTAAAAGTACTCCAAGTGTTTCGATTATCTTAATTCGAGTCATTAGAATAGTTAATTGTAAAGTTATGTAAAAGTTCAAGTGTAAGGGGGATACAACCCCCCCTGCGATGTATTATTTTGGATGGTAGGGCAAGAGTGTATGCAAAAAAAAATAATAAAAAAAAAGTAGAAAAAACATACGGACTACCATCCCGTTTCATTTTATGTTTATTTTATCTTTTTGTTATTTCTTTCATTAGCTTAAGTCGAGTCTAGTCTTGGCTTAGCAACGCCATATTGTACATGTAATTAATCAAGATCTTTAACTCGCCACCAGTAAAATATCCTTTATCCAACAAAACCGTGTTTATCATATCCCTACACCTAACGTTATAACCCGTTTAAAAGCCCTCTTTGATAGTTTATCTTAGGTGCTTACGCCTAGTGGAGGAGGTTTTTGATCCTTTCCCAAGCCTATGGTAATCTATTTGCTATGACAGGTAGTGAGAGATATTATTCATTTTCATTTATGAGATATACTTTTATGACACCTGAGAGATGTGAGTATCTAAACACTACTTGTGAGGTGCTAGTTTGTAATCTCCGTGCTTATTATGATTAAAGTGGAATGACTATTTGTTGTAATTACTTTTATATTAGCATTAAATGACCCCTAACTTGTATTTCGATTAGAATAAAAGCGCATTTGCTTGAGGACAAGCAAATCTCAAGTGTAAGGGTATTTGATGAGGCGAAAAGTGTACCGCTTTTAGGGGGTCATTTAAGCCCTAAATCGTATTTATTTGATCAAATATTGCCCTAAATCGTTCCTTTTGTCATTTTAGGTACTTTGGAGAAGAAATCTGGAAAAAGGAAGCATTTTGGACGTTTTTGGAGCATAAAAGTGAAGAAAACGACAAAGTCTCTAAATCTGCTAGAATAGTACCTGTGACGGCGTCAAGCCCCAGTGTGACGCCGTCAACCCTTGACGCGCCAGAGAGGATTTTGAAGGATTAAAAGGGGACGGCGTCAAGAAGGCCATCAAAAAACCTAACCGCGGCGAGGTGACGGCGTCAAGCACTATAACGTGACGCCGTCAGATCTGTTTTCCTATATATATTTTCATAATTTTAGTCATTAGTGTGCAACTTTGTGAGGAGAAACCCTAAGACGATTTTTCTGCCATTTTTAAGGGTTTTATACCCTTGGATCTCCCATGTTCAATTGAAGATAAGTAATCAATTAATCATTCAATATGTCTATGTGTTGTTTGATTATATCTTGTTCTTGTCTTTTATTTAACATGCTAGGCTAGATTTATCTTGTGTTTGCTTAGATCTAATGAAACCTAACTATTGATTATTGGTTGTTGGTGTATTATTAATTGTTTTGGATGATTGTTTATCGATGTTAGGCTTAAGAAAACTGGCTAACCTCCTATACGGTAACTTGCTTGAACGTCTTAAGAAACATGAACCAATGCGTACTAAGGTTATTATGGTTGTATTTAATGCATGAGCGAATTCTAGTGATCCCATGTTAGGAGCTTCTTAGCCGGCTCGACATAGGAGTGAAGTAGGAGCTTGTAGAGTTAGGGAAGTACGTACGCCACCCCACGATTGGTATTAAGGAATACACCCGTCATCCACGCAATTAATACACACTAATCAACCGGTAAAAGATAGTTAGGGAGTAAGGAAATCTAAGTAAACACATTTCTCTCCATATAAGTTCCACAACCTTTTTATTTTCAGTTATTTTATTTTATTTGCAATTGTAGTTATTTGGGTTAGTTGACTAGCAACTAATTCCGCCCAC
Organism: Artemisia tridentata subsp. tridentata; assembly: GCA_021014915.2. Lineage (NCBI taxonomy): Eukaryota > Viridiplantae > Streptophyta > Magnoliopsida > Asterales > Asteraceae > Artemisia > Artemisia tridentata. The sequence continues at coordinate 279,187,609 of CP139509.1, forward strand.
TCCTTCAAACCCGAGATTTTACTTGCTTTCATAAAAAAAAATACAAAAAGAATCTTCCCTCACCCTTAGACCTATTAGAGTAGTTTTTCAATCCTAACGACACAATTCCCCTAGAGAACGATCAATCCCCCGGTACTTGCCACTACACTATACTACATCGGTCAGGTACACTGCCTGGTGGGGATTGCAAGCCTCTTGAGATCCCTCGAGAGGTAAAACCTGTTGTAAGGTCGCAAAACCACGCATCAAGTTTTTGTATTTGATGAAGCGAAAAGTGTACCGCTTTTAGGGGGTCATTTAAGCCCTAAATCGTATTTATTTGATCAAATATTGCCCTAAATCGTTCCTTTTGTCATTTTAGGTACTTTGGAGAAGAAATCTGGAAAAGGAAGCATTTTGGACGTTTTTGGAGCATAAAAGTGAAGAAAACGACAAAGTCTCTAAATCTGCTGGAATAGTACCTGTGACGGCGTCAAGCCCCAGTGTGACGCCGTCAACCCTTGACGCGCCAGAGAGGATTTTGGAGGAATAAAACGGGAAGGCGTCAAGAAGGCCATCAAGAAACCCTAACCGCGGCGAGGTGACGGCGTCAAGCTCTATAACGTGACGCCGTCAGATCTGTTTTCCTATATATATTTTCATAATTTTTAGTCATTAGTGTGCAACTTTGTGAGGAGAAACCCTAAGACGATTTTTCTACCATTTTTAAGGGTTTTATACCCTTGGATCTCCCATGTTCAATTGAAGATAAGTAATCAATTAATCATTCAATATGTCTATGTGTTGTTTGATTATATCTTGTTCTTGTCTTTTATTTATCATGCTAGGCTTGATTTATCTTGTGTTTGCTTAGATCTAATGAAACCTAACTATTGATTATTGGTTGTTGGTGTGTTATTAATTGTTTTGGATGATTGTTTATCGATGTTAGGCTTAAGAAAACTGGCTAACCTCCTATACGGTAACTTGCTTGAACATCTTAAGAAACATGAATCAATGCGTACTAAGGTTATTATGGTTGTATTTAATGCATGAGCGAATTCTAGTGATCCCATGTTAGGAGCTTCTTAGCCGGCTCGACATAGGAGTGAAGTAGGAGCTTGTAGAGTTGGGGAAGTACGTACGCCACCCCACGATTGGTATTAAGGAATACACCCGTCATCCACGCAATTAATACACACTAATCAACCGGTAAAAGATAGTTAGGGAGTAAGGAAATCTAAGTAAACACATTTCTCTCCATATAAGTTCCACAACCTTTTTATTTTCAGTCATTTTATTTTATTTGCAATTGTAGTTATTTGGGTTAGTTGACTAGCAACTAATTCCGCCCACTCCTTCAAACCCGAGATTTTACTTGCTTTCATAAAAATAAAAAAAATGCAAAAAGAATCTTCCCTCACCCTTAGACCTATTAGACTAGTTTTTCAATCCTAACGACACTATTCCCCTAGAGAACGATCAATCCCCCGGTACTTGCCACTACACTATACTACATCGGTCAGGTACACTGCCTGGTGGGGATTGCAAGCCTCTTAAGATTCCTCGAGAGGTAAAACCAGTTGTAAGGTCGCAAAACCACGCATCAAGTTTTTGGCGCCGTTGAGAATGCTATTACGCTTGATTTTTCGTTTGTTTAATGGTAGATGTGTAATAAAACTGAGAAAAATACCTGTTAAGGCAATTTTAGTGCCAAATTTAAAATTTTTTACAACATATAGGAGTGAAACTTTGGTCTTAATGAGCGTCTCACGGATAGGAGTTATATGACTAGCACAAAACCGTACCACTAAAAAATTTTCCACCCCCAAATATGTGAGGTTCGCCCCTAGAATTGGTAGGAAAAGCATTTATGCTATGATGTGTGTACCGGTAGCACTTAGATTCTAGAACTTGCGTTAGGACCATTCCGAGGCCACAAGTGAGACTACATTCGTGTAGTTAGATTTACTACATGATAAGAGGCATTAGGATTAACCCATTGTTTTACACCTGTGTTTTTGTTATAATTACATTGGCTACATTGGTCAAGTAATTCTCCCACACCCTTTGCGTTGTTCTCATTTTTAGTACACGATACCCCTAGTACACCCCTCAGAGCCTATCTTTTCGTTTCTAACTTTAAGCATTTTACTTAAAGTAAGAATTTGTTTACACCCCACTTAAATGTACACCCAAATCGCCTTAGCCTACCTTGTATGCACTCATTTTTAGTGCATTATTGTGACAACATTTGTTTAAACCCCAAGTTAATTATCTAATTGATTACATGGTTGCTAAGTCGAGTCATATCCTTTTACATATTGTTTTGGGACGATTGGGACTCATGGGTAAAGTACTAGTGTAATGGAGTAATGGGGAAGAACAACATTATTACCCCCATATGTGCTAAATATTTTAAAAGTACTCCAAGTGTTTCGATTATCTTAATTCGAGTCATTAGAATAGTTAATTGTAAAGTTATGTAAAAGTTCAAGTGTAAGGGGGATACAACCCCGCTGTGATGTATTATTTTGGATGGTAGGGCAAGAGTGTATGCAAAAAAAAAAAAAAATAAATAAATAAAAAAAGTAGAAAAAACATACGGACTACCATCCCGTTTCATTTTATGTTTATTTTATCCTTTTGTTATTTCTTTCATTAGCTTAAGTCGAGTCTAGTCTTGGCTTAGCAACGCCATATTGTACATGTAATTAATCAAGATCTTTAACTCGCCACCAGTAAAATATCCTTTATCCAACAAAACCGTGTTTATCATATCCCTACACCTAACGTTATAACCCGTTTAAAAGCCCTCTTTGATAGTTTATCTTAGGTGCTTACGCCTAGTGGAGGAGGTTTTTGATCCTTTCCCAAGCCTATGGTAATCTATTTGCTATGACAGGTAGTGAGAGATATTATTCATTTTCATTTATGAGATATACTTTTATGACACCTGAGAGATGTGAGTATCTAAACACTACTTGTGAGGTGCTAGTTTGTAATCTCCGTGCTTATTATGATTAAAGTGGAACGACTATTTGTTGTAATTACTTTTATATTAGCGTTAAATGACCCCTAACTTGTATTTTGATTAGAATAAAAGCGCATTTGCTTGAGGACAAGCAAATCTCAAGTGTAAGGGTATTTGATGAAGCGAAAAGTGTACCGCTTTTAGGGGGTCATTTAAGCCCTAAATCGTATTTATTTGATCAAATATTGCCCTAAATCGTTCCTTTTGTCATTTTAGGTACTTTGGAGAAGAAATCTGGAAAAGGAAGCATTTTGGACGTTTTTGGAGCATAAAAGTGAAGAAAACAACAAAGTCTCTAAATCTGCTTGAATAGTACCTGTGACGGCGTCAAGCCCCAGTGTGACGCCGTCAACCCTTGACGCGCCAGAGAGGATTTTGGAGGATTAAAAGGGGACGGCGTCAAGAAGGCCATCAAGAAACCCTAACCGCGGCGAGGTGACGGCGTCAAGCACTATAACGTGACGCCGTCAGATCTGTTTTCCTATATATATTTTCATAATTTTTAGTCATTAGTGTGCAACTTTGTGAGGAGAAACCCTAAGACGATTTTTCTGCCATTTTTAATGGTTTTATACCCTTGGATCTCCCATGTTCAATTGAAGATAAGTAATCAATTAATCATTCAATATGTCTATGTGTTGTTTGATTATATCTTGTTCTTGTCTTTTATTTAACATGCTAGGCTTGATTTATCTTGTGTTTGCTTAGATCTAATGAAACCTAACTATTGATTATTGGTTGTTGGTGTGTTATTAATTGTTTTGGATGATTGTTTATCGATGTTAGGCTTAAGAAAACTGGCTAACCTCCTATACGGTAACTTGCTTGAACGTCTTAAGAAACATGAACCAATGCGTACTAAGGTTATTATGGTTGTATTTAATGCATGAGCGAATTCTAGTGATCCCATGTTAGGAGCTTCTTAGCCGGCTCGACATAGGAGTGAAGTAGGAGCTTGTAGAGTTGGGGAAGTACGTACGCCACCCCACGATTGGTATTAAGGAATACACCCGTCATCCACGCAATTAATACACACTAATCAACCGGTAAAAGATAGTTAGGGAGTAAGGAAATCTAAGTAAACACATTTCTCTCCATATAAGTTCCACAACCTTTTTATTTTCAGTCATTTTATTTTATTTGCAATTGTAGTTATTTGGGTTAGTTGACTAGCAACTAATTCCGCCCACTCCTTCAAACCCGAGATTTTATTTGCTTTCATAAAAAATAAAAAAAAAAATTCAAAAAGAATCTTCCCTCACCCTTAGACCTATTAGAGTAGTTTTTCAATCCTAACGACACTATTCCCCTAGAGAACGATCAATCCCCCGATACTTGCCACTACACTATACTACATCGGTCAGGTACACTGCCTGGTGGGGATTGCAAGCCTCTTGAGATCCCTCGAGAGGTAAAACCTGTTGTAAGGTCGCAAAACCACGCATCAGGAGTTATATTTGAATGTAACAATAGTCCATCAACCGTCTATGGTTAGTTTAGTTATCTTTGTAATAGTTTATGTACTAGGGACTAAATGTTTAATAAGTCTATTGTCACCAATTATTGGAAGAGTATAAATACTCCAATCATTGGTGAGAATGACAACACTTCACAAATCCTTTTCCACATTTTCTTTTTGTGGTTAACCGACATAATGTAGACACTCTTGACTACCAATTGTTTCTCTCTCTAAAAATGGGACTAAAAATGAATACTTATGAAATGGTGAATTAGGAGTTAGAAGTTGATAAAGGATGGCTCGTGAAAGAATCAAACGAAGAAACAAAGAACGAACGAGAATTCATGTGGATGTGATGTATGATAAAGTTGTTGAGGTATTTTGGCCATAACTTCCTCATACGAACTCTTTTTGAGAGACGCAAATAGCCACTTAACTATAAAATTGAGATTTAGAACTTTCGTGTTTTTTAGCTAAACGTGAAAACCGAAAGAAAATGCGAAATATAGCATTTTTCAAAAATCCACAAGGTTTGATCTTGCTAGTCAACCTTGTGATTTTTCAAAAACTAGCAAGGTTTGACCTTGCTAGTCAACCTTGCAAATTTTCAAATTTTGGCAAATAGTCTGCAAAATCTTGTGGATTTCATGAGTATAATGGCTTTTTTGTTTAAAATTGCGTATTTGGTGAAGAATGTTTGTAACTTTTTTATTTTTTTTTCATTTCCCCATTTAAAGATTAGGGCTGAGGGTGTTTGTGTTGGGTTTTTCGATTGAACTGTAGGAATATGAGTGTGTTTGTGTTGTGGTATGATTTGATAATTATGATATGGGAATGAAAGGTGACCACTAAAATAGTAAAATTCCATCTTTTTATAATTATCAGGTAGTTGGTTCCGTAATAGAGAATCAGTGGACCCGAACTGAACCAACTCAAGAATTGAAAACTCCCTGGACCATGTTTGGTTCTTCTCGATTCCAGATTCTTGGTTCTTTGTGTCCCTAGTTTGATGAACAAAAGTATTTTCTTGCCTATTTTATTCATTAAAATCTTGAACCGGTTATTGTTCACATTAAAGTAAAAACTTTTTTTCAAATCTTTTTCAATGGCTATTTCTTAATTTAGCCTCATCATTAAAATTTAAAAAAGTTTCTTACCATATTTATTTGTTCATCAGAACATCTATCTTACAAATTATTGGCTTTTTTTTTTTCTTCTGAATAAACTTATGGGAAGTTAAGTGGAAGTTGAGATTTTACAAGATCATTTTCCTACCTCTATAATCTATGCTACATATAAAACATGAATCCCATATTAAATTGTTAAAAATTCAGCACATTGATGAGGCTAAAGTTAAACCTAAGAACATTTTTGGAATTGTTTCCTAAGTTGACACACACCAGCAACTAATTTATTGAATAATTTCGTTTCTTTTACTACAAATTAATTTCTTATTTTAATCAAAATTTGTTACTACAATAACTTGTATTATATTCATAAATTGTGTATTATGTATATAAGTGTATTGTTTTAAGCTTATACTAAATATATATTATGTGTGACTCTTAAACACGACAAAGAATTAAACGACATATCATTATGTTTATCTTTCTTGTGGTTTGAAATGAAAATGGGGGAAGATGAAAATTTGAATCCGAACATAACTTCCTTTTTTGTTGACGCACAAAAAGGTGTCCCTAATATTTATAAAATATCATATTATGATGGATTTTTTTTAAGAAATTGATTTGCACACTCTTCTTTTTATTGGGACACATCTTTTTAGTCTTTACACGGTTGTATCATATTCATATGAGTAAATTACACGGATGGTCCTTGTGGTTGGCGTTGACTTTCACGTATGGTCCCTTGACTTTTTTTTTTGCACTCACAGTCCCTAACTCAGAAACTACTAACACAGATGGTCCCTTGACCAAACGTCGTCAACTTTGACCGTTAAACACCCCTCATGTGACTTGCACATGAGGGTATTATGGTCATTTTAATGTCCATAGGGACCATATGTGTAATTTACCCTCACACTTTCTCTTGTACCTATGACATTACAACTTGTACATTTTAATTACTTTGCCCACTCCAGCCACCACCACTTACTCCGGCCACCACCACCACCACCCACTCCGACCACCAAATTTCATCACCAAATTTAAACCGCACAAATCCTTGCGGTCACATGAGGATAATAAACTAAACTAGAAGATAAGAAATTCAAAAGAAAAACCTCATTAACTATTTAATTATATCATCTGAAATTAAGTAGCTTAAACAAACAAACATCATGCTCAATTGCCCATATGAATCATCAACATCCATTTAACTTCATTTCATCATCCATAGTTTGAAAAATGAATCTGTGAAGATTGCACCATTTGACATGAGTTTTCGTCGCTCATCATTTGCCTACAAAAAAAAAACATTTACATAAGTTATTTTCAACAAGTCATATGTTACACATTACTAAATAGAACAATGGTTTGGAGATCTTACTCGCTGATAGCAACATTTCTTGAAATTAAAAATGTCAACATGCCGTTTTAATATATGTATAAAAATAAGTGAAATTATTTTGGTTTTAGGAATGTAACAGTGTTTTATGTACCTGTTGTGAGGACTGTTGCAGGCTATAAATCCCCACAACTTGTTGCTCAGTATGCGGGTCAAGTTGAATCCCCAACATCTAACACATAAGACCAACAGTTAATGACTTTTTCACTTTGTAAACTTTGTACTTAGACATTTCATTCAATATTGCTGCACCTAAATAAACAAGATCATAGCTCATTTTAGTCGCGATTAAAATTGCTGTAACTTTTGTAAAATGTGGACTTACTCACCAGAACTAAGGTTCCCTGCAGCACTTCCACCACCCATAAACAGCCCCTATATAATACAGCCCATATCATCAATAAAACAATATAATTGTTACATAATATAATACTAAAGTTGCAGATTTTAACCCAACTATGATGATAATTATAACTATAAACATATCCTCACAACATATTCTGCTAGACTCGAAAACTCACAACATAACTATAACTATAAACATATCCTCACTTGTTCTTGAACTTCCTCTGAGATATCAAAATGATCATATGGCAAATTTGCCAACGCTTTCTCCAACTTGGACACAACCTTCGATCTACACTCGTAAAATCTTCGAAACACAATAACACTTTGATAGGGAGGCGAAAAAAGATGGTGGATGATGGCTGGGTTGTTGATGGTGACGGATGAAGGTAAAGATGGTGGTGGTTGTGGTGTTGACGGTGGTGGAGCACCACAGTGGCGGCGGCTATGTGATGAAGGTGGCCGCCGGTTTAAGGAGGGGAGAGGGAAGTAGGGTTTGAGTGGTAGTGGTGAAATGGGTTTGTTGGGTGTATATAAGATTTGATCTTTTCATATATGGTCCCTGGGTTAGACATTAAATGACCATAATACCCTCATGTGCAAGTCACATGAGGGGTGTTTAACGGTCAAAGCTGACGACGTTTGGTCAAGGGACCATCTGTGTTAGTAGTTTCTGAGTTAGGGACTGTGAGTGCAAAAAAAAAAGTCAAGGGACCATACGTGAAAGTCAACGCCAACCACAAGGACCATCCGTGTAATTTACTCTATTCATGTCCTGTTTTGTCACCTTGTACAGTAGTGTGTGCAAATCAAAAAACAAATTGTGCAAATCACTCTCCCATTTTTTATATTACATTTAATCTATTCATATTGCATGTATCAAATAAACATTCAGAAAAACACAAAGAGCAAAATAAAAATTGTTATGTAAAACGTAAAGAGAATAAAAAATTGAGCAAAATCGTTAACCCTCTTAGTCCATTGTTGATAAATGTGTGATTACTTATAAATAGGGTAGAAATGATGCTAACGTTGTTGAAAGTTTAATGAAGCATGTTCTAAAGAATATGAATGATACTGAATGAATGGAACAGTTAAACTATGTTTTACTCACTAAATCAATTATGCATCATTATTGACATATTTGTGTACGTTATACTATATCTAATTTTGCAATGACATTTAAATTTTAATATATATGTTTGTAAGATGATATTTATGTTGGTGTCGTAATTAATTTTACATAACATTCGATCACAAATAATTAAATTGCAGGGTATCATGCGCCGCAATGCGCGGGTACCCGGCTAGTCTTATATAAATGTTTAATTATGTTTATTTATTATGGGAATTGACACGTAGTCTCTTCGCTTCATTTACAGAATCCATTTCTAAGAATATATTAGCTAGGGAGACTATTATTTACATAAAAAAAATAATAGGGAATAGGTCATTAACATTAAGCCTATTAAGTATATACCCTTAAAGTTTCGTTGTGATTGTTAAACACTTAAACTCTTGATATAAAGCTAATAAATTCGTTGTATGTGTATATATGTGGTCAAGCGTAATAGTGGTGTGGAAGTTGTGATTCATGCAACCAAAAGTACTTAGGATTATACATTTATTTTGGAAAAGTAACACACTAGTATGCATATGAACATGTTTGTTTCTAGTTCTGAGTTCATGTTCTATAATCATTGGTCCACGACTAAAGATCAATATCATGTAATAAAACACGTAGTGGTAACTGGTTGGTATCGAAGCTACGACCATCAACTTCTTGGGTCATTATGTTTGTGATGAAAGCTTCTAATAATATACTTGTCATTATAAAGGCCACATAAATTGATCAAGACCTTAAAATGGTTAAGGAAATGATAAAAAGAAGCTAAAATACAAAAATAGTGATGTGTCATGAACTTGGTCGATTGGGGACAACTTAGAGTAATCAACATGGTGAAGGAAACAACGAAAACGATAATCAATAGAATGTTTAGTTATTAAACAAGAAAGTTGCAAAAATAAATATTCATTAATTATTAAGGGTGCGTTTGGTTTGAGCCTATGGGAATGAAAGAATGAGTATGTGAATGGTATATGTTGTTTGTTTCATGGTATGGTGAAATCCATATATTGGCTATACATCAAAGGAGGCAAAGGAGCATGATATGAATCTATCATTATTGAGGGGCCCACCACTACTATCAAACTCATACCAATTGTGATTCCTATCATCAAACCAAACGGCCCCTAAAATGAAATTGCTACTTGACACTGAGTAACAGTGTAACACAACTAAACTGATTATTTATTATTTATATCGCCCACCGCTCATAATAATCCAATGATGACGCACGATGTGAAAGAAGACTTTTGATAAAGCTTAACCAAAGATTGATAACGAGGGTGAAATATCCGGTGAAAAAAATCCTAACAAAAGAATAACTCTTAAGAACTCAATTTGATCAAACAAAAGACAAAGACAAAAATACACCGTTGGTCCCTAAACTTTCCCAAAAATATCGCATGGGCCCCAAAATTGGGAAAATCGTTGCCGTGAGTCCAAAAGTTGAGATTTTGTGGCCGATTGCGTCCCTTGACCCGTTTGGTCTCGGTCAACGCACGTTTTGTGTTATATATTAAAGGGCAAAATCGAGCTTTCACGTTTATAACTACACCGTAGTTAACCCAACAGTTAACGTTAGGGACCAACATTATCTTGACTTTGCAACTTGACCGTATCTTCCCTGATACACTAGTTAATTTTGCGCGGGAACCAAAAAACCCACCCACCAAACCCCTATACCCACCATAATTACACAAACCCTTATCAAAAACCAAATTCAAACTCAAAAAACCTCATTTACTAAAAATCAAAAACGAAATCCAAACTCTCATTTTCCAGAACTTACAAAACCAAATCAAATTCCAACAATACCATATCTTTTGGACGTAATGTTATCACTAACATGCCGAATTATATTAGCAACATGCCAGATAACATGATCACTAATATTATGAATCATTTGCCACTAAAAGATGCGGTGAGGACCGATAGTTAAGCGAGAAACTGGAGGTTTAAGTGGACTTTGGTCACCGATGTCATAGTTGATGAGGATTTCTTTTATTTTTTGACAAATAAGTTTGATGGGAGGCATGTTACTAGACTGCTACTTCAGCTCAAAGGTCCTGTAAGAAGGTTTGTCTTCTCCATAGATGGGGGTAGGTAAATGGGGTCTTTTGGTTCCTTGTTTTCGATTTTTAGGTTGTTAACAGGGTTATGTAAATGGATCTTTTGTTTGGTTGTTGATGAAGGGTTGATCTAGTTCCTAATGTTCTTGTAATGTACTCTAACTATGATGCAATATAAATCTAAGTTTTAGTATTTGTAATGTGCTATTTACTGTACTGTTTCTATCAGCAAAAACAAACACCCCCTTATAGCAGGAAACCTAAACACAGTGGTTATAATGTCACATGTGTTCAAAATGCAAAGGCTTTAGCATTAAATCTTATTGTGTGTATTGGTATAATTAGTTGGTGATGTATGTATATTTTGATGTATATGGTATAATTAGTTGGTGATGTATGTATATTTTGATTTAGCTGTTTCCATTTTATCAGTTTGCATTTCCATATGTAGTTTAGGAGGGTTGTTTGGAATAACCCATTTTTGACTTATAAAGTCGACATATACCAAAAAATTATTAACCAAACTATATTGTTTTAATCTTTTAAAACCTCATTTGTTTGCTTTTGTAGTTATAATTTTGTTGTTTACATTTTTCAGTTTGCAATTGCATATGCAGTTTAGTGGAGTGTTTGGAATAACCCAATTTGACTTATAAAGTCAAAACATACAAAAAAAAGTAGTAACCATACTGAATTGTTATAACATATGAACTACATAATATCAGTTACATTTAGACTAAAAAACAACATAGCATTTCTTGCAGGCGATTCACTTGGTTTTTGAGTTACAGGTGGTTCACTTTCTTCATCACCACTGTCACTGGCTTGGGGAGACCTACAATCTTGAATTTCAAGTCATGAAGGTAACTACATAAGTTTAAACTAAATATTACAGCACAAAAGACTTCTTTAATCGAACAACCTTCAACATGTCCTTTTCCAATGACCTCAGTCTCCCCTGATTCGTCTCTCTCGATACAAACGCAATTCCTCGTCTAGTATATCATCAATTGATAATCTTTCAGGGTTGAGAGAGGATGATATACGTGATTCAGTTATAGGTTCCATGACTCAATTTAAAAGGCGATATTAAGGGCCCTGAAGATATGGATACGAGCTTATGAAGTGGTTATAGAGACGGGTAAGAAGCATCCCATAGGGCATTAGCTTATCGTCACTGTCCTTGAGATACATTATTCACTTAGCGAAGAAGTAAGCAAGTGATGATATCAAATAACAACATATTATTAGCATCATTTATCCTATGTATATTGCTTGTTTTGTATTATTTTAAATGGGAATTGATACTTAATCGCTTACTTTTGTAATTCTCAGTTATAAACAAGCAATTGGTGAAAGTTACCTATTTTGGACGTAAACTAGAGCAAAATGGATAAAGTTGGAAAAGTCTACTGAACTGATGAAGAATATGTCATATCATTCTTGATAGATGCGCCGTATAACAAGACTTAGACGAATATGAAGACCATTGCCTGACTTTGAAGCATACGCCGCATGGATTTATACCATGTTTCGTATATGAAACTTTGGTAAACGAAGAAAACCCAACTTGTTCTAGTCCAGATACGCCGTATGACATCAACAACATATGCCGTATCAATCTCAAGACTTCACAAGATTTCCAAGCTATTGAAGACAAAGATGCGCTGTATTAAGATCAATGATGCGTCGTATTACTATAGTGGTGAACGAATATTCTGGAATATCATAATCTTGGACCCCACGCGAAGTTACCTTGATACGCCGCATCGGACCAATCCGATATGCCGTATAGGCCATATACAATCCTTGCCGAGAAATCAAGTGAAGATTAGAAGCTTAGTGAAGAAGTCAATATTATATGACGACACTCGAAGATGCTTTCGTATTTTGGCCGTAAAATATTCATTCTGACTCCGTTTTAGTTTATTCAAGCGGCTACAGAAAGAGAAAAAGGAGATCTATCTGTTCCTGAAGGAGATATGGTGTATTGAGTAATTAGATACGCCGTATTGGTCGATACTCCAAATCGGAATTCTGGATACGCCATATCGGGTCAGTTTTAGACTTGGAGGCTACGTTTACTTATCGATACGGCGTATTAAACCCTTCTGATACGCCGTATCGAGCCGGATTTCAGAAACTATAAATAGAAGACTCGTTAACAAATTAGGGTATTATTGGGAACCCTAAAGGTCATTCCCAAACGATCAAAACCCTCTCCAAACAGTAGAAGATCCATATTGAAGACCCAATCATCCTTGAAGAACATCTCTAATCATTGTTATATTACTTAATCATTCGGTTAGTGTATCGTATTTACTATGTTTCATACTTTATGTGTTTTGTTTAAGTTTATGTACTTTACTGAAGAGATTATGGGCCAACACCCTTATATGTTAGCCAAGTTTATGAGTATTTGATGTTTTGATTTGTTACTAATTCGATAGGTTGCTTATTCTTCGTTTTGATTACATATTGAGTTTATCGTGCCTTTTCGACCTTAGGCTCGCACAATTACTTCATTAACATCGTTTTCATAGTTAATGTAAGCCTGTAAAAGGGAAAAATAATATATAAACCTAGTAATCATTAAGCAACTTTATGCGGGTTCTAATTAATTGTGACAGGATTAGTCAGTCAAGAAGACATAAAACAAAATCTAGGCTCTAGAAGAACTAGAGGTAGGACAGACCGCGCCTAGTCGTGAGCACCATCGCTACAGGTTTTAGACTTATCAAAACTTAATATGCATATCTTATATGACTAAACTTGGTTAATATATTCTTCTTATCTTTAATGTCTTAATACTTCCATTGTTTGTTTTGTTTAATTAGTTTAATATAAAACCAAACTCGTGCTAGACTCTCAGACTAAACCCCCCTTTTCGTTAGTGTTAAGTTAATTTAGTAGAGTATAATACCTTTAAAATTAGTATATTAGAAATCCACTCTTAGTAATCGACACCCTACTTACCAACTAGGCTACAATGATCGGCTACACTGCCCGTTAGTGTTCGTTATAGGTTAAGTCGGCAAAATATAAATTTAAAACCTGATAAACAAATAATCACCTGCAACGAAAACGCATCAAGTTTTTGGCGCCGTTGCCGGGGAGTGAATTTATCTTTTTGCTAGTTTTATCGGTATTTTTTTGTTTTTAGTTTATTTTTTGTGTTTGGTTTGTTTGCTTGTTTTAGTTTGTTTATTGTATGTGTATCTGTCTCAGAAAGGCAATACGACGTATTCTTGTCTGTGAATACGGCGTATTGACGTTCTGTGGCCAATTTTTTTTTAGTTTGTGTGATTTTTAGTGTTTATATATTCTGAAAAATTTTGTTACAGGAAGCTAATACGGCGTATCCATTGTCTGTTGGACACGGCGTATCAACTTGTGTTGTGTACGGCGTATCCATTGTCTGTTGGATACGACGTATCGACCTTCTGTGACCCAAAAATATTTTTAGTTTTTTATTTTTAGGGTTTAGTAAGTTTTTATTATTTTTATTTTGTCTACCGTTGTTCTTCTTGGTTGTTTTTTTTTTCAGGTAATCATGGTGATCAAGAAAAACATTGGAGAAATGACCAGGGAAGAACTAATCCAATATGAATCCGACATGGCAATTGAGAATGGTCGGGTTTATGATTGGCGTTACGCAAGATACGGTGAAGAAAAGTGGTACGTTAATAATGAAGATACAGATTTTACAGGGTACAAATAGGAGGAATATCATGCTATAACATATAATAGTGCATCAAATTGGGGTACTAGGAACAATAACACACCTCAGTTTTACCAATACTCACCCTACCCACCAACTCCACCACCACAAAAAGAGGTCTATGACTTCGAAGAAACCGTTCGTAAATTTATAAATGATAGTGAATTATCAAGACAAGAGTTGGTAGACACAAGTTATCAAGAAGCCCTTAAGAAGCATAATGAAGATACTATGGAATCGGTACAACGTATTGAAGAACATTGCCGTAATATAGTAAGCTTACTTAGTGTTATACCTGATGAAAAGAATGTGGTGGAAAGATGTGATGAGTTTGATGCTATTACATGCGATGATGTACAACCACAACATGATGAGATAAGTAATTCCGGAGTTAAGCATGATGATAAGGAAACAATGGATAACCTTCCTATGATGAACATTTAGGAAGAAAATAGGAATTTAGATCTCACGGACTCAGAACCGATGGTTGAACCATATAAACCTGTCCCTTTCCCTAGGCCAACACCGGTGGTTAAATAATATCAATGGAAAAAAGATGGAAGACATTACTATAGCATAGATGCACCATCCGTCCCTTTCCCTAGATGATTTAAGGTAAGTGAACCGTATATCCCACCTGTCCCTTTCCCTCGACGATTGAAGAATGGATGCATACACATCCCTTTCACTGGACGATTGAAGGTGGAAAGCAAAAAGAAACCATACAAGAAGAAAATAAAGAAAATGAAGGCTAAGAATCTACGGGTGAAAGAATCAAGACCACAAGCTCATGTGGAATCTTCGACACAAATTGGTAACACCCTTGACTCTGCTTTTATTTTAGTTACTAATGATATTGCTAGTGTTTCTAAACAGGTTGCAGAGCCGAATGATGATGTGGTGGAACCCGTTACCTTAGAAAATACCATAGACATCACACCACATAAGGACACACATGAAGTACCTATTATCCACCCGATCTTGATCAAACTTGCAAATGAATTCGATGAAAATCTATTGGACACTTCCATGGTTGAAGAAGATGATGATTTCAATCCTATTAAGGATGTCGAGGAACTCAAACAAATATTCGCCATAGACTCTTTTTCATCTTGTTTGGAAGTTGAGGGACGCCTAACCACCGACAAGATAAAAGAATGGTAATTAATGCATCCTCAACATATTGGTCTCTCACATGGAATGTTCAAGACATCCAATTCATCAACCAAATCAGGAAAGGTAATGAGTGGAGATCACTACCCATAAAGGTACCATTTTTACTTCTCGTTTCTTCCTACTATAGCAAATATACACTATTATAGTGTTTATTGCTATTATCACCCGCACTTGATCCCAAGTGGGGGAAACAACACCTTATTACACAATAAATAAGGGTGGAGTCAGGCTCGTGACTCGAAAAACAAGCACTTCGTGGGAGGCAACCCATGCTAATCTTTTAATTTACATCAATTTAAGTTTCCGTCGAGTCTGTCCCAGGCCTTCGATACGGCGTATCCAACCCTTATGGATACGACATATCGACCATCTGGAATACTTTAGTGTGAACTATTTTACTGGCATCAATACGGCGTATCCATGTTTATTGGATACGGCGTATTGACCTGCCAGAACAAAATACAGTTCTTTTGTTTTTTCGTTTTATTTTTCCTAACCGATGATTAACGAGATGTTCTCGAGTTTCTTTTTCTGTGATCTCTATATTTTTACAGGTCTGGACAATTGAAGATGTTGATGGACTCCCAAATTATATATGCTCGCCTTCTTAAATTGGAGGATCATATCGAGCAAATCTCAGAGGAGTTTTCCGTTCTAATTCTTTCTATTTCTTGTTTTTAATTTTTATTTACACAATGAGGACGTTGTTTATCTTAAGTGGAGGGATGGAGAATTAGAACGTTACTTGTCCTTATTTTTCAAAAATATGCGTAATATGTGCCTAATATATGTCAAATTTAAAAAAAATTAGCATGTTTTTGTGAAATCAAAGTTGCATGACCGCACACATAACCCTTATTTTCATATTGTGAGAATTAAGCCTTATCCGTATCCAATATTTTACCCAAATTCCACAAAAATATGAGTGTGCCGGTGACTTGCAATAAACTTTAGAACTTGGCTTGTATACTATTCGAGACCACCATAATGAGTATTATTAATATAATTGGAGTGACTTGTCTAACTTGCTAAATTTCTAGGATTACACCCAAATAGCCTATATATGTTATGTTATATTAACTAACTACACTGGTTAGTTAACCCTCGTATAAACCCATTTGTTACTCTCATTTTTAGAGTAAGATACCCCTAGAAAAACCCTCAGATCCATTCCTTTTGTTTTTTACGCCAATTTTAAAATTGTTTCGTTACACCTATACACCTTAGCCTACCCTATAGATTAAAGTCCGTGGTTGGTTACTTTTGTAAAGTGTGTATTTCCTGTGTTCGTGTGTGTTTCTTATCTTTGGTTAGGTCGGGAATTGCACATCGCAATAGGGAATGTGATAGTAGTTATCTTTGATTTTCGTGTGTTTGCTACTATCACTATTATTTTTACATCTAAAGTATTGAAAAGTATGGAGAAATCATACAGAGTTGTTATAATGAAGTGGTGAAATTTTACACCATTAGTTAGTTATGATTTATGTTATGAAAAAAAAAAAGGAGTGAGGAATGTGAGATAATCGGTTTGTTTAAGCTTAACCGAATTTATGTTTTATAAGCTAATCGATTATTTGTTGGTACGTTGTTTTAAACCAACGATGTGAACTTATGTACTAGTGGAGATATCGCCACTATTTGTTGTAATATATGTATAGGATGCAAGGGAGTTGTCCGTTATGGGAATGCCAATTAAGGTTTATTCTTTGATTAAGATATCATTTGAGTTTAATTCGTGTCTACCCACTAAAGCGTGTGTTTCCGTGTTAAAGTGTGAGTTAGTCAATGATATTGTGTCTTTTTCATGGAATGGTAGGGAAGTGATTAACCACACCTGTTAGGACTTAATCTACCTATTTGTTTATTTTTGTTTTTACACCAATTTTATCCTAAATGTTATGCTTACCCTTACCATGTTATTATTCGTTGTTAGCTTTCGAGCATCCGGATATAGTAATGGCCTAACGAGAATGTCAAGTGCATGAATAATGTAGTGACCATCCGAGTTTTTGACTAATCGAATGACGCACCAACGATCTAGAGTGTGACTTGGTGACCATCTGTTATGCAAATAATGAGCCAGCGAACCAGGAAACACACTAGTGACCATCCGTTGTTTGAGGAATCGAGGACTCGCGCTAGCGATCTATTGAGTTTGTGTAAGAGATGTTTGAACAAAGCCTGGTTTAACCCTTAAGCCTTATCATAACCCAATTTACCACTTTAGACTCATTACTCCTTAGCTTTAGTGGGGGAGATGTGTAACCTTTCCAAGCATATGATAGAATACTCGTCACGACCGAGCAATTGAGCGAACTACTTAAATGTTACCACATAGATTAGTTGAGTGATTTAAGTGATTTCATTTTTCAATTTCGTGAGGTGTTTGGTTGTGCAATTGAGATTAAACGAATGAGTGCTTAACTATAAAAATCATTGACAATTGTTTAGGATACATTTTCATAAGTTTAAATCTAAGGTTTACTTGAGGACAAGTAAAGTTCAAGTTGAGGGATATTTGATGATATCAAATAACAAAATATTATTAGCATCATTTATCCTATGTATATTGCTTGTTTTGTATTATTTTATATGGGAATTGATACTTAATCGCTTACTTTTGTAATTCACAGTTATAAACAAGCAATTGGTGAAAGTTAACTATTTTGGACGTAAACTGGAGCCAAATGGATAAAGTTGGAAAAGTCTACTGAACTGACGAAGAATACGCCGTATCATTCTTAATAGATGCGCCGTATAACAAGACTTAGACGAATATGAAGACCATTGCCTGACTTTGAAGCATACACCGGATGGATTTATACCATGCGCCGTATATGAAACTTTGGTCAACAAAGAAAACCCAACTTTTTCTACTCCAGATACGCCGTATGAAATCAACAACATACACCATATCAATCTCAAGACTTCACCAGATTTCCAAGATATTGAAGACAGAGATGCGCTGTATGAAGATCAATGATGCGTCGTATTACTATGGCGGTGAACGAATATTCTGGAATATCATAATCTTCGACCCCACGCGAAGTTACCTTGATATTGCATCGGACCAATCCGATACGCCGTATAGGCCATATACAATCCTTGCTGGTATGTGCTTAAACACATACCATTTCTAGACCGAAACCGGACCAAAATAACCAAAAACCCGACCAAAATGCCAAAAGATATTGTGTTTTTGTGTTTTTGCATGTGCAGGGATGGATATCGTGAAAATTGACAAAAGACACAAGAAAATCAAGAAAACGAGCACGAGATACGAAAAGGCTCAGAACCGGAACCGGGAACAAAGAAAATGATCAAAAAGGCATCCGAGTCCTCCATCTATCTGAAGTCGTCAACATTAGCCCTTGGATTCAACTTTGAAAAAAAATAACAAGATCAGTCCTTGAAAAATTCAGAGATTACATGTATGGTCCCTAGTGTTTAAAATCTTTAAATCCTAATATCCTAAAACCCGGTCCACGCTAAATATGATCCCAACCACTCACCTAATATCCTAAGCCCAACCCACCTTATCACACCGATCGGCCCAACTTAACTAACAACCCAAGCCCACCTTCCAATCCTTTATCCTCAGTCAAAACAACCCATTCGGTCTAAATGTTCGGTCAAAAGAAAAAAAAGATAAAAATAGAAAACAAACTCACCTTATCACCTCACTTACTTTTCTTATCTCTCTCTCTCACAAAAGATACCGATCCCCTTTTCTTCCCATGAACCCTAAATTACCGATTCACAAAATTACCGTAATTAAGGGTAATTGTGTCAAATCAAAGGGTTTCTAGAAGGATCAGAGTGTGTCAGGCCTTGTCAGAAGCGAACTAGCACACGAGTGGATGAGGTGGCAGCTCGTGATTGGTTAGAACACGTCAAGATAGAGCAATCCAAGGGCTATGATGAGTGGGATGGATTTAAACGGCTGAGATGAGCTCCAAACTAGCACATATTCACGCGGATCGCCAACGTGGCATAGCCCGAAGGTTCGGATCGAGTCTATAAATAGGATAGGTTATTTTCATTTTCGGTATGTAATTTCTTTTTAACAAAGTTATGCTGTCAAAATTATTTTAGAAGTTTAGTTCGAATTGTAATTTTCTTTTCTAGTTAATTCGGTTTGATATTGTAATTTTTTTTAAAGTTTTGTTTATGTTTAGTTGATTCGAGTATTGTATTTTTTTTAAAGTTTGTAATGGAAGTTTCAATTTGAGGTTAATTTTGTTGTCCGATTTTTCATTTAGTATACTGATTTCAGTTTTCAGTGTAGTGTTTGGTTTTAATATCTGATTATCACAAAGAAAAAAAAAAAAAAAAAAAATATATATATATATATAGTTCGAATCTGCTTCAGTGAGCTTATTTCATTTAAGTTCAGCTTATGTAAGCTCTTTAGCTTATTGTAAGTTAGAATTAGTGTAATTGCTGTGAAACATTCAAAACATCCTTCGGTCAACAAAAGTCAACATTGGTGATGATCATGAATCTGGGTTTAATCTGATAGTTCAAACAGCGAAGTGGAAGTGTTTGAGCCTATCTAAAGATAGGCATCTTGGGAAATCTCCTCTGTTTGAGCTGAGGGGAATTAACTTGTGAGTTTTGTTTATTTTCATTTTATTCATAGTTCATAAATTTAGTCGGCTGCTTCTAATTGATGTTGATTATTTGTATACTGATGTTAGTGGATGCTTAGAATAGCAATAATCTTGGTAGGATATATGTCAAAAGGCAGAAAATTAGTTTGCATCTTTCAGCATTATGTGGACTGGTTATTTGGCATGCAAAGTAGGATTTAGGGGACATTTGGATTTGAGATATTGTTGTTTAGTTGTGGATTTCACTGGGATATGTGGTCAAGCTGATTATTCTGAGTAGTGATATTGTAGGGTTCTTGTTTTGAGATTGTCTTGTTTTGATATTGTAGTGTTCTTTAAAAAATAAATTAGTTAGTGTTAATTGATTTGCAAAAGTAGATAAAGGAAAAAAAAAAATATAGTTAGTTTAATTTGCAAAAACCAGGATCGAACCTGGGTATGTTGGAAAGAGTAAAATGTTTTTAGTTTTTGTAATTTTTCAAATCAGGCCTTGAATTTCATTCTTAACGAGTTTAATCCTTGTCTTTGTTTCAAATCACCTTTAGTTTTATTAGAATTTCAAAAATTACAAGTCCGGTCCTTGTCTTTTGTTTTAAATAGTTTTAGTTTAAATAAAGTTTCCAAAATTGCATTTTTAGTCCCTCGTTTTTTACAAAACTTTATTTTCTTAAATTTCTTTTTATAAAATCAGTTTTTGATAAAATTCATTTTCATCCTTTAGATTTTATTTTATTTTTATTTCTATTTTAAGTTTAATTTCACTAATAGATTTATAAATCTCGGGATTAGCCCGGGATTTGCATTTATTTGAATTTTCTTTGTGTGCATTTATTTTAATAGCGTAGATTGCTTTTAATTTTTCTTATTTTAGTATAATCAATTCTAAAAAAAATATAATCTTTCACGTCACTTAATCACTTCACATTTTCACGACACCGATTCGACAAATTCGCCGTCAAACCTTCGTTGGGAGAACGACCCGGGGAAATATTTTCACGAATATTTCTTTGGAAAAATAAACAAATAAAAACAAGCATCAATAAAATGGCGCCGCTGCCGGGGAAGGCTTGAAACGAGTGCGTCGATTTCGTCCGTTGTTTTTGTGATTTGAAGATCCTTCCTTGGAAGTTATTGTTTTTTATAAAAATAAAAATACAAAAATATAATAATTAAAAAACACTTTTCCTAAAGTGTTTTCACCATTAATAATAAATCCTCCGTCTTCCGTTGAAGGAGGGCGGTTGTAAACCATTCCAAATAACAACAAAACAAATCGTGTAATTAATCGTTATCGGATTACTTTATTACTACAACCTAATCACGGGGTTTAAGGAAGCTTGACATTAAATTGTCGAGCTGAAGAAGGCGGGTTTTTAAGCATCTTCGGAGCTACCTTTGCCTTCCCGCCACGCTGCGCGTAGTTTTAAAGGAAACGGTTACGGTTAACGTAACGGTTACCAAAAAGAAAATAAAGTATTTTGTTTTTCAATATATTAAAAAAGCCAAAAATAATTCCCAACCAAAAATACAAAAAGATTTTTGATTTTCATTTTTGTTTCTTTTTGGTGTATGAACACCCGCTCATCTTCTCAAAATCTAATTTCTCCATTATCAAATCCCGAAAGGGTAATTCGACACACACACCGTGCTCATTTCCCAAACGTTGAGGAAATGGCCAACAACCAACACAATCAAGCTCCTCCGGTGGAGCCTAATCAAGGAGCACAACCGGGCCCCGACCTCCGTCCGATGGAGGAACAACTTCAAACACCATTTAATGGTGTGCGAAGGGCCATTGTGATTCCCGACATACTTGCTAATCAATTTGAAATCAATCACGGGTTACTCAATCTTATCACGAGTATCTCATTTCACGGATTTGAGAATGAAGATCCTCATTCTCATATCAGAAATTTCACCGATATCACTGAAACAATAAAGATCAACCAAGTGCCGTATGATGTGATCAAAATGAAATTGTTTCCTTTCTCCCTCAAAGGAGCGGCCCGGACTTGGCTAGAAAAGGAACCTCCAAATTCCATCTACACTTGGGGTGATCTAGCTTCTAAGTTTGTGAATCATTTCTATCCTCCGTCTAAAACTTCTAATCTCCGCACTCAAATCTTTCGATTCCAACAAGCTTTCGATGAATCGTTCAGCGAAGCTTGGGATAGATTTAAGGAGTTGTTGGAAAAATGTCCAAATCACGGGTTTTCACTCTTGCATCAGATTGATACTTTCTATAATGGGTTGTGTCATGCTGATCAAGACTCACTCAATTCTGCTGCGGGTGGAAACTTGTTGACCAGGAACCAGCAAGAAGCTTTTACGATCATCGAGAATAAAGCTAGAGTAAGGACTTCTAGGAGCAAAACTCAAGTCTCGAGTGCTAGTAGCAAATCAAATGACGAAGTTTTGGCTCATGTTCTTGATCAAAATAGCAAAACCAATGAGGCTATTTTAACTCTTACTAAACAAATGGGACTTTTAATGAAGGAAAGACCTACTCAACAAATTAATGTTGTGAACCAGATTTGTGAAACATGTGGTGGTCCACACCCGTATTATGAGTGTCCGGCCACTGGTGCCTTTCCTCACGAGAATGTGTATGCTACAAATCAGGGTGGTAACGGTTACCAACCCCAAGGAGACCATAATCTCCTTAGCTACCGTTCGAATAATTACCTTGGACCACCACCGGGATTCAATAATCAAAATCAAAATCAAGGTCAAAACCGTAATCAAGTGAACAATAACCAAAATCGTGCAAATAATGGTTTTCAAAACAATGGTTTTAATCAAAATCAAAACCGGGGTTTTCAAGGAAATCAGAATCAAGGGAATTTTTATGGGAATTTCAATGCTAATCAAGGAAATATGAATCAAAATCAAGGAAATTTTCCTAATCAAGGTTTCAATAACAACAACCGAGGGCAAAATTTTAATCAAAATCAAAATGTTGTTCCAAATCCGCCGCCCTCGGATGAGATTCTTCGACAATTAATGCTTCAAAATCAAAATTTGATGAGAACTCAAGAGTTGTTAACTAAGGAAATGAGTGAGATTAAGAAACGTTTAAATGATCAACCCTCGGGTTCGGGTACTACTTCTCTTCCCAGCAACACGATCGCAAACCCGAGGGGAGACGTTAAAGCGATCACAACACGTAGTGGTGTTTGTTATGATGGATCTACGGCTCCAACTACCTCTTCTTCTCTTCCTCCTAAGGTAGTTGCCCGTGAAACCGAGGTGACAACGGATACGGCACTTCCTACTAATAACGGAAGGACCGAAGACATCCAACCTCCGGTTGTCCAATCGTCAAAAGGAAAAGGGAAAGTTGATTTTGAACAAGAGGTTCCCGTTAAGATAAAACTTCCGTATCCGTCGCGACTTGATGAACAAAAGCACCATGATAAGAATACGCATCAGATGGAGAAATTCTATCAAATCTTTCAAGATATGAGTTTCGAAATTAGCTTTGCGGATGCTGCTCTCTTAATGCCGAAGTTTGCATCGATGGTGAAAAATTTGCTGAGTAACAAAGATAAATTGTTTGAGATGGCAAAAACAACCCCGTTGAATGAACAATGTTCCGCGGTTCTCCTTAAAAAGCTTCCGGAAAAGCTAGGAGATCCCGGAAAGTTCCTTATTCCGTGCAATTTTCCGGGGATGGTTCAATGTTTCGCCTTGGCCGATCTTGGCGCTAGCATTAACCTAATGCCTAAGTCCGTCTGGGAAAAATTATCTCTCCCCGCTCTTACTCCGACCCGAATGACTCTCGAGCTCGCAGATCGATCAATTACTCGACCAATTGGCATAGCCGAAGATGTCTACGTTAATGTGGGAAAATTCCATTTTCCGGCAGACTTTGTGATTGTCGAATTTGATGCCGATCCCCGAGTTCCTCTCATTCTCGGGAGAGGATTCTTAAGAACCGGGCGTGCGTTGATTGATGTTTATGATGAAGAGATTACCCTGCGAGTTGGTAATGAAGCCGTGACTTTCGATTTGGATCAAAACGCGAGATACTCCTCCAACGATAATTGCATGTCCGTGAACCGTATTGATATTATTGACGTCACTACGGAGGAGTATGCTCAAGAGATTCTTGGTTTTTCTAGTGGCAATCCCACTTTGGATTCTTCTTCTACCTCTATTGATGATTCTTCTCCGTCTACTATTTCTTCACCGATCATCTCCGACTCTTCCCCGTCCCTCACTCCGTTTGAGGGAGGTGATTTCTTTTTGGAAGAGGTCAATGAGTTTCTTGCTACCGACACATCTTCTTCACCGGAAGAGGATGATTCTTATTATGATCCGGAGGGGGATATTCTTATGCTTGAACAACTTTTGAATGAAGACCCTACCCCTTTTTCCCCTCCGATGGACCTTAAAATGGCCGACGTTAAGGAAATTAAGCCGTCTATTGAAAATCCTCCGGAGCTTGAGCTCAAGGATTTACCTCCTCATCTTGAATATGCTTTCTTGGGAGATTCCGATACATTTCCCGTCATCATTTCAAAAGCTCTCAAAGATGAGGAGAAGACAAAACTCTTAGACGTGCTTAAAAAGCATAAAAATGCCATTGCTTGGCAGATCTCCGATATAAAGGGTATTGACCCTAAATTCTGCACCCATAAGATCTTACTCGAAGATAATTTCAAACCCGCTGTCCAGCAACAGAGACGGGTTAACCCAAAAATCCATGATGTCATAAAAAAGGAAGTTATTAAACTCCTCGACGCAGGGATGATTTATCCGATCTCGGATAGCTCATGGGTTAGTCCGGTCCACTGTGTGCCTAAAAAGGGTGGAATGACCGTCATTACAAACGAAGAAAATGAGTTAATTCCCACACGTCTCGTCACCGGATGGAGAGTGTGTATTGATTACCGAAAACTCAACGATGCTACCCGTAAAGACCATTTCCCTCTACCATTTATGGACCAAATGCTTGAGCGTTTGGCGGGAAATGAGTTCTATTGTTTTCTCGATGGCTTTTCCGGGTATTTTCAAATACCAATTGATCCCCAAGATCAGGAAAAGACCACCTTCACGTGTCCTTATGGAACATTTGCTTACCGACGCATGCCTTTCGGCTTGTGCAATGCTCCGGGCACGTTTCAAAGGTGCATGATGGCCATATTCCATGATATGATCGAGACGACGATGGAGGTCTTTATGGATGACTTCTCGGTTTATGGAAATTCTTTCTCCTCGTGCCTCTCCAATTTAGAGAAAATGCTTGAACGGTGTGAAAGCACCAATCTCGTTCTAAATTGGGAGAAGTGCCATTTCATGGTTAAAGAGGGCATAGTCCTCGGCCATAAGATTTCCAAATCTGGGATTGAGGTCGATCGAGCTAAAGTCGATGTTATCGCTAAGCTACCTCATCCCACTACCGTCAAAGGAATCCGAAGTTTCCTTGGTCATGCCGGTTTCTACAGACGATTTATTCAAGACTTCTCAAAAATCGCCCGGCCTCTGACCCATCTTCTTGAAAAAGATGCTTCGTTCATCTTCTCTCCCGAATGCATCGAAGCATTCGAGGTTCTCAAAAAGAAGTTAACCGAAGCACCCATCTTGGTTGCCCCCGACTGGGACTTGCCCTTTGAGCTAATGTGTGATGCAAGCGATTATGCTATCGGTGCAGTCCTGGGGCAACGCAAGTCCAAATACTTCCAACCGATACACTATGCTAGCAAAACAATGACCAATGCTCAATCTCATTACACTACTACTGAGAAAGAATTGTTGGCCGTTGTTTACGCTTTTGAGAAATTTCGACCATATCTTGTCTTATCAAAAAGCATAGTGTATACGGACCATTCTGCTCTAAAGTATCTCTTAGCAAAACAAGATGCTAAACCGAGATTACTTCGGTGGATTCTTCTGCTCCAGGAATTTGACATTATCATTCGTGATAAAAAAGGAGCAGAGAATCTAGCCGCTGATCATTTGTCCAGACTGGAAAATCCTCATCAAAGTGTTCTCGAGAAAAAGGAAATCACCGAGACATTTCCTCTCGAGACACTTGGGAAAATATCTTCAAAAAATGATCCGAGTACCCCATGGTTTGCTGATTACGCAAATTACCATGCGGGGAATTTTGTGGTAAAAGGGATGTCGTCCCAGCAGAAAAAGAAGTTTTTCAAAGATGTTAAACATTATTTCTGGGACGATCCCTACTTATTCCGGATATGTGCCGATCAAGTGATAAGACGGTGTGTGCATGGCCAGGAAGCCGTTGACATCCTCAACGCTTGCCATAATGGACCCACGGGGGGACACCATGGTGCCAGCTACACCGCTAAGAAAATCTTTGATTCTGGATTCTATTGGCCGACAATCTACCGCGATGCCCACGACTTGGTGAAGTCTTGTGACTCTTGCCAACGTCAAGGAAAAATCTCGCAAAAAGACGAAATGCCTCAAAATGCAATTCAAGTCTGTGAGATTTTTGACGTGTGGGGCATCGATTTCATGGGGCCATTCCCGTCTTCACGAGGGAATAAGTATATCCTCGTGGCCGTCGATTACTTGTCAAAATGGGTTGAAGCTAAAGCGCTCCCCACTAATGACGCCCGAGTGGTTGTTAAGTTCTTGAAAAATCTCTTCTCCCGATTCGGAACACCTCGTGCTATAATCAGTGATCGTGGTACTCACTTCTGCAATGATCAATTTGCAAAAGTTATGCTCAAGTATGGTGTCACTCACCGACTTTCTACCGCGTATCACCCGCAAACAAGCGGACAAGTTGAGGTTTCGAATCGTGGATTGAAACGTATCCTTGAAAGAACCGTTGGTGAAAATCGAGCCTCGTGGGCCGACAAATTGGATGATGCATTATGGGCTTTCCGAACCGCTTTCAAGACACCCATCGGGTGTACTCCTTACAAGCTGGTTTACGGAAAAGCTTGCCATCTGCCCATCGAGCTCGAACATAAGGCATATTGGGCCTTGAAACATGCCAATTTTGACCTTAAGACCGCGGGTGATCACCGTAAGCTCCAAATTAATGAATTAAATGAGCTTCGGGATCAAGCCTACGAGAATTCTTTGATCTACAAAGAGAAAACAAAAAGGATTCATGACTCAAAGATTAAAAACCGCATTTTCAATGTTGGTGATCGAGTCCTCCTCTTCAATTCTCGGCTAAAGATTTTCTCGGGCAAACTCAAAACCCGCTGGTCTGGGCCATTTACCATCACTCAAGTTTTTCCATATGGAACCATCGAGTTAGCTCAAAATGACGGTCCAAACTTTAAGGTGAATGGTCATAGGTTGAAGCACTATTTTGGAGGGGACGTACCATCCATGGTTGTCCCGGATCTCCAAACTTTCCCCATGGACAACTAAATGCGGGGTCGAGTCAAGCTCATGTGACTCGGTTAACAAAAACAAGCGCTTCGTGGGAGGCACCCCATGCTTATCCATCTATCTTCTTTCTATTTTCTTAATAAAGAGGAGGGGATCCTCTTCCATATCTTGTGCCTCGTTGTTTTTCTGTGATGTGTCCAGGAATGCCGATGATGAAGACTCTCGTGCTCGTAGTTTCCTTCACGCTACTCGAGTTTCATCATCCGCTGCTTATCCAATATCCAAAATCTTATCGTTTTACATTGATCTTTTGGCATAATTAATAAACGGCCTTAGATTTTTGTAGGGATACCCGTACCTTTAAGACATTGAGGACAATGTCTCATTCTAGTCTGGGGGGGTAATCTTGCGATTTGATTTTTGCCTTGCATTTTTGCTTTTGTCTCGTGCAACCCCGTTTTTCCTCAAAAATTGAAAAAATCCAAAAAATGAGAACAATTTTAAAATTTTTGTGCAAAAATATAATAAGTTTTGACATTTTTGTTGATTTTCCGCTGGGTAGAGTAGGAATAAAATTTTGACTTGACCGGGCGTGTTGAGCCCTAGCTTGTTCCCTTAACCAATGATAATCATATAAGCTTGTGCTAGTCTTGTACACAAGGAGCTGCTCTTTTGCGTGTTCCCGTACTTGACTTTATACATGCATGGCTTTAAAAGCTTTCGCTAGTCTTTTACATAAGAAGCTAGAAAACGCGAATTCTTTTCAAGAATTTGCAAGTTTCTGTAACTGACTTTATATATGCGTGGCTGATTATCGGCTAAGTATTCGCCAATTTCATTATTTGAGATTTTTAAATGAGCGAAGAGCGAGAAATGATAGAATTTATTTAGAAGTTAGATGCCAAACGTGGAGTAGTTGGTTCTCTTTAGAGCTCGTCGTAGGTACTTGTGGCCTTTTGCTCCCGTAAAATTGTTTCACCCCATATATTGTATAAATAATTAAAGATATTTAGGTTTAGAACGAAATTTAGTTCTCCATCTTCTTAAAAGAATTTTTGCTCTAAAGATTGGGTACACATCAAGGTCCCGTATTGAGTGAATAAGTTGTAAAGTGCTCTTAGATTTCGGATTGAGATCGGACCTTGGATCCTTACTTCTAAAGGCGGTAAGGTCTTGGATTTAAACCGTGAAGGTTCGTTTTCTAAGGGTTACTCTTGATTGTTTGATGATTTGGAAACACCCGGTAATCCCGTGGTATTAAGTTATTGAGTGAAGAAAAATTTGAAGTAAAAAAAAAAAAAAAAAAAAAAAAAAATGTATGTTGAGATGTATGGATTTTGTGCTTATTGTGTTAGACAAGTTGATGGCACGTGAGGTGCATGTGAATGACCCTAGATCGGGCACATGAGGTGCACGTGATGTTTCTCCACAACTTATGTCTACATGTTTGTATGAGTTCTTCAGTCTTGGACGTATGTAATAACTTTGATGTGGACCTCATTTTTAAGGCAAATTTTCTTGCAAGAAGATGGAAAACTACTTAGCGTTTTTAACTTGGTATCTTTATCGGACTAATAATTATAAAATCGAGAAGATTATGAAGAAATTCATTTCTCTCACAAAAATAAAATAAGTAGAAACAAAAATAAGAAAATGGGAGCGAGAGGTTCTTACACAAGTAACTTCCATGAGTAGTGTTGGCATCTAATTTCTAAGTAGGTTGTGATCTCGTTTATAAGCTTAGTGTGGGAGCATGTGAAAAATCAAGGACGATGAATTTTATCCTTATGGTCACTCCTCTATGAGTTGTGTTTCTACTCTATGACCCTAAAAATTATCGATAGATAATGATTGTCATCAAAAGCCGTCACTCGAATAATAAGAAAAATACAAAAATAGAATAAAAGGAAAATCGGGGAGTTTTCATAACATTGCATGAGGACATTGCAATACTTAGTCTGGGGGATTTTGGTATGTGCTTAAACACATACCATTTCTAGACCGAAACCGGACCAAAATAACCAAAAACCCGACCAAAATGCAAAAAGATATTGTGTTTTTGTGTTTTTGCATGTGCAGGGATGGATATCGTGAAAATTGACAAAAGACACAAGAAAATCAAGAAAACGAGCACGAGATACGAAAAGGCTCAGAACCGGAACCGGGAACAAAGAAAATGATCAAAAAGGCATCCGAGTCCTCCATCTATCTGAAGTCATCAACATTAGCCCTTGGATTCAACTTTGAAAAAAAATAACAAGATCAGTCCTTGAAAAATTCAGAGATTACATGTATGGTCCCTAGTGTTTAAAATCTTTAAATCCTAATATCCTAAAACCCGGTCCACGCTAAATATGATCCCAACCACTCACCTAATATCCTAAGCCCAACCCACCTTATCACACCGATCGGCCCAACTTAACTAACAACCCAAGCCCACCTTCCAATCCTTTATCCTCAGTCAAAACAACCCATTCGGTCTAAATGTTCGGTCAAAAGAAAAAAAAGATAAAAATAGAAAACAAACTCACCTTATCACCTCACTTACTTTTCTTATCTCTCTCTCACAAAAGATACCGATCCCCTTTTCTTCCCATGAACCCTAAATTACCGATTCACAAAATTACCGTAATTAAGGGTAATTGTGTCAAATCAAAGGGTTTCTAGAAGGATCAGAGTGTGTCAGGCCTTGTCAGAAGCGAACTAGCACACGAGTGGATGAGGTGGCAGCTCGTGATTGGTTAGAACACGTCAAGATAGAGCAATCCAAGGGCTATGATGAGTGGGATGGATTTAAACGGCTGAGATGAGCTCCAAACTAGCACATATTCACGCGGATCGCCAACGTGGCATAGCCCGAAGGTTCGGATCGAGTCTATAAATAGGATAGGTTATTTTCATTTTCGGTATGTAATTTCTTTTTAACAAAGTTATGCTGTCAAAATTATTTTAGAAGTTTAGTTCGAATTGTAATTTTCTTTTCTAGTTAATTCGGTTTGATATTGTAATTTTTTTTAAAGTTTTGTTTATGTTTAGTTGATTCGAGTATTGTATTTTTTTTAAAGTTTGTAATGGAAGTTTCAATTTGAGGTTAATTTTGTTGTCCGATTTTTCATTTAGTATACTGATTTCAGTTTTCAGTGTAGTGTTTGGTTTTAATATCTGATTATCACAAAGAAAAAAAGAAAAAAATATATATATATATATATAGTTCGAATCTGCTTCAGTGAGCTTATTTCATTTAAGTTCAGCTTATGTAAGCTCTTTAGCTTATTGTAAGTTAGAATTAGTGTAATTGCTGTGAAACATTCAAAACATCCTTCGGTCAACAAAAGTCAACATTGGTGATGATCATGAATCTGGGTTTAATCTGATAGTTCAAACAGCGAAGTGGAAGTGTTTGAGCCTATCTAAAGATAGGCATCTTGGGAAATCTCCTCTGTTTGAGCTGAGGGGAATTAACTTGTGAGTTTTGTTTATTTTCATTTTATTCATAGTTCATAAATTTAGTCGGCTGCTTCTAATTGATGTTGATTATTTGTATACTGATGTTAGTGGATGCTTAGAATAGCAATAATCTTGGTAGGATATATGTCAAAAGGCAGAAAATTAGTTTGCATCTTTCAGCATTATGTGGACTGGTTATTTGGCATGCAAAGTAGGATTTAGGGGACATTTGGATTTGAGATATTGTTGTTTAGTTGTGGATTTCACTGGGATATGTGGTCAAGCTGATTATTCTGAGTAGTGATATTGTAGGGTTCTTGTTTTGAGATTGTCTTGTTTTGATATTGTAGTGTTCTTTAAAAAATAAATTAGTTAGTGTTAATTGATTTGCAAAAGTAGATAAAGGAAAAAAAAAAAATATAGTTAGTTTAATTTGCAAAAACCAGGATCGAACCTGGGTATGTTGGAAAGAGTAAAATGTTTTTAGTTTTTGTAATTTTTCAAATCAGGCCTTGAATTTCATTCTTAACGAGTTTAATCCTTGTCTTTGTTTCAAATCACCTTTAGTTTTATTAGAATTTCAAAAATTACAAGTCCGGTCCTTGTCTTTTGTTTTAAATAGTTTTAGTTTAAATAAAGTTTCCAAAATTGCATTTTTAGTCCCTCGTTTTTTATAAAACTTTATTTTCTTAAATTTCTTTTTATAAAATCAGTTTTTAATAAAATTCATTTTCGTCCTTTAGATTTTATTTTATTTTTATTTCTATTTTAAGTTTAATTTCACTAATAGATTTATAAATCTCGGGATTAGCCCGGGATTTGCATTTATTTGAATTTTCTTTGTGTGCATTTACTTTAATAGCGTAGATTGCTTTTAATTTTTCTTATTTTAGTATAATCAATTCTAAAAAAAATATAATCTTTCACGTCACTTAATCACTTCACATTTTCACGACACCGATTCGACAAATTCGCCGTCAAACCTTCGTTGGGAGAACGACCCGGGGAAATATTTTCACGAATATTTCTTTGGAAAAATAAACAAATAAAAACAAGCATCAATCCTTGCCGAGAAATCAAGTGAAGATTAGAAGCTTAATGAAGAAGTCAATATTATATGACGACACTCGAAGATGCTTTCGTATTTTGGCCATAAAATCTTCATCCAGACTCCGTTTTAGTTGATTCAAGCGGCCACGGAAACACAAAAAGGAGATCTATCTGTTCCTGAAGGAGATACGGTGTATTATGTATTTAGATATGCTATATTGGTCGATACTCCATATCGGAATTCTGGATACGCCATATCGGGTCAGTTTCAGACTTAGAGGTTACGTTTACTTATCGATAGGGCGTATTAAACCCTTCTGATATGCCGTATCAACCCCGTTTTAGAAAATATAAATTGAAGACTCATTAACTAATTAGGGTATCATTGGGGACCCTAAGGGTCATTCCCAGACGATCAAAACCCTCTCCAAACAGTAGAAGATCCATATTGAAGACCCAATCATCCTTGAAGAACATCTCTAATCATTGTTATATTACTTACTCATTCGGTTAGCGTATCTTATTTACTATGTTTCATACTTTATGTGTTTTGATTATGTTTATGTACTTTGCTGAAGAGATTATGGGCTAACACCCTTATGTGTTAGCCAAGTTTATGATTATTTGATGTTTTGATTTGTTACTAATTCGATAGGTTGCTTAGTCTTCGTTTTGATTACATATTGAGTTTATCGTGCCTTATCGACCTTAGGCTCGCACAATTACTTCATTAACATCGTTGCATAGTTAATGTAAGCCTGTAAAAAGGGATAAATAATATATTAACCTAGTAATCATTAAGCAGCTTTATGCGGGTTCCGATTAATTGTGACACGATTAGTCAGTCAAGAAGACTTAAAACAGAATCTAGACTCTAGAAGAACTAGAGGTAGGACAGACCGCGCCTAGTCGTGAGCACCATCGCTACAGGTCTTAGACTTATCAAAACTTAATATGCATATCTTATATGACTAAACTTGGTTAATATGTTCCTCTTATCTTTGGTGTCTTAATACTTCCATTGTTTGTTTTGTTTAATTAGTTTAATATAAAACCAAACTCGTGCCAGTCTCTCAGACTGAACCCCCCTTTGCGTTAGTGTTAAGTTTATTTAGTAGAGTAGAATACCTTTAAAATTATTATATTAGAAGTCCACTCTTAGTGATCGACACCCTACTTACCAACTAGGCTACATTGATCGGGTACACTGCCCGTTAGTGTTCGTTATAGGTTAAGTCGGCAAAATATAAATTTAAAACTTGATAAACAAATAATCACCTACAACGAAAACGCATCAGCAAGATTGTAAGGTTGTCTAGTGAGAACGCAGTAAAGCATATGAGCACAACATGCCGGTAGATACTTACGGTCCTTTATTAGACAGAAGGCATTTTCAAGCAAGATGACTGCCATCAGTTGTCGAAACTGACGGAGTTCAATCATACGAATTCTTTTGGGATGATGGATATTTGATGAATTACAGAGTGACTCGATCAACTCAGTTGAAGAAGGAATATATGAGCGATATGGACCATCCTCTTCTCGATTATCGAGTAGAGTGTCAAACTCAAGTTCTTCCGTGTAGGCACATTGCCCACGATATGGAAGTCCAAGGATTTGAGCGAATTCCTTAAGAGATAAGGAAAATTTGTAATGACCTGCCCAAAACCTAAGAGATATGGAATTGTCTTGATTACATTTGATTTTGAATTCGCGGAGAAATTCTAACATGAAACGAGGACAAATTTGTTCATTAATAGTGAGTAGACAATCAAAACCTATTGTTCGAAAGGCTCTGTCAATGTGTTCCTGGGCTACTAATGAGGGATCAACGATTCGACCTTCATGAATGTGACCTGACTCAAGATCTTTGAAGCTTTGAACAAAGTCGGATGGTAAGTATGGTTCTAATAAAACTTTTGAATTATGTTTAAGTGGAGTGATTAAAGATTTGGGTGTGTTTTGGTTTGATTTCGTCCTTGCTGTAGTAACAGGAAGTGTTTGGTTTTGTTTTCACTAAATTACAAAGGAGAACGGGTTACCCCTTGGGTTACATTATAGTTAAAATATGGTTGGACTATTATGCCCTTGAAAAGATAACCGAAAACGGGCGTTGACCGAGACCAAACAGGTCAAGGGACGCAATCGGCCTAAAAATCCCAACTTTTGGACTCACGGTGACGATTTTCCCCAGTGTGGGGCCCTGGCGATGCTTTCTGGAAAGTTTAGGGACCAACGGTATATTTTTGCCAAAGATAAAATTACAATGAAATCCTATATTTGTAGGGAAAAATTAAATTAGGGAGAAAGTTATCTTTTTGTTTACCTAAAAAATTAATTCCTTAATTAGCCCTAATTCAAACTTACGACACAAAATAATAAATTTTCCATCAAAGTAGAACATAAATGCCAATCAAAATAACACCTAGTTAGGTGACTTATTGGCATGTTCCTACATACATGTCAAACAATTACTTTCCCTCTAACAAAACAACAACCCAAACACCCCTCGTATGTTCTTCACCTTTTTATCCTCATTATTACCCTCACTTGAAAAGAATTCGACTCCGAGCTCTCATGTATAATTTTGCTCGTGGGGTGGACATTTGATTCTTGATTAATGCATTTGATCTTGACTCGTTTACCACATTCTCACAAGTCCACACTTGAACCGAACCTTCGAGTTTTCAACCGCGTATCATCTTCTTTTTCGAAAACGAATTTCCTCTTCGATATCTTGGGATAGATTGTCATGTTTGATGAATAATTTAAAGCTATAAGTTTCTTCAAATCTCTAACCATGTACATCTTCTTCTCATCAAGATTCGTACTAAACTCTTGATTGATTTCACCATTCTTCAAACCTTCAACACGTTCTTTATCTTTAAAACTCAAAGCTTTGTCTTCGTAATTCTTCAAAACCACACATTCTTTTGTTGATTCCAATAAAGTTTAATTTTTGTCTTCGTGTTGAGAACAAACTTGAAGTTCTTAGATTTTCTCAATGTGTTCTTCAACAACCTCGGTCTGTAATATCTTTTCTTCAATTTTAACATCGGCCATTAGTACACTGTACATTTTCATCACTATACACCGATAATCATCCAGTTTTACAAAATGCTAGAATTTTTTAATTTCTT
The DNA here is from genome assembly GCA_021014915.2 of Artemisia tridentata subsp. tridentata. Taxonomy (NCBI): domain Eukaryota; kingdom Viridiplantae; phylum Streptophyta; class Magnoliopsida; order Asterales; family Asteraceae; genus Artemisia; species Artemisia tridentata. The sequence continues at coordinate 279,222,620 of CP139509.1, forward strand.
ATAGGGTGAATCACATTAAATGGTGATCTTATAAAGATCAAGAAAGAGATATTACATCTCTAAAGTGATCTCACCAAAATGCTAAAAGAGATGAACATTGATAGAGGCGAAGACAAAACTCTTTATATAAACACAATTGTAATCTGAAAAACTGAGATCAAGGTAGTTGCAACGCCACACTACCGAGAATGAACATCCTAAAATATCTTACGATAGTTTATGTTTGGTCTTGAGTCAAATGTATTCTAGAGTTTAGTAGTTCTTTTCCGTTGTTTAGGAATTGTAGTGCTTTGCTATGTAAGCTTTATCGCCTATGTAACGGGATGAGATGTAGGATTCACCCGCATCATATGTACTTAAACACTTTTTTGGAGTAATATATTTACCGGGGAAACCCTTTCCCAAAAAAAAGAATGAACATCCTAACACAACCAAAACCTAGCGATATAGAGAGTCTACAAAATAATTCAATGGCAACCACAAAGAAACCTCTCAAACCACTAGAAAATGGGATATCAAAGTTACTAAAAAATTTGCTAAAAAGATTTTGTCCAAAACTAGCAAACTTTCTATACGATTTGCCCTAAGTCCGGGCGTTATGATGGTGGTCAACCACCTGGTGGTGCCACCCACCACGCGCCATCCCCATTACACACCTCCCTCTACCGTGCGCGGTGGGGGTATTTTGGTTGTGGTTCGGTGGTGCGGACCTCCTAACTAATGCACTCTTTTTTCGTATGTGTTTGTGGGTATGCTTGTATAAAGTGTGCTACTTTTATGTATTTGGTTTAGTGATGACCATTATACTTGTTTGATGGTGGTTTAGTTGTGTGTTATGATGATGTGGCGTTGATGTTGATGAGTTTGAGGACCATAACAATTAGCCTAAAGAGAATGAAAAACAAGCAATCTTGAACATGGTCCCATAAGAAATCTCTTTATTGATTACATTGAAATCCATTAGAGTTTTATGACCAAAATCATTTCACATACAAATGGATACATGCATTGGAACATTAACCTTTAATGAAAAAGAACAACCCACCAACTATTTGATTAGTGACCACCATCATATGCCAATTTTCATTTATTTGCTTTTGATGGGCTCTAAATATTGTGCCATAAGCAAGAAACAATTGCTGGGACCAAGTTATGGATATATCTCCTGAAATTGGACCTACAAAGGGAACAAAACCAAAGAAGCTGGAATTTCCACGTGGTCCTCTAAAGTGTATCAATTTCAAGTCTTTAATTTCAATTCCTATTGGATAATGATATTAAGACCGTAACCATCCATATACAGTTCTTTTACCGACATGTTATTTACATTCATGTTGTTTCAAAACACTACAAAATTAATAATACATGTTGTCCTACACAACTGCAGTTGAAATACTATTAGACGACAGGGCCGCTTTTAAAGGTGGATAAGGTGGACGCCGAGGGTCTCAAAACTCTAAAAGCTCCAACAGTTTAATTACGTTCTACAATGTTGAAAATGCTTCTTGGGTTAGCAGTGATATAGTTGGAAGAAATCAAAATTTTGGAACAAACTAACGACAAAGATTTATAGGATTAGCAATTATCTCACTCGAATCAAATGAACAGCCATGTGTACAAGGTATAAATAATAAAACCTTAAATTAAATTACTAATACATAACGAGGGGTCTAGATGGACGTGGAGTCTAGATGGCACATGTTCTTACTCGGTAGCTTCGGCCAGGAGGTTCATTGACGAGGGGTTATGTTTGGTGGACGAGTCGCCTACTAGATGGGTTAAACTTGTTCCTATCAAAGTAAATATTTTGGCGTGGCGCGTAGCTTTGAATAAGCTTCCGACAAAGTTTAATATGTCTCTTAGAGGGTTGGATGTGCCTTCAATTGTTTGCCCGGTTTGTCATGTAGGGGTCGAAACTACATACCATCTCTTTTTTTCGTGTTCCGTTGCTTCTGCTATTGCCTCTAGGATTCTTGTGTGGTGGGGGCTTCCAGCCACGAGTTTTTCTTCGTATCAGGTTTGGTTGACGTGGATTGAAGAGATGAAGTTAAGGAAGGAAGTGAAAGATTACTTGGAAGGTTCGATGATTGTTGCTTGGTGGATTATTTAGAGCTTTCGTAATAGATTGATTTTTTCTTCCGATGCTCCTTTAAAGGCGTTCTTATTTGACCTTATTGTTTATCATTCTTATGTTTGGTGTAATGCTAGAGCTAAGAGAAATCTAAATTGGTTAGTTTGGCTTAAATGTCCTTTGACAACTATTATGTAATTGTTTCTTTGTTGAGTCCTAGCTCCTTGCTAGGCTCTTTAATAAATCCGCCGTTAAAAAAAATTACTAATACATAAAATTTTCACTTACTTATTACGAAAAACTATTTTACTTGTTTTAACTTTTGAGTACGAGTTAAATAGCTCCTTCTTTTGTATATATAGTACCATAACCAGTTTAGCAATTCGAAGAACATCCATTTAACTCGTAACAGGCCCTTCACTTGTCGGAAGAACACCCATCCGTTTTACGGCAATTCGAAGTCTTTTAAGAATTTAAGGGCAAGTTTCAAGATGTCCGGATAGGAGCATGATCTTTTTTGTGTAGGTAGAGGATGTTTAATCTAAAGCACGTTTGCTAGTTGTAGGCATTGACGTGAGATCCTTTTCGAAATGGCTAGCTAAAAACACTTGGATTTAGGTCTTTTTAAATTTGTGTTAGTTTCCATTTTCTTCAACCTTTGTTGAAGTTGTTTATAAATGATAACAATTTTTGCAAAAAATAAATAAATAAATAAATAAAATAAAATATTACCAACACTCTAATCCATTCCTATCGTTGAAAAGCTACATTTCTATATGATCAAGTGATTAAGTATGTGGCTTTTTTCTCTTTTCTGAATAAAATAACAAAGAATATAAAATTAGGAACAAATGAAAAAGGAACAAAGAGACAAACAAGTATTTGCATATATATAGAGAGAGCGACCACACACAAGTTGCAAATAAAACCCCTTCGCAAAATTTCAATATAAGCTTCATATCATACAAAGAATCAATATGGAGGGTTTTACATCAAGTTTCCATAGCTTAAAACCTTCATTTTCTTTCATAGACATTGATCAAAACATGGAACTATTCAACCAATTTTCAATCCAATATGACAACTCAAGCATGAGTACTTCTCAAAGCTTCATGGGATTTTCAAATGATAATTTCATGTCTCAACAAGTATTACCATCATTTGATCAACAATTTGTTCAAAGCTTTCAACCGGTCTTTCAACATGAAAAGAAAAATGTTATGGTGATTCCAGAACCGGCTCCTATGGGACCGGTTCTACACGGCAAGAGAAAATCAATGGATGTATCATCAAGCAGTTCCGGATATTCGTCTTCTCATCATGTCGCGGATTGTGAGATTGATGGCAAAAAATATCAGGTAACGACTTTTAAAAAATTGGTACTTTTTTTATGCCTGCATATAATTATTCGCTTGCAAAACATTGATAACTGGCGATGTTGACCATGTTATTTGAATAACTTGTGGATATGCTAATGTACTTCACATACTCTTCTATCTAAAATAACACATTTTGCATACCCTAAAACAATAAGAACAACGATTTATTTGTGCAAAAGACTATATTATTGCCCCTTTTTTGGGACTTGCTTAATTGTACTAATAATTCCTTTTCTTTTATTTTTAATTTTATATAGAGTTCAGGTAAGGGCAAAAAAGCAAAAGTGAGTGACAATGGAGAAGCACCAAAAGAAGTGGTACACGTTAGAGCTAGAAGGGGCCAAGCAACTGATAGTCACAGTATAGCAGAAAGGGTAAGCTTAATAATACTAACTTTTCACTGCAAACTATACATCTTTTGTATACAATTAAGCAAGTAATAATTTGAACAGATAGTAAAACATACAAAAGAAGAACGTTTAACTTGACCCAAAGTGACTAATTTGCTCGCAACACATAACTTACTAAAACTTATTCTTGCTGCGAAAACAGATTAGACGAGGGAAAATTAACGAGCGTTTGAGATGCTTGCAAGATATCGTTCCTGGGTGCTACAAGGTATATTTCTAACCATAGTCGAGCGAAAAATGTCTTCACTCTTCAGGATGCATTTTCATACTATACCTTACACGTTTTTTGATTTTTTATACATTTGATTGAATAATTTCGTATTATTTTTACAGTCAATGGGCATGGCCGTAATGTTGGATGAGATAATCAACTATGTACAATCCTTACAAAATCAGGTGGAGGTGAGTTACATGAACTAATATTATAAGTGATATAACAAATGGTCTTTTTATGTTTTCTTGTTGCATATTAATTAGACATAATAAAATGAAATGTTAAAATAAATACTAACCTAATTTTCTTGAATGTGGATATCAGTTTCTTTCGTCTAAACTCAGTGAAGCAAGCAGATTTCACAACTTCTATTCGGAGACTATGCATATCGATGCATTGCAGGTAACCTATCAAAACATTCTAACGTTTTTCATATTCTGAATACCTAATATTATGAAATAAGCATTGTTTTTGCATTACAAAATAAAATGTGGAATCAAGCTTTTAGACTCGACAGACAGAAAAACCTGCGGGTCATGTTTCTCATGAGACAAGTAACTTTTACTAACTACCACGAATAATCTGTCATTTTTCCAACATGAACTAGACATACAAATCCATTTCTAATTTGTCACATATAATCACACCTAATCAATCCGTCTTTAGAAAATATAACAAGTAGTCAAATATTTTTATTAAGTTAATTTTATCATTTGTATGTTTACATTTTTTAGGAATTGGAATATAATAATTGCACAGTACATAAGATTTGGTGATTAAAGACAAAATTTTGAATGATTGCAGATGGGAAATGTAATTGAAGGACTGAAGTTGCAAAGATTGGAAGAGAATGGCCCAGTTGACCAGAGTTTTGGCCCATATCCTTCATTGCCATACCATAGAACATAGAAGAAGATCCCTCTTGTTTTTTACACATACATACAAGTTGTATTATTGTTTCTACACATACAAAATGTATAATTTTTATACTGAAATAAAAATAATAAAAACAAAGTTTGCATGGTATATAAATGGTTTATATATCTCGGTTTATTAGTTGATATATTTTAAGAACATCTATCTATTTATCTATGAACTTGGTATATAAATGCTTGAAACTGAATTTTGAAATCGTTTTTTACTTTTCCCCTATTGTGTAATTGGAATGTTCTTTGTGATTTAAATGTTAGCGTATTTTGAAATTCATAAAAAGCCCATTAATCGATGAACTTGGTAACTATACTACAGAATTATGATATTGGACCTATATCCGGTATGCTTTTTAAGTAGTTCAATGAATTTATTGTTATTGAAACATATTAGACGAGTATTAATGTATAGCAACAAAATTTTATCGCGGCAGATAATTATGATTGTGATATTTTGGTCAAGTGTTTTGTATAACATTTATTCATAAAAAATCAAAATGTAACTATAAATTATTGTAACATATTATGATTTTAAATAAAAGAACAAATTTTAATAATTAATTTCAATATTCAAGAAATGAGATACATTAGTTTTAAGTTTTCTAAATTAGTTTCCAGCATTCTATTTAAGTAAAAGAACAAATTAGTTTTCTAAATTAGTTTTAACTTTTTACTTTTCATTTTTTTGTTTTTCCTTTATATATAGACATATAGCATAGATATAGATAACAGTATTCAAAGTATTATTAAGCGTATGTAACAACTAATTAATTTTCAAACATATATACGCATGTTAATCAATTTTGACTTCGATTTTTTAAATTCTCCCGCTGTATATTGTTTGACGGGAAGTTTCTTGTGCATGATCAATTTCGGCAAGTTTTTAATGAAACCGTCACATGAATGAGAATTGTTATGATTTTGGATCCATTAGCTGTAAACGCATGTTAATATATGAAATATATAATTACTTAAAATGTTTCCTCATCCTTTTAATTTTTGTTTCTAAATATCTTCTTAACTTTAAGATGACTACATGTGGAGAAATAAAGAGTAGAGATAATGAGTGATAAATAATAAATTTCATGTGTCAATGCTTTTATGTATAGGAAAATGAAGTAGAAAACTTTTTTTAAGAAGATATATATATTTTTTTTAAAGGTTTTTACATCCGATGAATATATTACTTCAAAAAAGTTTAAGTACAAAGGATGCGTGTGAATCCCGCATCTCAACACGTTACATAGGCAGTAAAACTTACATAACAAAACACTATTATTCCTATAAAAATGAAAATAAACGACTACCCACTAGATACATTTGGCGCGAGACCAAATATAAACTAACGTCTAATTTGAATAGGAAGCCTTATATCAAATGCATCACAGAATGCAAGTTGGTCATCAGTTAAATCTTCACCTTCGTAATCATCATATGGGTCTTCCAACGTTCATATAAACTCGACTTCCCACTTCCACCTCCGCCCCTTTTCCCCGTTCCACTACCACCTTTCGGATGTTTCGATGCCAAAAAGTTCGCAGTTTCGTCCTACACATCCTCCACATCACTCTCACTATCTTTTACAGCCCTTGCAATCGACTTACCATCCTTATTAACATTACTACTACTGGTAACTACCCGTTCAGCCCTTGAATCCACGTTAGTCGCATTAAAATTAGCCTTATTCGGATTACCCCCATCAGCTACTAACACTTCATCATTTGTAACAGAGTTGAGAGCCTCAAATGGATTCAATGTAACAATTTTATCACTAATCACTTCAGAAACCTTCTTCGTGCCACTTGTACTAGCCTCATTCTTCTTCGACACAGTCTAAACACTTGTTTAGTTGTCTTAGTGAATTTGAGTTAGGACCAGTGTTTACGCCATGAAAAGCCTTCCTAGGATCATGTTGGAAATTGGAACCCATCATTGGACTTCATACTTTCTTCCTTTAAATCATTAATAACGCGTTTAGGAAATATATTATTGATGCAGGATTTCTTACCAGGTTTTAATATTTATAATTTCTCGTCTACCTAAGGTCTACCTAATGCACTAACGGGAAGTGTACCCGGTCGTGTGTAGTGTAGTAATCGGTAAAGCCGAGGTCGTCCCAAGAGCTATGAGTGTGGATCCTAATTTAAGTCTAATGTCACTGGTTTTAAAGGGAGTTTTGATGGATTAATAATTAAACTAATGAAATGAAAATAAAACGAAAGCAAATTAAAATGAATGAGATAATCAGTAGGAAGAAATGTGTTAGCCTAATTACTAATCTTGTTATGCCATATTTAAGTTTTCTAATTAATGTTTTCTATCGCTCCACATAGGGGTAAATGTCACTAGACTCCTCGGGGAAATTCGTCTAGCCTATTTTCCATAGGTTCCTATTCCATAACCATACGATTACAACAGTTCGTGGGTTAACCTCTGTAGAGTCATTAAGTACAACTACAATCTAGACTTATTCTATGAAACCCGTCCTCTCGGAACATAGGTTCCCCCTAACTTCTTAAGCATCTCCGTTTGGTAGGTGATCCTACGGTCAATTCGCACGCAAGATAGTGGTAGTCCTATGGTCAATTCTTACCACTATTCGCAACCTATTTCACTAGGGTCCGATGGTAAATTCTCCTAGTTTCCTAGATACTACCAAACATTAATACTACCGAAACAAGGGTGTCTGCGAATAAGCAAAGAAAATATGCACATAAAGCGATATGAAAACGAGAAAACTAAATCATGGCATCAACAATTTCATAACTAGGCTTACACCAGAGATGTTTAGGAAAACATAATGTAAATTGCATAAACAATAATGAATAAAACTATGATTGAATTAGACATAATGTTTGATACAAATTACTTGATGTATAGCTAATAATGATGATGATTGCAAGTGAATTCTCCCTTCAATTGTGGTTGATTTCTACTGTAAAACGCTCTGAAATGATGCCCTAGTCGGCCCCTGGGAAGGGGTGAGAAGAGATACTGAAAAGTGATGAATTAGGGCTGTGTTTATAGGCCTCGAAAAAGTTACAGCGTAACCGTAAGTGTGAGTTACGCCGTAACTATTTTAATATTATCAAAAATTCGTCAGATCTAAAATTTACGCTGTAACTTTTTTAATCGGTTACGGCGTAGAACTCTCGTAATTATTTTTGCCTTCATTTTGGAACTATCATGGTCTTGTCCTCATTTAACCCTTGAAGTAGAGCTTGATTTCATTTCAAGTCCTAATGTATTTATAAGTGTAATACTTATAAAAATAATACGGTTTCAACCCCTTATCGATCTTGACTTAATTACTTGCGGCCCTTCATGATAGATAACTTCTGTTAAGTATAATAAGAGTTGACCGTTGATGCAGCGGTTGTAACCCTCGCAAAAGGTTTTACAATCCTCCTAGGCAGTGTACCTAACCGTTGTAGTGTAGTATAGGTAAGTCCGTGGGATTGATCGTTCTCTAAGAGAATAGTCTTGCAATAGTTGTGGAAAGGTCAAGATGTATGACGAGATAGGTCTAGAGGTGAGGGATGATTCTTTTTGTATTTTTATATTTTATGAAAAACAATTAAAAATCTCAGTTTTGAAGGAGTGAGTGGAATTAGTTGTTAATCAACTAACCCAAAAACTAATTATAAAACTAAATTAAATAAAAATAAACTGAAAAATTAAATTGGTGGTAACTCTTATGATAGGAAAAACGTGTTCACTTAGAATTAATTACTCCCTAGTTATCTCCTACTGATTTGTTGAATTGTCACGTCCTTGTTTTAGTTGAAGCGTTGTATTCTTTAATATTGGTTGTGGGGAGGTGCCGAAGTCCCTAACTCTATGAATCTTAGTCTCCTCAAAATCACTTAAAGTCTATTAAGTTTTCTAGGATCTATAAGCCGCAATTCATGCAATAAATACAACGAGAAAAACCAATAGTGCACTCTACGGTTGCGTTTTCTAAGACGTTCAAGCTAGTTACATATAAGAGGTCAGCCAGTTTTCTTAGCCTAATGCGAGGCAATCAACTAAATAAGAGACAACAAATCAATATTCAATAACTAGGTTTTAATAGATCTAAGCAGACATAAATAAACTTAAGCTAGCATGTTAAATAGAAGAAAAGATAAACAAGTAATCAAACAACACATAGACATATTGAATGATTAAACGAATAACTTATCTTCAATTGAACAAGGATGAAAAAGGCTGAAAAAGCCCTACAAAAGCTGTGAAAATCGTCTAGGTTTTTGTCCTCCCAAGTGTTACACATTACAATGAAAAATTGCGAAAGTATATATAGTTTTACAACTTTGACGACGTCAGGAATATATTGAGGCCGTCACTTGTTAATTCTTCTAGACTGTCTCTTGTTAGCTTAAAACGTGACTCCCATCTCCAATTTGTACCTGACGGCGTCAGGTTGTAAAATCTTCAAATTCCTCTAAAGCGTCACTTGATAAACTTGAACCAAAAATCCATCTTCATAAACAAGGGACGGCGTCACGTTGTAGCGTGTGACGCCGTCAGATCTCCAAGTCTGACAAGTTTTTCGCGACTTCGTCGTTTTCTACACTTTTTCATCCAAATACATTCAAAAAGTGCCGATTTTCAGATTTCTCGTCCCAAGTACCTAAAATACAAAAAGAAACGATTTAAGGCAATATTTGATCATATTTATATGATTTTGGCCTTAAATGACCCCTTAAAAAGGTACCAAATAAATCCTTATCAACCGTATTTAGTCCCTGCTCGTTCTTGTTGTTTTTATTCCAAGTCCTTGTGAACATCATATGATTCACCCAACCTTAGTCCACCATCGTACTTGTTATTTTTACTTTAAGTACTTGAGTAAATAATAAACTTCATATCAAATTACCGCTTTCAACCCCTGGACTTTAACTCCTTTGCGCCCAAGGCATTAATTACGGCGTAACTAAATCACCAAGTTACGTCGTAACCTTCACACTTGGTCAACACGTTATTAATTACGACGTAAGCTTAAGGATAGGTTACGAACGTAAAACTCTCGTTAATATTTATTCTGTTTTTACGCCGTAACCCTATAACTTAGTTACGGCGTAACGTTCATAAGACTTAGTAAATTCCTTGGACTTTGTAATATGAGTTACGACGTAAATCAATAGTGCCACTTACGCCGTAACTATCTTTTGAATATGTTTTTGTTCTTTTTGGCCTTTTCTCGTATCTTTTTCGCTCCAACACCTCAATTAACCTGGAATGTAAATATGAATGAATTAAGTATCATATTAATATAAATAAGGCAATAAACACGAGAATTTGATATATAAAATATCAGGCTAATTTAATGTAATCAAATATCCTTCCACTTGAACTCTACTTGCCCTCAATTACACCTTTTTAAATTATTTCTAAAACATACCTCCCAAGATTTCTTGGAAGATATGAGTTTAAAAACTACCTAAGCAAGAAATTTCCAAACCGAGCACCTCACGAAAAGGTAACTGAAATCAAACTCATCTCTCACTAATCTATGTGTTTATTTTTTTAGGTGATCAATCAACTGCTCAGTCATGGCGAGTATTCTATCATAGGGTTGGCAAAGATACTAATCTCCACCACTAGAGTCTATAGATGCAGCTATTTCAAAAGGGAAATGGGTTGACACAACAATAAGGCTTACGGGGTGAATCAATCTCTATCAATACCATTATTCCAGAAAAGGCAACAAAGCCACAAATGCTCGCCTAAATCCATGAACGAGACACCCGTGACTGCTCAATTCCTTAACTCGAATAAGCTAAAGGTAAGGAATGATAAGGGTAGGATAAAGACATGGGAAAACATTTAATAGGTGTAAACAAAAAACAAGAAACAAATAGTTTCCTAAGTCCACAATCGCTCCATCACTAGTAGCAATCAATCCCAAAAGGCAAAATCTGAGGGTCAAGAGTCAAGGGGTCTTCAAAATCACCAAATACACGAGTTAATGCATATAAAATGTAATGTAATGCCTCATAAGATGCATCAACTCGTCTTTCATCATTAATGAAAAAAACATTATGTGCTATAAAAAAATTTAAAATTTGGGTAAAATTAGCACATATTATGACCAAAAAGCATATAATCTCTCATTTCTATCACCCTTCCCCCCCACTTGAGATGTACAATGGCCCCATTGTACAAATTGAAACTTAAATAGAAAGGAGAGATAGAAATGCACGGGTTTTTAAGTGCTACCCACTAAATACCTCCAAGCGAATAAGTCAAACAACGCTAGTTGAAAAAAGGCGAGAATACTAATCACAATACTAAATGACAAATAGGCTGACTATCAGCTAATACACACTTGCTTGCATGCTATATATATATATATATATTTATATATATATATATATATATATATATATATATATATATATATATATATATTTTTTTTTTTTTTTTTTTTTTTTTTTTTTTTTTTTTTTGATGCAAGACAAGGTATACAAAAAATAAAAAAGAAACAATACGAACATATAAAGTATCTCCCCACTTGAGATCAACTATCATCTAAACCCGGTTTTCTTCCAAAACCCATTATTCAAAACCCGCGACTTTCACCAGTGGAACCAAAATTGACTAACAGCGCATGGACCATGGACTTAAAGAAACTACAGGGTAGGCTAGGTGATAGGTGTAATGAAACAACATATAATGGGTGAACAAAATGAAAAAATGTCTCTGACGGGTTTACTAGGGGTATCTTGCACTAATAATGAGTGCAAGAAAACGGGTTTCACAGGGGGATTGACTAATCAATGTGAGAAGTCAATATACACAAACATAATATAAATGGATGGGGTATTTTGGGTTAATCCTAAAAATTTCCTTACATCCTAGCTGCACCGATTACACCAAGTTACCTCAATGTAATGCTCATTATAATGGTCTCGAAAAGATATGCAGTGACAAGTTCTAAAGTCTACTACAGCCACCGGCACACTCATATTTATGGTATTATGTATAAGGGGGAAACGGAAAGGCTTATCCTCACACAATGTAAATATAGGGTAGGTGTGCTCAGTCTAGATTAAACTAGTTAAGTTATGAAAAACATGTCAAAATTTTATTAATGAAACATTTTTCATTAAAAACTATAAAATTAAAGGCAAGTAAAATCAGGTGGGTGTTTATTCCTAATCCCTTCCCCCCACTTGGGTCATACTAAGCATACAAATTAAAAATAGGAAGGGTTAGAAATGGAACAAAAAACTCCCCTGGATTTGCTCGGAATGATTGAAGATACACGTGTAAACGTGTCTCGCCTTGAGATCCATGAGCAAACTTCTATTTCCTCAATTCACTAAAACAACCAAATGCATCATACTAGAAAAACAACAAGTAATAAAAAAAATTCCTAACTCACTTTCGTAGTAATCACGGTTGCATTTAGCATATACAACAAGCCTTTTAAACCACTTGATGAACTCAAATAAGTACATTTTATTACCATCATTTATCCTATTTATTTGACTTGTTTTATTATATTATTTGTGAGAATTGATACGTTAATGTTTACTTTTGTAATTCTCAGGTAAAAACAAGCATTTGGTGAAACTTAGCGATTTTGGACTAATTATGGAGCAAAACAAGCAAGAAGTTAAGAGTCTACTGAAATGTACAAGATCAAGACATTCTGCTCCAGATACGCCGCATCTTACTTATTACATACGGCGCATCACTATCAAGATTTCACAAGATACGATCCAAGATACAAGAGGACATGCGCCGCATCTAAGAATGGAGATACGCCGCATCTTCTGGCGGTGTACGAATATTCCTGAATATATTAATCTTGGACCCCACGCGAAGTTAAGTCAATGCGCCGCATCTTACCCTCAGACAGAAACTATAAATACCCCAAAGACAGACGGATTTAAGGTCGGAGAGTTTTAGAAGACCGAAGACCACAGAAACCTAAGGCCGAATTCAGTCGAGATAGCAGCACAAGACACACCTTGAACGAAGATACAAGAGCTGTAAGAAGGTCCTGCATGTATTTAATTCATTAAGTAGTTTTGTTTTATTGTGTTAGTAAACTTTAATTCATCAGGATTGGTGGCTTGTGTAATGTGACAACGGAAAGGTTGCACTCCCTTAAAACTGCTTTCCCATTAATTAAAGTTTATATGTTGATGTCTTTGGTGACTTTTATTAGTGCATTGATAACCTCTGTGTCTAGCTGAGCGTTGATCGGGTCGCCATGCCTCTGCCCTCGCCTATTTATTAAATCGCCTATGCATTCTATCGTCTGTAGAAAAGTAGGAAGAAAGATAAATAGGATAGTCATAAGTAATCATTAAGGGTTTACTCGCCGATAAGATTAGAACCAACGAGAAAGGACTTAATCTCGGTGCGTTGCATCGAACTATACACTTCATATAAAACTAGCAATAAAACAAGTGACAAGCTACTTATCTATCAGGACAGGCCTTCTTATTGTCTCGAGTATTTATCTGTGTACGTGCGTGCTATTCGCTGATTCGTGCCTATTAGTTAGTTTATTATTTAATTGCAACCAAACCGTGCCAGTCTCTCAGGCTGAACCCCCTTGCGTTAGAATAGGTTGTATAGCTAACTTAAGATATTAAAATACTGATTAGAATAACTAGATAATACGTTCCACTCTTAGTGATCAACACTCTACTTACCATTATATTCATACTGACCGGGTACACTGCTCGTTAAAGTGTGTGTGTTATTGATAAGTCGGCTAAATATAAATTTAAAACTTGAATACTGCTAAAACCACAACGACATACCGTGGGTATAAATTAGAGCACTCACACGCACGCATCACCACTCGGTGTCCCGAGTGGACGAGTGACGTCTCGTGAGGGTTTACAAGGAACACACCAACAAAGTCCATTTACTACTAAAAATATACAAACTTGGAAAATGTTTTTGAAAATGGTTTGCTACAGGATGAAGTTACGGCGTAACCGCATTGACTGAGTTACGCCGTAAGTAAAATGACCTGATAATTAATGCGAGCCAGAAAATAGTTACGGCGTAACCACAACAATTCAGTTACGCCGTTGTGGTTACGCCGTAGAACGTCTCTAATGTAAATCTCAAAAAACTCGACTTCTTAAGACTACTAAGAGGTCCGTCCAGCACTTCTCTTGTATTTCGTCGTCGTAGAAACCTGTAAAAATGATGCACAAAGATACCAAGCATAAAATCCTATAAAATCTAAATCTAAAATAAAAAAGATATGCATGGGGTGCCTCCCACGAAGTGCTTGTTTTTGTTCAAGTCACGAGCTTGACTCCACCCTTATTTACTAAGTAAATGGGTGTTCATCCCGTCACTTGAAATCAAGTGTGGTAGAAAATAGCAATAAACACCATGAGGGTGTAAATTTGCTACAGGATAGGGAAATGATAAATTAGAGTCATACCTTGAAATAAATGTTATTTCCCTCTTAACCTTACCTGATTCAGTTGATGCCTTTGATGATTGGCTTACTTCGTTATGCGTTTGAATAATCAGCTTACGCAACACATATGTCTCCTTGTCAATCATGGTAGTGCCCAAAATTTTTCATCCTAATCCCTTCTCATGCTCAACTAGAATCGGGTTAGTTCCAGGAGCTTCATTGTTAGGTAGTGTGATGTCCATGTCTTGTGTGGTCAAGGGTTACTCCTTTTCATCCAAAGTCTTGAAAACCTCTTTCATCCTCATTGACTGATATTCTTCCCTTACAACCTCTGGTGGCATGTACGATTGCATCACCGGATCCGGTTTGGGGTCGGCTTGCATGGGAGGTGTAAGTATTTGCCTAAGCCTTTCTACGTCATCGACCGTAATCTTCCAAAGATCATCCATGTCATCTTCATCACATTCCTCCTGGACTTCCTCATTCTCCTTTGTAGTGTCAATATCGACATTATCTATATCCTGTTCATAAACACTAGCAAAAAAATATTAGTAAAGGGAGAAATAGGAAAGTTAAGAAGGTCCTTACTTTCATGGTTCACATCCCCAAATTCTTGAATATCACACCCATTATGAATGTCCTCTTGTTTCATCCTTTGAAGGTTTTTAGCTCCAATTCTAAACAATTCATCCAACCCTCTTGTTATCATCAATTCTCTATCTTCAGGTTGAGGATCAGGTGTGTATGCCGATTGATCAGAAAATTGGGATTTAATATAATAAGTGGGATCCCTCACTTCATACGTCATCGGATATTGCGTAGCCATGTACAAATTGTATTCTTCTATACTCATGCTACCAATGATCACTTTGTTCCTCTTACTGGGAAATGTAGAACCGGTATTGGTGAATGGTCGCGGAGTTTGAAAGGAAGGTTCTAGAGGAGGGAATCTTGTAGGAGCTCTCCTCGATCGAATATTCCTCAATAATCTACTATCCTTTTTGCGATCATACTCCAAATACTCATTCATTGTCATGTTATCAATATCCGGCTCCATCTCCATGATTTCCTGAAATACAAAAAGAAACAAAGAAAATAGAAAAGAAGGGAGAAAGAAAACTAAAAAAAAAAATAAAAATAAAAAAAAAAATAATATAATAATAATAATAATAATAATAATAATAATAATAATAATAAAATAATAAAAAATAAATAAAAAAAAGGAAAAAACTTAAATTAAAGCCCTAAATAGCTCCCCGGCAGCGGCGCCAAAAACTTGATGCAGGATTTCTGACCAGGTTTTAATATTTATAATTTCTCGTCTACCTAATGCACTAACGGTCAGTGTACCCGATCGTGTGTAGTGTAGTAATCGGTAAAGCCGAGGTCGTCTAAGAGCTATGAATGCGGATCCTAATTTAAGTCTAATGTCAATGGTTTTAAAGGGAGTTTTGAATTGATTAATAATTAAACTAAATAAATGAAAATAAAAGGAAAGCAAATTAAAATGAATGAGATAATCATTAGGAAGAAATGTGCTAGCCTAGTTACTAATCTTGTTATGCCATAATTAAGTTTTCTAATTAATGTTTTCTATCGTTCCGCATGGGGGTAAATGTCACTAGACTCCTCGGGGAAATTCATCTAGCCTATTTTCCATAGGTTCCTATTCCGTAACCATACGATTACATGAGTTTGTGGGTTAACCTATGTAGAGTCATTAAGTACCGCTACAATCTATACTTATTCTATGAAACCCGGCCTCTCGGAACTTAAGTTCCCCCTAACTTCTTAAGCATCTCCATTTGGTAGGTGATCATATGGTCAATTCGCACGCAAGATAGTGGTAGTCCTCTGGTTAATTCTTACCACTATTCGCAACCTATTTCACTAGGGTCCGAGGTTAATTCTCCTAGTTTCCTAGATACTACCAAACATTAATACTACAGAAACAAGGGTGTCCGCGAATAAGCAAAGAAAATATGCACATAAAGCGATATAAAAACGAGAAAACTAAATCATGGCATAAACAATTTCATAACTAGGCTAACACCAAAGGTGTTTAGCCAAACATAATGTAAATTGCATAAACAATAATGAATAAAACTATGATTGAATTAGACATAATGTTTGATACAAATTACTTGATATATAGCTAATAATGATGACGATTTCAAGCGAATTCTCCCTTCAATTGTGGTTGATTTCTGCTGGAAAACGCTCTGAAATGATGCCCTAGTCGGCCTCTGGGAAAGGGTGAGAAGTGATACTGAAAAATGCTGAATTAGGGTTGTATTTATAGGCCTCGACAAAGTTACGGCGTAACCGTAAGTGTGTTACGCCGTAACTATTTTAATATTATCAAAAATTCGTCTAATCTAAAATTTACGCCGTAACTTTCCGAATCGGTTACGGCGTAGAACTCTCGTATTTATTTTTGCCTTCATTTTGGAACTTTCATGGTCTTGTCCGCATTTAACCCCTAAAGTAGCGCTTGGTTTCATTTCAAGTCCTAATGTATTTATAAGTGTAATACTTATAAAAATAATACGGTTTTAGCCCCTCATCGTTCTTGACTTAATTACTCGCGGTCCTTCATGATAGATAACTTCCGTTAAGTATAATAAGAGTTGGCCGTCTTTAGTCCCTGCTCATTCTTGTTGTTTTTATTCCAAGTCCTTATGAACATCATATGATTCGCCCAACTTTAGTCCTCCATCACACTTGTAATTTTACTTTAAGTCCTTGAGTAAATAATAAACTTCATATCAAATTACCGCTTTTAGCCTCTGGACTTTAATTCCTTTGCGCCCAAGGCATTAATTACGGCGTAACTAAATCACCAAGTTACGCCGTAACCTTCACACTTGGTCAACATGTTATTAATTACGACTTAACCTTAAGGATAGCTTACGAACGTAAAACTCTCGTTAATATTTCTTCTGTTTTTACGCCGTAACCCTATAACTTAGTTACGGCGTAACCTTCATAAGACTTAGAAAATTCCTTGGCCTTTGTAATATGAGTTACGGCATAAATCAATAGTGTCACTTACGCCGTAACTATCTTCAGAATATGTTTTTGTTCTTTTTGGCTTTTTCTCGTATCTTTTCCGCTCCAACGCCTCAATTAACCTGAAATGTAAATATGAACAAGTATGAACGAATTAAATATCATGTTAATATAAATGAGGAAATAAACACGGGAATTTGATATATAAAATACCAGGCTAATTTGATGTTATCAATTATCCTCATGTCCAAACACCATACAACTTCCTCACCTTGGAGATTTCCATTCGTATTCCACTCTAACCATATAAAAAACGTCCACATTACCCTCCAACTAGGAATAGCAATAACCATATTCTTCTTTAAGCCCCGATCAGCCCTACTATCAATCAATGCACACGCGTAGTTAAAACGGCCCCATGATTGCATACACATAGAACTTGTGTAAAAATCAAGCATAATATGAGTACCTAGTATAGTAGCCATTGCACTCAATCCGTCTTCTGTAAATGCAGCAATATGAATATCATGAATTTTAACCTAGACATAAATGGAGCACAAGTCTGCTTTAAATAAACTAGCATTCGGAGTCCACTTCTTCAAAATAATAGGAATGAAGCGTATAAACCAAGGACCATTTTCTAAAACTCCATTCATTCCATCAGCCAATGAAAATGTAAAGAAGAACAATCCCTTGGCATTCATCATAGCGCGAACAATGCCATAGTTCTCGACAACCGGGAATGTAACTCTCTTGCCTATAAAGTACCCGAATAAGCAGTCATCGTAACTTGAATTGACTTCCAAAACCGAAGACATGGGTATTTGGACTTCTGCCTTTTCATTAGATGGTTTACTAGTGTCAAGCGTTCTAAAATTCACCTTTCGTTTAGTAGACTCAACACCTACCAAACTAGCAAAAGAGATCGGGGCTGGTTGTATCGGTTCCTCAACCCATTTCACGACTTCGCTTTCCTGTGTTGTATCACGAGATGGTTCAATAGCGCCACTTGCTACTTCAGCCCCTTCTACACAAGAGTTTGGGACTTCAAAGTGACCAGTTTCATGGGTTAGACCAACAACTTCTTCTTAAGATGATGGATCATCTCGCGTAAGTCTACTAGGTTTTAATGGTTTCCCATCATCTCCCAATGACACGAGTTTACCCTATAGTAGCTTTACCATATACATCCGACTAGTTTGGAAACTATCTAATTCCAACAACACTATGATCAGTAGTAGTCTTACCATTAGTTTTCGAACCATTTTTCTCATCATTCACATTAGCATGTTAATACTTAGAATTCGACAACAAACCAGTAGCATTCTTCCCACTATACTTTTTTCCTTACCATTACTTTCCCTCCCTCCCGAATCCCAAAAACCCTGTTGCATGATTAAACCTTGCGATAATAAACATCAACAAACAATCATCAATATCCAAGTGTAACCAAACAATACATACCACAATGAACCAATGCACTCCACAACGATCATGAAACAACTAATAATCCAATTCAGCATAATCACAATCCTAAAAATACCGCAAGAGAAAAACAATCAAACAAGTATAAACCCTAACTAGGGTTTGTTTTTAGATTAGTTATGGAACCAGTACAATAGCAATTATTATCAGATCAACAAATGTATAAGGATTTACTCCCCCCGTCTCAATTTATTTGTCAGGAGAGAGAAAACACAAAGTTTAATAAAAGTGGGGCCACTTTAATTTTCAACCACTAAAATGGAATATTCCTCGACTAGATTCTCTAGTTTTTACTAAATAAGGAAAGTGGACAATTAATTTGAGACATCCATAAAAGGAAATATGGACAAATAAATTGAGACGGAAGGAGTAATAACTACTATGATCACACGAAATCATTGACAATAAGTAAATCAAACTTTAACCTCGAAACCCTAAAAACGAAAGCAAACCCTGGATCAAAACCAGTTCGGCTGCAGTAATTAATCCTAGTTAATGTGCCAAAGTAGAATAAAAAAGGACTTGAAGGACCATAGTTGCCAACTAGGCAAACTAAAAACTAATTTTCTGCTAGAAATTCCCCTAGACTTCCAGGAAGTTCATAAATGTGGTGTGTCTTGTGTGTGTGTCAAACCAAATAAGAAAAGGAGTGAGACCATGAAATCTTTCATAATCAATTGAAGAAAGATTAAGGCTCTAATCAAAGAGATAAACCCTAACAATGATCCTATGCAATTAAGTAATGTCTATTCATGATTTAATTTAGTTGGGGTTTACTAGCTAATTATGGGGTTTTAGGTAAATGCTGTTTTGAGGCCAACTAATGTAGTTATAGTGATTTTGGGTTAAACCCTTTGATGAATAATAATTTAATTGAGTGATTTAGAGGTTTTATCATATGATCGTGTTGTGATCATATGAAGGTTAGTTATGAAATGGGTATGTCTTGGGTAAAGACTAGAAACCCTTTATTTGTAAGTATATAAAGTGTTTATGATTTGTGATTGAATATGGTCTAGAAATCAAAGGAGGTTGATGGAGCTTATTTGGTAACTTGGCTATGGAGCCAGGGTAAGTAACTATGATTATGGCATGTGTTGTATTGAAAATTATCTATGTATTTGTGAATGAAGGTCTTAAGGCATGGGAACCTTGGCCAAAGGAATATGGAGTAATAGAGACTTGGATAGTTGAATTGTGTAGCTTAAGTAGGTTTAGTCTAATGGTTATAGATAACTTAACGTGTGTAGTGAATGTTATGTGATTATATTGTTATAGTTTGATAATTGTCGTTATAATGCATGATGATACAAGTATTGAATGGTAATAGTCTTTGAATTATATGTGAATGTTTCATGATTCTAATATGATTATTTGATGTATAATATGTGTTATAATCCGGTTAATTATTAAGCGAAAGCTTACAGTATAGTTGTTGTCATTTTTGTAGGTTGTGTGGATCATATATGTCTTCGATTAAGGCCTTTGGATGTCGAATAGAAGAGAGGGAAGTGTTTTGCTTTAGGTGTATGCTCATAGTCATAGAACGTTGGGCTTAAACAAGTTAAACCCCCCAATGATTCATCGAGTTATTGTATTTGAAAATGAAATGTATATTTGAGTCTTGTTATAGTTGTAACGGTGCATTTGCAGAAATTATAGTATGTGTGGAAAACTAGAAGGGGGGTTGAATAGTTTTACCATTTTTTATTTCTTTTTCTTTTTTATGTTTGTATGAAATGACTTAATATATGCAAACAAAATAACAAATAAGTATAGTGCAAGAAAGAAACGATCAAACCATAACACGAGTGTTTATAGTGGTTCGGTCTACAAGGACTCTTTTTCCTTGCCCTACTCCACTCCTCGAGTATCCAACTCGAGAGTTTTCTTCACTAGTCAACAAGCTCCTTTATCCAGCGGAGAAAACCTTTACACGTCGCTTACAATATTTCTGACACAAAGCTAGATGTCGAGTTCTTTTACAAGGGTACAACCACTCCCGTCACACTATATATTTCGAGGACTAAAATACTAACCGATCACTACAGAGGATTTATGATTGTTTGGTACAAACAATGATGTATGAACAACAACAATTCAGACAGTGACAAACTAACAAGCCTTGCAACGTTTTATTGAAGCTTGTAATGCTTTGATCTTCTTGCTACAAAGAAGTTCACTAAAATGAAATATGAATGAGTTAGATATGAATGAAAGAGTATATGACGTTTTTTATGCTTGTAAGTGATGAGAAAACATCAATGTGTAGCTTGCTATTTATAGGCAAACAGCCTGAGCAACCCACAGATGGGACGGAACCAAATTATGGGTTCCGTCCGTGTACTTCATTGGTTCCGCGGGGACCTGACAAAGAATCTCCAAAATCTTCATCAAATCTAACCAAAATATTTCCATATCTTTCCAAGAATTCTTTGAGTAATGATCTAAACAACATATCTTCCAAAGATCTCAAAATCTTCCAAAGATCTCAAAGATGATGCATGCCATGATGTAAAAATACATTTCCATTTTTAGATTAAACTAGTTTATAAAAAATATACTTTGTAAAATATATATATTACCTAAGTGATGTTTAATTTGTGTTTATAAAAGACATGTGACTATATATGTAAAAGACTTAACTATATTTATGTTTTGCTAAAATAAAGTTTATAATTGTCGCTAACAAAATATAGCAAAGATCGTAAAATATAAATAACGTTTTTTAGAAGATATTTGTATTAACAACCTCCCTATTTTTGTTGAGGACAAAACATAAAGTTTATTTTTAAGCAATGAGATAAATAAAGTGCAAGTCTTTAAAAATATAGATTAAACTAGTTTTATGCAACTTTTAAATCAATTTAGATGTTTAAATTTGATAAAACGTGTGAGTTTTGAGTTTAATATTTTCTCCCCCTTTTTGTCAAAACAAAAAGAAGAAAAGCGTAGCGGAATGTAGTGCAAGCTCGAGCTTGATTAGCTCCCCCTTGGTCAATACTCCCCCTAATTAGGGTGCCAAGTATAAGATGCATGAATTTTGAGTGCTACAAAACAAAGGTTAGTGATAAAAAGTCCAAACCAACCATCCAAACAATGTAAATAACACAACCAACACACAAATGTGATAAACATCATACATTAGTAAAATTCTTATGACAAAAGTCATAAGTGGAAATAATAATGAAGATGTTTTAAAAGGAATGCAAAAATAGAAAATAACTTAGAAAAAAATCCTAGAAAAATAGAAAAATAAGATCCTAAAATGATTATAATAAAAATAATAAAAATAAAAAAAATAAAAAAAATCCTAATGTCCATCCCAATATCTTCTATTGAGGTGGAGGATGGGAGAGAGTGTTTAGATGGTCAAGGATGTGTTTTAGGATGAACCTCATTTCATTTTGAAGTTCATGGACCATTATTTTGGTCCTCTCGCTAATTCTAGCGGCTCGTTCGCACATGATACAACCATGGCGAGGGAAGTCGAGTGGAAGTGGTAAGGCTTGATTGTCATTTGTTGGTGGTGGTAGATATGTTGATTGAACATCATGGGCATGAAAGGTGTTTGGTGGTGGTATGTTGTTGACATTGGAGAACAAGACTTCTTGTAAATGTATGGTGACGAGGGGGTCTTGATCGATACACTGATAGGTGGTTAAACCTTTGTTCTTGTGTGTATGTGATAAGTTGAGTTAATATGATCAAGTACGCGGAATTTACTTAATCACACTTAGAAGGTTATTTGTGTTGTGGAAATGGAACAGTTATGCTTGTGTATATAGAACAAAGAACATGCAATGTTATCACCAAACGATTCAATATTATTCAAGATAATACGAGTGATCTTCACTATCACTAGGGTTACAAAGACCTTGAATCTTATGTTTTTTACGACTTGTGATATATGTTCTATGTTCTTGAGAGTTATTATCTTTCACTTATCTATTCGTATATATTGTATCACTAGTCTAAGATCTTTCTTTTATATCAAGGTTGTCAGGATCGGGATCCTACCTAGGATCGTTTTTAGCTTTGCAAGATCGGGATCGTAGGATCGGATCCTACCTAGGATTGTTTTCGGCTTTTCCTTTACATATGTATACAAACCATTTTTAAAAACCTTCATCTCAAAAACATAAGCCATACTTCAAACATGCTTTAAGATAATAACGTGCATACATGAATGAGATGCGTAATCTATATAAGCCATACTTCAAATTTGCTTAATAATCCTCGTACCTACATACATGAATGAGATAATAATGTTTATACATTATTATTTTGCTATATAATGAGATAATAATGTAATCTATATAAGCCATACTTTTTTTGCTATAATAACCTTTTTTTGCTTCAAATTTGCTTTAAGATAATAAACTTTTTTTTGCTTCAAATTTGCTTCAAGTCAAATTAGATATGGACGGTTAATGATGGTACTAGGCTTTACAAGTTAAAAAAGTAGATTTGAAAACACACAAAATATATGTCAAAACTTAAGCCTTTAACAATGCATGCACCAATTTAAAGTTTACCGAAGGTAGGTTAAATTCTTCTTCAGTTGTTGACATATTAAAACGTAAAAGAGCTGAACCATAAAAATTCTGAAGGAATATCATGTGTGGGTAATGTATCAATCCAAAAACTATCGAATAAACAACCAACTTATACCACGACATGGAAAACAACAAACACCAAATGAAATCTAGTGATATTATGATTTTCACCTTTCTTACTCAGACTATACGTTATGCCATAAAGGGTGCTTCATTTATACTTATATAAACGTGTGTTAACTTATTTAGCAATTGATTAAGGGGTTGTTGTCGAATTACGCTTTTGTATTTTCATACAATGCCTCTAGGATGTCGCACAATCGTCTCTGCTAGAAAATTGTATCACTTAACAATGTCAAATAGTAAAAAATAAAAAAGTTTAAATGATTGCGAAATTAAAATCCGATAAGAACATGATACGTGTATGATACTATTCTTTAAAAAAATGAATGAGTGAACATTGGTCCTATCAATAGGAAAAAAAAGTCAAAAAAGACTGCAAATAAGACTGCAAATACGGGAATATCAAATCAATAGGAAAAAAAAGTTAAAAAAGGGGCTATGAACAGGATCGGATCGTTCACGATCCCACGATCCTACGAGCGATCCCACGATCCTGTAGCGATCCTACCTGAATTACGATCCCATAACGATCCTAATCGTTTTGTGTGTGTAGGATCGTAGGATCGTACGATCCTACGAGCAGGATCGCGATCCTGACAACCTTGTTTTATATCATAAGAAAGATCTTTTACAATATTGTTAAGTCTAGTCGAACACTTGCTTTGAGAGTGTCAGTCATTAAGATACAACTTGTATCTATGAATATAACTTGTTCTGTGAATATAACATTATGACTGATCACATGGGGTAAGATATTATCGACCGTATATTGTTGACTTAAATACACATAATATCTTTTCATACTTATCCACTCAGCAGCAGAATGTAAACGCTAGCAGCAGAATCCTTCAGCAGCAATGTTAACGCTAGCAGCAGAATCCTTCAGCAGTAGAATGTCAAGACTAGCAGCAGAATCCTTCAGCAGCAATGTTAAGCCTAGCAGCAGAATGTTTAACGCTGGCAGCAGAAACAAACACTAGCAGCAGGAACCAAATGCTCTAGCAGCAGAATCATACTTAGAGTATTTCTTTGAGTAGAACCCGATATTAAACTTCTTGAATATTTAATTCCCAACAATCCTCCCCTAAACATGTGAATCCATTTCAACATGTTTCTGAATTAAATTATGGATTGTGAAGATCTTTCAAACACTTCTGTTCTTCAAGATTGAATATCTTTCTCAGTAACTCATCTGCTTTCTGTTCTATGACTTTAACAATATCAATACACGTCTTCAGTCTTCAAACATTGACCTAAAAGATGGTGCAATTTCCTTGGATGGAGGAATTATAAGAGGCAATGATGCTGTGTATCTTGGATGCTTGTTTCAACAAGTGAAATCATCTATCAGCATGCCTTTGCAAGTGATGAACAAACGTGGTAAGCTAAAATTTAAACTTTTCTTCGTTTGACCTAGATAGAACTTTCTCCTTTGGAATGCTTCATCCCTTTTGAGTATATATAATAAGCTCTGTTCTTGTCATTTTCAACCTCCATGTCATCATCTTGTATGCTCTTGTCTTTTCCTCTCTTTCATTGGTTAACTTCCTTCTTTGGGCTTTATTTCCTCTCCTGAGATATTACCTCCCCTGAGATGCAAATAACATTTTATCCTCCCCTGTTTGGAAGATCTCTCATTATGTACCAAAATATTTCTCTCTATCATCTAAGCTATCTATCAGAATATGTTATCAGACAATGTTGTACATGTAGCCATCAATTCCTTAAGAGTTTAAGTTGCTGCCCTCATCACTTCTAGGTGTGTTAACTTCTATGAGAGGTGAATCAGTGGACATTGACTCATGATCCATGATTTGATGGTTTTCATAGCCACTTTTGAAAAACCTTTTAAGAAAATTTTGCCTTAGCAGTATGCAAATGATTTTATTAGGAATAAGGCTAGATTAGTAGCCCAAGGGTACACACAACAAGAAGGGATAGACTATGATGAAGTTTTTGCTCCAGTAGCAAGACTTGAGGCAATTAGGCTTTTCTTAGCTTATGCTTCATTTTTAGGCTTCACAGTTTACCAAATGGATGTCAAGAGTGCATTTTTATATGGCACTATTGAAGAAGAGGTGTATGTCTCACAACCTCCAGGGTTCATTGATCCTGACCATCTAGACAAAGTGTACAGAGTTATTAAGACTCTTTATGGCCTTCATCAGGCACCTAGAGCATGGTATGAAACACTGGCTTCCTATTTAAAAGGAAATGGATTTCAAAGAGGAAAGATTGATCAGACACTTTTCATCAAACAGCACAAGAAGGATCTTCTGTTAGTGCAGGTGTATGTGGATGACATTATCTTTGGGTCTACAAGGAAGGAGATGTGTTTGGAGTTCGAGAAGCTTATGCATGATAAGTTTTAGATGAGTTCATTGGGGGAACTTATATTCTTTTTGGGTTTGCAAGTTAAACAGTCTCTTGAAGGCATATTTATTTGTCAAGATAAATATGTTGCTGAAATACTAAGGAAGTTCAACTTTGCTGATTCAAAAATGGCAAGCACACCAATGGACTCTGAGAAGCCTCTTCCAAAAGACTTGGATGGAGAAAATGTGGATGTACACACTTACAGATCTATGATAGGCTCCTTGATGTATCTTACATCATCTAGACCTGACATCATGTTCTCTGTTTGTGTTTGTGCAAGATTTCAAGTAACTCCAAAGGTTTCTCATTTAACTGCAGTCAAGAGAATTTTTAGATATCTCAAGGGTCAACCTAGGTTGGGACTATGGTATTCTAGAGAGTCACCTTTTGACTTGGTAGCATTTTCGGATAGTGATTATGCTGGTGCTAGCTTGGACAGAAAGTCAACAACTGGAGGATGTCAATTCCTTGGGTGTAGACTTTCCCATGGCAGTGTAACAAGCAAACAACTATGGCTACTTCAACAACTGAAGCTGAATATGTAGCTGCTGCAAGTTGCTGTGCTCAAGTCTTATGGCTTCAAAACCAACTTCTTGACTATGGGTACAATTTCATGAACACTGTTATTCATATTGATAATAGTAGTACTATTTGCATTATTAAAAATCCAGTGCAACATTCTAAAACAAAACACATTGAAATTAGACATCACTTTATAAGAGATTGCAATGAGAAAAGATTAATTCAAGTTCTTAAAATTGCTTCAGAATTCAACTTTGCAGATCTGCTCACAAAAGCTTTTGATGTTGGAAGGTTTCAGTACTTGGTAGCAAGTATTGGAATGCTTAATCATCAATGATTATAAACTTTATGTTTTTGTAAATAAATTTTTGTTTGTGCTGCTGACTTTAAAAGGTACTACTGCTATTACAAAAGTTTGTGCTGCTAGTACAAATTTATATTGTGTTATTCATACAGTTAGTCCTATGATTATTCTAATACAAGACAAGTACTTTGTACATTGTTCTTTTGGTTTTAGACTAACAATTTCAGGTATGATCATGTGAACACAAAGGATGTTTCAAGTGAAATGGAAGCAGCAGAATGATAATATCAGTTGCTGACATAATAGGTTCATGATAGAAAAAGTTTAGGAATTTCAAATCTCCTTAAAACTTTTTTCTTGAAGCTTGATTATGATGTTTCACATTGAATTGATGACTTAGTTGATCAGATAGTAACTGATACAACTCACTTTCTATCATTTTATACTTTTAAGTATAATGAGCAAGTCTAAGGACATCTGATAGAAAGAACAACTAGTAAAAGTGAATCTAACACTTGTGTTAGAGGCAACAATTACTATGAGCTGGAAACCCTGTCAAGAAAGCCTTTTGAATAGGTTTATCTTTACACAGGCAGTTATTTATAACTGAAATCATTGGTTCTCACACAACCATAGGTTGCTTTAAACCAAAATTTTGATTAAGTGTCTGTTATACACTTAATCCCTTCAAAATGGTTGGAAGCAGTATGAGTTTTTAATAATAAAATCATTTGCATACTGATAAGGCAAAAGTTTCTTAAAAGGTTTTTCAAAAGTGGCTATGAAAACCATCAAATGATGGATCATGAGTCAATGTCCACTGATTCACCTCTCATAGGAGTTAACACACCTAGAAGTGATGAGGGCAGCAACTTAAACTCTTAAGGAATTGATGGCTACATGTACAACATTGTCTGATAACATATTCTGATAGATAGCTCAGATGATAGAGAGAAATATTTTGGTACATAGTGAGAGATCTTCCAAACAGGGGCGGATAAAATGTTATTTGCATATTAGGGGAGGTAATATCTCAGGAGAGGAAATAAAGCCCAAAGAAGGAAGTTAACCAATGAAAGGGAGGAAAAGACAAGAGCATACAAGATGATGACATGGAGGTTGAAAATGACAAGAACAGAGCTTATTATATATATTCAGAAGGGATGAAGCATTCCAAAGGAAAAAGTTCTATCTAGGTCAAACGAAGAAAAGTTTCAATTTCAGTTTACCACGTTTGTTCATCATTTGCAAAGGCATGCTGATAAATGATTTCACTTGTTGAAACAAGCATCCAAGATACACAGCATCATTGCCTCTTATAATTCCTCCATCCAAGGAAATTGTACCATCTTTTAGGTCAATGTTTGAAGACTGAAGATGTGTATTGATATTGTTAAAGTCAAAGAACAGAAAGCAGTTGAGTTACTGAGAAAGATATTCAATCTTGAAGAACATAAGTGTCTGAAAAATCTTCACAATCCATAATTTAATTCAGAAACAAGTTGAAATGGATTCACATGTTTAGGGGAGGATTGTTGGGAATTAAATATTCAAGAAGTTGGTTTTGAAGCCAAAAGACTTGAGCACAGCAACTTGCAGCAGCTACATATTCAGCTTTAGTTGTTGAAGTAGCCATAGTTGTTTGCTTCTTACACTGCCATGAGATAAGTCTACACCCAAGGAATTGACATCCTCCAGTTGTTGACTTTCTATCCAAGCTAGCACCAGCATAATCACTATCTAAAAATGCTACCAAGTCAAAAGGTGACTCTCTAGAATACCATAGTCCCAACCTAGGTTGACCCTTGAGATATCTAAAAATTCTCTTGACTGCAGTTAAATGAGAAACCTTTGGAGTTACTTGAAATCTTGCATAAACACAAACAGAGAACATGATGTCAGGTCTAGATGATGTAAGATACATCAAGGAGCCTATCATAGATCTGTAAGTGTGTACATCCACATTTTCTCCATCCAAGTCTTTTGGAAGAGGCTTCTCAGAGTCCATTGGTGTGCTTGCCATTTTTGAATCAGCAAAGTTGAACTTCCTTAGTATTTCAACAACATATTTATCTTGACAAATAAATATGCCTTCAAGAGACTGTTTAACTTGCACACCCAAAAAGAATGTAAGTTCCCCCATGGAACTCATCTAAAATTTATCATGCATAAGCTTCTCAAACTCCAAACACATCTCCTTCCTTGTAGACCCAAAGATAATGTCATCCACATACACCTGCACTAACAGAAGATCCTTCTTGTGCTGTTTGAAGAAAAGTGTCTGATCAATCTTTCCTCTTTGAAATCCATTTCCTTTTAAATAGGAAGCCAGTGTTTCATACCATGCTCTAGGTGCCTGATGAAGGCCATAAAGAGTCTTAACAACTCTGTACACTTGGTCTAGATGGTCAGGATCAATGAACCCTGGAGGTTGTGAGACATACACCTCTTCTTCAATAGTGCCATAAAAAAATGCACTCTTGACATCCATTTGGTAAACTGTGAAGCCTAAAAATGAAGCATAAGCTAAGAAAAGCCTAATTGCCTCAAGTCTTGCTACTGGAGCAAAAACTTCATCATAGTCTATCCCTTCTTGTTGTGTGTACCCTTGGGCTACTAATCTAGCCTTATTCCTAATCACTATTCCCCTTTCATCCCTTTTATTCTTGAAAACCCATCTAGTGCCAATTACCTTTCTATGCTTAGGTAAATCAACTAGCACCCATACCTTCTGAATCTTGAACTGAAGAAGCTCCTCTTGCATAGCTTCTACCCCGCTTGAATCATCTAAGGCTTTCAGAATGTTCTTTGGTTCATCTTGTGAAAGAAAATATACAAATAAGCAAGAGTTTGAAAACTCATGCTGCTTTGAAGCATAAAGGGAATCAAGAAGCCCTTGTTGGTCTGAAGACATCAGTTGTTGTCTTGTCTTCACACCTGATTGTACATCGCCAATCACATTTTCTAGGGAGTGGACTTTGTGAATCCTTGTGTGTGGGGTTGAAGGAACTTGATAGTTAGGTGTGATGTTGGTTAAATCCACCTCATTATCTGAGAAATCTGCTTCATTTGAGTCTGAAGGGCCAGCAGTAGTATCATTTGGCCTAGCAGCAGAATGCTCTGTCTCAGCAGCACTATCATCAGCAGAAACATTTTGTTGTTCCTTTGTTCCATCTTCCTTGTGTTCACTTTCAACATCGTCCTTTGCTTTATCATAAGAAGATTCATCATTTGTTGAAGATGAAGCCACACTGGTACTTATTGGCATCCATATATGATCTTGATTTGTCTCCTTGTCTAACCCTGCCTCTTTTGTTGTTTGTGAACCTGAAAAATTATTAGTTTCTGCAACAACAGGCACATAATTCATAGAATGGGTTAATAACTCTAGATCAAATAGCCAATTAGGACCTTCACCTACTACATTGGATTTATACTCTAAAAATTCCACATGTAGGTTTTCTTCTACTTTCTTAGTTCTTAAGTTGTATACTCTAAATGATTTACTATTGAGAGAATATCCAACTAAGAAACCTTCATCTGCTTTGCCATCAAACTTTCCAAGATGGTCTAAGATATTGAGAATTGTCACATGACATCCAAAAGGTCTAAGAAATCCTATTGCAGGAGTTCTACCTCTAAAAAGTTCGTATGATGTCTTATTGTGAGGCTTAACAACTAAAACTCTATTTTGAACATAGCAAGCAGTGTTGACTGCTTCAGCCCAAAAAGTTATAGGTAGCTTAGAATCAGCTAACATAGTTCTAGCAACTTCTATTAGTGTTCTATTTTTCCTTTCAGCAACTCCATTCTATTGTGGAGTTCTAGCAACACTAAATTCTCTCCTAATACCCTTTTCTTTGCAGAAATCATCCATAACTCTATTTTTGAACTCTGTCCCGTTATCACATCTAATGACTTTTACTTTCTTGTCTACTAGGTTTTCTATCTCAGTAATGAAAGTCTTAAGGATGCTAGGTGTCTCATCCTTAGTAGCTAAAAAGAAAACCCATGTAAATCTACTATAGTCATCAGTAATAACTAGACAATATCTCTTATGTTGCACACTTCTAACATTTTTAGGACCAAACAAGTCCATATGAAGCATAAACAATGATTGATTGATAGAGTTAAAAAGCTTGGGCTTACAAGTGGCTTTGGGTTGTTTGCCTTTAAGACAAGCAATGCATGTTTGATCATTTTCAAATCGTTTTTGAGGTAAACCTCTTACCAAACCATTCTTAACAATCTGATTTATGGTTTTGAAGTTAATATGACCAAGCCTCCTATGCCATAACATTGATTCATCCAATGTGGCCTTTTCAACAAGACAAGTTAAAGCCTTTTTAGGAACAATGTTCTTCATGTCTACACTGTACATATTGCCCTTTCTAGGAATTTTAAGAAGCACTTGACTTTCATCAGGCTTCTTAAAATCAGGAGAAAGTACAAGACATTTAGTGTCACAGAAAAGAACTTTGTTCTTTTTGTCACACATTTGTGAGACACTAAAAAGATTATAATTTAGCTCTTGTACATAGTACACATCTTCAAAATCTAAATTTCCAGTTTTGATTGTACCTTTACAGGAAATTTTACCACCAACACCTCCTCCAAAAGTAACATAGCCTCCATCTATTGATTGAAAATCTGAGAGATAAGACTTGTTGCCTGTCATGTGCCTTGAACATCCACTATCTGAGTATCCTTGATCCTCTTGTTTATCAATTGAATGTTCCTGCACAGTAATGAGAAGTATTAGTTTCTTTTGGGGACCCAAGCCATTACTGACTTGGATCTGCCTCTTGCATCAATGAAATTTAATCTCTTAAGAACAGTTGATGCAACATTGGATTTAAGAATCCAACATGCTGAGACCTTAATAGCATTTGCCCTGTTTTCCCTAGCAGCAGAATGGATTACATGCTTAGCAGCAGAAACTGCTAACTTTGTAATTGTTCCCTTAATTTTCCAAACTTGTTTTGGGACCACTGCTTTTGTTTGAATGGGCTTATTAACAATTTTTTATGCATATTTTGAAGTTAATTTTGCATTTTTAACTATTGGTTTTGGGTTAACAGTCATGAATGGTCTAGCAGCAGAAACTGCTTTGGTGACTGCTTTGGGTGTTGATATTTTAGACTTAGAGTGAGTTTGAGGAGTTTGCCTTTTGAAATTCACCCTATTGTTTTCATACCCAGATACCCATTTGTTACAGAAAGCTGCAAGATGATCAAAACTACCACATGAGTAACAAGCTTTATTAAAAAAAGAAAAAGTCATCACCTAATTGGTTAGACTTGAGACCATTCCAATTTCTTTGGTTACCTCTGGGCTTGCTAGTGGATCTATATTGTTCACAATATTTAACTGGTTGCCTAAAATGTTTAATGTTTGAACTAGGCTTAACAGTATCCTTTTTGATCACTTTTGGAACCCTTGTTCCTGCTTTCTTAACTACTTCAGGTTTAGACATAACCTGTTCTTCTTCATCACTATCAGTTGTACAGTCTTCAACAACTATAGCATCTAATTTCTTAACAAAGGACACCTTGTCCTGATAAAGTAAAGGTTTGTTCAAACTTTCACTTACTTTTTCTACCTTAAGACTCTCAGTAGTCTTAGAACCATATTCCATTATTGGTTCTTGAAACTCAGGTAAGCCTGAATTTTTTAAGTCAATCCCTGGGGGTTTTGGGATGCCTCTATAAGGAGGTGGGACACTCTTATATCCTAGTCCTAATTTAGTTTTATTATTCACTTGACAATCAATTATGTTGTATACACCTCTAGAGGCATGTTCTAGAGTTTCTACAGTCAAATGAATGTTTCCATTTGCTTCTTTGATCTTATCATAAGCCTCTCTCAAAAGCTTAATTTCAGCATCTCTAAAGAATATGTCCTGTCTAAGAAGAGCTTTGTCATCAGAAAAAGCTAATTCATTTTCCTTATAGTGTGTGATTTGTTTCTCTAGAGTCTCTAATCCACACTTATAGTTTACAAAGTTTTGAAAAGTGCTGCTTAGCTCTTTCTTTTGATCATCATAATGTTTCATTAAAGTTTGTAGTTCTTTAAGTGCAGTACAAGTATTAGAACAAACTTTATGATTTTGTACCTCAGTTGCAGAAAAAGCCATGAGTCCTATCTGTGAAGAATCTTCTTCTTCATCAGCCATGAAACTCCAATCAAAACCTAGACCATCAAGAGCTACCATAGCTTTTGGTTCAGTAACCTCCCCTATTTTGGATTTGCTTCCAAAACCTTTATTCCTGCTATCTTGCTGCCTTGGCCTTCTACATTCTCTTAAGAAATGCCCCATCATGTGACAGTTGTAGCATTCTATCTTTGACTTGTCATAACCAGCAGGATCATTGCTGCTGATTGTGATCTTCTTCCCCGTCCTTTGATAGAACTTCTTAGCCCTCATGCTAAGAAGAGAAATTTGCCATTTAAGGTCCATTTCCTCCAGATCAACATCATTGATCTCTTGGAGGTCTTCATGTGTTAACATGGACCCATCATGCTTGCTTGTTAGAAAAGCACAGCATGTCTTCTCATCCAATATACCCATAGTGCTGCTTGATGAACTTGCAGCACCACTTCCTATATCAACCTTAACATCTTCAACTGGATTTGATGTACTAGGATCTGACATCAATGCCATGTTCCCAGTGCTTGAGCTAGAACCACCAGTCTTCTTCACATCTTGTTCCACAATCTTGAAGTTGCTATATAAGTCCATCAGTTCCATGGTGTCAAGGTCTGGCTTATTCTTCCAGACAACAACATGCATAGCCCACTCTTCAGGTAAGCTTCTCAGAAATTTTGAGTTTAAGTCTTCTTGAGGTATTTCTATACCAAGAATAGCAAGTTGGCTCACTATATTCTGAAGCCTGTTAAACATGCGGTCTAATGATTCATTGTTGGTTGAGATGAAGTTTTCAAACTGTTGCTTAAGAAGGGTTTTCTGGGTCTTCTTGGTGGCTTCATTCCCACCATACCTTGCAATAATGGCCTCAAACAAAGACTTTGCATCTTTGTATTTGCTGAAGTTCAAAAGTTGATCATTTGGAATGGTCATCATCAGCATACTTCCGGCCTTTAGATCATTCTTCTTCTTTATTCTATCTTCTGCAGATGTTGGCTTTGTTTGCAGAGTTGTTAGAACCTTGCCTTCAACTGTGGATGTTGTGGTTGTAGGCTTGAAAGAGTCTCCATCTTCAATAATTTCCCAAAGTGCATAATCTTGCACTTGGAAATATTGCTCTATCCTTAACCTCCACATCTCAAACTCATTCTGTTTGAGCATGGGTATTTTTGCAGCAACATTGGTCTGAATTGATTCAACGTCCATTTCTTCTTCTTTTTCTTCTTCTAAATCAACTATATCAGCCTGATGCTCTGATACCAATTGACGAGGGGGTCTTGATCGATACACTGATAGGTGGTTAAACCTTTGTTCTTGTGTGTATGTGATAAGTTGAGTTAATATGATCAAGTACACGGAATTTACTTAATCACACTTAGAAGGTTATTTGTGTTGTGGAAATGGAACAGTTATACATGTGTATATAGAACAAAGAACATGCAATGTTATCACCAAACGATTCAATATTATTCTAGATAATACGAGTGATCTTCACTATCACTAGGGTTACAAAGACCTTGAATCTTATGTTTTTTACGACTTGTGATATATGTTCTATGTTCTTGAGAGTTATTATCTTTCACTTATCTTTTCGTATATATTGTATCACTAGTCTAAGATCTTTCTTTTATATCATAAGAAAGATCTTTTACAATATTGTTAAGTTTAGTCGAACACTTGCTTTGAGAGTGTCAGTCATTAAGATACAACTTGTATCTATGAATATAACTTGTTCTGTGAATATAACATTATGACTGATCACATGGGATAAGATATTATCTACCGTATATTGTTGACTTAAATACACATAATATCTTTTCATACTTATCCACTCAGCAGCAGAATGTAAACGCTAGCAGCAGAATCCTTCAGCAGCAATGTTAACGCTAGCAGCAGAATCCTTCAGCAGTAGAATGTTAAGCCTAGCAGCAGAATCCTTCAGCAGCAATGTTAAGCCTAGCAGCAGAATGTTTAACGCTGGCAGCAGAAACAAACACTAGCAGCAGGAACCAAATGCTCTAGCAGCAGAATCATACTTAGAGTATTTCTTTGAGTAGAACCCGATATTAAACTTCTTGAATATTTAATTCCCAACATATGGCTTCTTGGATGTGGGAACTTATCATGTTTTTGAAGGTGAGAAGACCATTCATTTCATTGTTGATGATGCGGATTTCTTGTGAGCTTGGAGGGTCAATCCACATGGATTCATCTAGGTTGTTGAGTTTGAACTTGTGGTGGAGGTTGATCATCTTGAACATCATGATTTTGATGGTCTTCATAGAGTGGCCCATGGATATCCTTATAAATGGGATGAAAGAGTAAGGGTTGTGGTTGAGATGGTTCAAAATCAAGTGGTTCATCGGGCATAAAAGAAGCCCTTGGTGGTTCATGAGCGATACGCTCGATTGAAGTAAATGATGGAAAAGGTGGTGGATTTTTTGATCTTGGTGGCAAGTCCTCCAAGTTGTCCAAGAATGGATGTGGTGAAGTTGGTGGCATAGCAAAAAGTTCTATGGGTTAAAGTTTTGGAGACTTGGGAGGTGTTAGCATTGATAAAAAGTGATGGTCATTCTAGTAATTACAACTTTGTAATGTGTCGTATAATTTGCATAGAATAGACGATTGGCTAATGGTGTTGGGCTAAGCTAAGTGATTAAGTGTCAAGTTATATTAGTCCATTAAATGTAAACATCTAATCCATAGTCCAACCCATGATCATGAAAGCCCATAGAAAGCCCATGTGGCTCTTTAGGTTCATTGTATAAATACCTCTCCACACCTCATTTGTGTGTGGTGCTTGAGTGTGTGTTGTATGTATTTTTATATAAGAAATCTCTCTTCATCTCTCTACTCTCTCTCTAACTCATACGATCCACATACACTCTTGTGCCATCTCTCTTGTGCTTTATTCGACATATATCTAGAGTGATAGAGTTGATACACGTTTACTACAAGTGGTATCAAAGAGCCAAACATCGATTTAGGAGTTCTTGTTTTTCGTTTTTTGATCAAAGTTGTTCAAAAGGTTGCGTTTTTTTTCTTCCATAAAAAAGTCACCTTTTGTCTACAAGCTTTGATTTTTACGCTTTGTTTAGGTTAAAAGTTGTTAAATTTCATAGTTATTTATGTATCATAAGTGAGTTTTGGTTGTTTTCATCGATTCTTATCTTCAAAATTTTTGGCTTTGTCTCGTTAAAAAGGTGGTAACTTTGTATCGAAATCTAGTTAATCTTACATATAGGCGATAAAGGTTGCTACTTTATAAGTATTTACGGGTTTTTGAAGTTATTTGATCGATTGAAACATCTTAGAAGTTTGATCTTTAGTCATTTTTTTTGTATCTTCATTCGAGTAGCTCACTTGTCTAAATTGGTCTTGAGGGTTTATCTAAATTGTGGCAGTGTTGAATTTAGACAAGTAAGGGTTTATCTAAATTGGGGTGTTGACGAATTTAGATAGTTGAGGGTTTATCTAAATTGTGGCAGTGTTGAATTTAGACAAGTAAGGGTTTATCTAAATTGTGGCAGTGTTGAATTTAGACAGTTGAGGGCTTATCGAAATTCCCTTGTATAAGGGTTTATCTAAATTGTGGCTTGGGAGAATTTAGATAACTAAAGGTTTATCTAAATTATGGCATCTTCGAATTTAGACAACTAAAGGTTTATCTAAATTGTGGCATCTTCGAATTTAGACAACTAAGGGCTTATCGCAATTCCCTTGTATAAGGGTTTGTCGCATTTGAGAGACCTCGCAATTTAGATAAGTTTTTATCTAAATTCCAGGGTTTATCTAAATTCCAGGGTTTATCTAAATTCCAGGGTTTATCTAAATTCAGTCACAAGGGTTGTCGCAAATTCAAGGGTTATCTAAATTCGACTTGAACTTGATTTCTTCGAGATCAAACGAGAACTCAGTATTCCTGTACTTGTATAAGTGTGTGGAATACTTTGACAAATGAAACATCTTCTAATTTTTACAAATTAGATAGATTTTATCTAAATTGCAAATTTGTCTAAATTGCACATTTCTATCTAAATTCATATTTTGCCAAAATTGTATAATTTTGTCTAAATTGAGATTTACATCGAAATTGTGATTTTGTCGAAATTGTAATTTTGGTTACTTTATCGAAATTGTTATCATTTGATTTTGTCTAAATTGTGAGCTTGTCTAAATTGAGATTTCCAAACGTGCCCTAATCCATCTAAATTGCAAGGAATTCAACATAATTCATCGAAATTGACTGCTGCTTCATTACTAAAGACTAAACTTCAAACGATCATAAGTTTAAGACCAGAACTTCACTACAACAACTGAATTTAACCTTCACCAAATACAACTCCTATTTCGTTGAAACGATCCAAGATCAACTTTATCAACATCGGAATTAAATTGAAAAGGAAATGCAACTGAAAGAAAGTGTCAAAGAAAGCGTTTAAAGTGTTCAAGTCTCAGATTGAAAAGGCCATAAATATATCTGGATATGAATCAAGGTTCGATCAAGCATTTGAATACTTCATCAGAGACCGATTTCATTATTTCAAAGAAAAACTCATCCAAAGCCTGAATCAACTTGAAAAGCTAATTAATGAAGATGAACTTTATACGCGCAACTGCAAGGAAGCTCTTAAAGTGATCAAAACATAACTTCAGAGTATATTTAACCCTTGGTTATTGAACCAGTCAGAGTTTCTCGATGCGTTTTACCAAAAATTTCGGGTAAGCTATATGACCTTCAGAACTCAATGCATCAATAACATGGGTGAACTCGAAAAAGATACTTGATGAAGAGGAAGTTGAGTTAAATGATATTGAAAAGCAGAAACGGGAAAGAGAGCACATTGAAAAAGATATGCAGTTAAAAGAAAGAGAGCTAATTGAAAGAGAAATGCTATTAAAGAAAACAGAGGTGAATGAGAGAGAGACAGACAAAGATGAACCAACAGTCAATGAGGGTACAACATCTGATGCTAGCTTGGTTTTCACGAGAAGTGATACATCTTCAGAACAGCAGCTAGAAAACAGCAGTCCAAGGTATGATTCGGATGCTGATGGTACACACAGGAATGAAGTTGTTTGGGATACCGAGGATGATCGTATCAGACCTTCATTTGACACAGAGATATTGGCTATGGTACGTCATTCAAACAATAATGATAATGTTATTTTGTTCGATAATGTGTTTGCTCATGATATGACACATCCTGCGCATCTTGAGTCCATAAGTGACACATATGTGGTGGAACAGGTTGATAGTAATATCACTCTTATTACTCCAGATATGGATCCTAATGGAGGTGAGCTTGCCTAGGATGGATCTAAATATGAACAAGATCGTGCCTTATTTGCTTCATTAATCAAAAACTTCAAACATGAACTTGAAAAGTGCAAAGAGGACAATCGCAAAGCTAAGCAAGCGAATGTCTTATTGTCCAAAGAGCTTGAGAGATTTAAAGAAATGGAAAAAGGTTTTGAAAATGTAACAAAAAGCAAAACTGAACTTGAAATTGAAATCTCGAACCTTAAATCTCAAGCTCGAAAATATGAAATGAACGGAGATTTTGTCAAACCTCTTTTAAAACAAAAAGAAGAACTTAAAGTTGGTTATAGAGAAGCTGTTTTTCATGAAAAACGTTCTATTCAAAAACTGGATGAACAAATGGTACTTAACAACAGAAAGGTTAAAGCGCTTTTAAAAGAGATCTCTGATTTAAAAAGTGAAAATTTAAAGCTTCCGAAAACCACTTCAAATTTAGAGATTGTTAAAACAAAACTTGAGAATGAAAATCAAGAGTTTTTGAAACGAGCAAACAATCTTGAAGAAAAACTTCGAAAAACAGGACAGACTGTTCAAACTTTACAAATGATGCTTCCTAAAGATGAGAACGTTCATCAAGGAAAATCCGAACTTGGTTTTGAAAAAACTGATCATTTGGAAAATGATTTGAAAAATGAAAAACCTTGTTTTTTAAACAAAGTGCAAAAATTGACACCTAGTTTGTACGATGCTGAAAAACTGGGAAAAGGTTTGTCTACTGATTTTCTGTTTAATTCAGAAGATGAAGAAAAATCCGAAGAGGAAAAACGTTTAAAAGTAAAAAAGAAAAAGAAAAAGCCCATTCTCGTACCAAGGCTTTGTGTATGGTTGTACACAATTGACAGATATACCAAAAGAACCTTTGAAAAGACAAGATACAAATGTGAAAAGATATTTCAAAGAAGCTCAACTTGCTACTTATGATGCTAAGTTATGGCAGAATAAAGCAAGGAAACAGTTTTGTCATCTTAAACATCACATTGAGCATACGTTAAAGGTCATTTGGTTTAAGCAACAATACACCAATAATGATTACCATAATCTTCTTTCATCGGATTCTCGCCTAAAAAGAGAAGCCTGTAAGATTTTAAAAGATGAGATTGAACCTCGTGTGAAAGATATTAACTTAAGTTTTGATTACTTTGAAAAATATCTTGTCACTGAAATGAGAGAAGAATTAAAGTACGTCCATTCTCTTGAAGACGAATTTGATGAAAAATGCTTAATACTTGATATACAAAAAGAATTTTTCACAAATCAAATAGAGTCATTCAAGTCAGTGTCTGTGAGCCATGAGTATGAGAATGTGAATTTTGAACAAACATCTTCTTTGAAATCTGAAAATCTTTGTCTCAAAAAGAAAATCACAGAACTTTCAAAAGAAGCAGCTGAAGTCAAAGAAGAATTGTCAAAAACAACTGCTCAGTTTGAGAAAGATTTAACAAAACTCGAAGCACAAAGTATTTCTTTCCAACTCAAACTGCAGGAAAAGAAAACTTCTTCTGAAAACTCTTTGACAAAGGTGCTTAAAGGAAAAGAAAAGATTTTTGAAGATAATTCTGACGATTCCAAAATCAAGTTTGATTTGGACGAACTTGATACAAAAAATATTGAATTGGAACATGCTGTGGCATCATTACAAAAAGAAAATGAGCATTTGAAACAGACTTACAAAAACCTGTTTGATTCAATCAAACGATCAAGATTTCAGAATCAAATTTCAAACAAATCTGACTCTCAGATCGCAACAAATCATCATTTTGAAAAAGAAAATTGTGTGCTTCAAAAGAAAGTTGTTGATTTGGAAAAGATTCTAGCACAACAAGCCAAAGATTTTGATGATGCCAAAACCAATTTATAATCGAAACGGACAAATATGAAAAATATTTTGCACATCTTGAAGATCAAAATGTTTCATTACATGAAAAACTGGCATCACAAGATCATCTTACGATTCAAAAAGAATACAATGATTTGCGAATGTCATACAGTGCCTTAAAAGCAAAGTTTGATGCTCTTAATCGATCAAAAGACAAATCTCATGTTTCAAACAAGTCAACACCAAAAGTAAGTGTTTCGGAGAAGGTTTACATGGGTGAATCTTCAAAACCATTTTCGAAAAAAGTGTCTCAGTTTACGACCTATTCTTTGCAAAAAGGAAGGAAGTGTTCAAAGAGACTAATTTTTTCCGAAACACTTACTCCTCAAAAGCTTTCAAGGTCAAATACTTCAAAAGAAGAGAATAAAGGTTTTCAAACTCCATACTCTCACTTTACACCGGTAAAGCAAGTGTGGAAACCAAAGCAAAGTCGTTCAAAACCTTTGAAATATTCAAACTCTGAAATGCTTTCGCTACAACAAAAGAATGGCTCTGCTTTGAAAATTCCAAATTCCGGAAGGTTTCCATTCATCTCAAAAACGATTTTTCAAAATGAAACACCGGGTTTCAACAATGGATGGAAAACTTCTTCTTCAAGTTTTAAAACTCCAAGAGAGACACCGGGTTTCTCAAACAATTTTCACAAGAAAGAAAGTTTTAAATCGCCATTGATTCCACGAGAGTTATTTCAAAATACAACACCGGTTTTCAGTCCTCGTTGAAATTCAACTTCTTTGAATCGGATTGACACAACTTACAAATGGATTTCAAAATATGCTAAACCAGTTGGTGCCATGCTTAAATGGGTTCCAAAGGTTGTTGTCTAATCTGATCTCATAATGGCTTCGGAACAACTCAATTTCAAACCTGAGCTTTATGTAATGGCTTCGGAACAACTCAGTTTCGGACCCGAGTTTAATGTAATGGCTTCTGGACACATCAGGTCAGGACCGGTACTTCAAAGAAAGGAAAGTGCTTAATCAAAACGAAGGTTTTAAATATTTTTTTCATGCACTTATCCTAAAAACATTTTGGCTTATGCACACATAACAGTGCATAACCCGTTTCCCATAGAAAGGACCCTGTTGTATGTTTTATTGCAACAATCCTAATAGAAAAGAAGTTTTCACGCAAAGTTTATCAAAAACTTCTTAATCTTAAGCAAAATTTATTCAAAACTTTTCCAAAGGTTTTTCAAAACATTTCAAAATTTTGCTTAAGATTTTCAAATCTTTACTCCCCAATTCGCTCCAAAGTTTAAAAATGTCAAAACCTATGCAAGTTTTGAGGGGGAGTATTTAAAAAAAACAAATATGTTCCAAAATTCATGCAAATCCGTTTCTCCCTATTAGCTTTCCAAAAACAAAGATTTTAATCAATCGGTATAAAAAATACCATCGAAATGCTATTTTTGACGGGGAGAAATGTGATTAAAATGTGATCATAGTTGAATCTCAAAAGAGCTCGACTTAGATAATACCATCGAATTGATGAAAACTAAATATCAGTAATCGAAAAGACTTGTCCGGGACGGGTAATAACTTCAAGCTGGTTTACCCAGTGATGTAAACGTGTCTCGCAAAGGACTTATCTGAGTAGAATGTACCAATTCGAGTGATTCTCCTTTAATGTGACCGAGACGGGTAATAACTTCAAGCTAGTCTAACTAGTGATGTAAACATGTCTCGCAATGGTCATATTAACTGAAAATTCGATCATTTCAAATGTGCAAACTCTACCCAACATGTGCAAATTATCTTAAAAATGCATGAGCACATGTGAATGGGGAGTATTTCAAAAATACAAAACTTTCGAAGTGTTAACTATATGTGTTTATTCATAAACACTTTGAGAGATTTTCACAAGAAGGTTTTATGGCAAGTGATCAAAATCTAGGATAATCATGGAGTAATAAGTTGATTATGATTAGGTTATGTCCTATGATCCACCAGAGCCGGAGGGATCTACCCAAGGACAATTCCAATAGATTAGAATTAGAAGTCCTTAGGTAAGATTGAAAAAGGGAGTAAATGAGAAAGGGAAAGAAGGGGTTGTAGAATGAAAAAGAAAAGTTTATGAAAGGGTGAAAAGAAATAGCCCTCCATGAAAACTTAGGGCAGAAACCGGGTCAATACATCTGCTATCGGTAATCACAAAGTTGATACTGATATTGAAGACAAGACGTCATGGACCCAGTGACGCGCTGCACTACCCCTCATTGCCATGCAGATATCTCTTAAAAGATATTTGTTTCATTTCTCACGGAGAACACTACATAATCTATCAGCCTCTCACTCTAAGATGTGTTGATATTGAAAAATGTGGCACTCTGCTCCATGCCTCCGACTACTAAAACCAAAACGCACATAATCGAGTCTAGAGCCATGAGATTCATTAAAAGATCTCTTAGGATACACTTTCAATATAATACACCTGTGTTCGCCAAAAAGGACACAAGGTGTACAAAAGTCTTAATGAGATCTACGGATCTTGCTATACATATCATGATGATTATTTGTTTCAAACGGTCTACAGTCGTGAAGTGATACTTCGGTATACTTCAGCGGCTCGCCTGAATTGTGGGTATACTTCGGTATATCTGTTGTAAGCCTTCTTGAGGGCATCCAATTCAGGAACAGCCTTTGTTAGGATTAGAGAGGGTTTTCACACTATGTTGTTGATTCTCTCAAAGTGTGAGCCTGTATGTGCTAGAAATCCCGCCAAGGAGATTCCTTTCACGAATTGAGTCCTTATGATGTGGGTCTCTACTTGGATTTATCCATAGTAGTGATAACTGTCCCTCAACGGGATTAGGACGGCTGATGTACCTGACCAAGGTGAATGGAATCAAGACATTCATCAGTAAAACAATCGTAGTGGTCAATTCTCTAAGAAAAGTCCGCCGTGATCAATTGGTAATTTCAACTAACAAAATTTATGCAGGAACTGATGAAAGTCCCATTGGAGAAAGACCGTACATCAACATCTACATCTCCACATACTCATACTTATGAAGATCATCCTCAACAAGCTCAAGTGAAAAATGTTCAAGAAAAATGGACCAAGTTAAAGACAATGTGTTACGACAAAGTCAAAAAGCTAATCAAAAAGTCAACAAGTTCATGTATCAAGTGAGGATGACACAAGTATGAAGTTCAAAGGTTTATCAAAGAAGTATGAGTATGTTGGAATAAATGACAATGTAAACCCATAAAGATGTTGATCAAAGGCAAGAAGAACCAAAATATGATACTTTAAAGGTCACATAGCATGAAGGAACGAATAACCAAGACTATTCTGCAACGACACACAAGGTTTACGACAACGAAGTCTAAAGACCTAATCACTCGGAGCATTATTTGAATGACCATCCCTTTGGGTGAGATTGTTAGCATTGATAAAAAGTGATGGTCATTCTAGTAATTACAACTTTGTAATGTGTCGT
Source organism: Artemisia tridentata subsp. tridentata (assembly GCA_021014915.2). Classification (NCBI taxonomy): domain Eukaryota; kingdom Viridiplantae; phylum Streptophyta; class Magnoliopsida; order Asterales; family Asteraceae; genus Artemisia; species Artemisia tridentata. The sequence continues at coordinate 279,266,202 of CP139509.1, forward strand.
ATAATTTGCATAGAATAGACGACGGGCTAATGGTGTTGGGCTAAGCTAAGTGATTAAGTGTCAAGTTATATTAGTCCATTGAATGTAAACATGTAATCCATAGTCCAACTCATGATCATGAAAGCCCATAGAAAGCCCATGTGGCTCTTTAGGTTCATTGTATAAATACCTCTCCACACCTTATTTGTGTGTGGTGCTTGAGTGTGTGTTATATGTGTTTTAATATAAGAAATCTCTCTTCATCTCTCTACTCTCTCTCTAACTCATACGATCCACATACACTCTTATACCATCTCTCTTGTGCTTTATTCGACATATATTTAGAGTGATAGAGTTGATACACGGTTACTATAGGAGGTGATAGTAATTTGGGTGGTTGTGATGAAGCAGGAGGTGGTGTGGTGGCTATTGGTGTTTCGGTTGGTGGTGGAGTAGTTACAATGGTTTGTGATCTTGGTGGAGGCGTAGGAGTACTAAGAGTTAAGAAATTTTCATCTCAGATGGGAGATGAGATGGTTATGGGTGAAGAGTCTGACGATGAGGAATTCAAGTTGACAAAAGAGCAAGGTTTGACACTTAACCTTGCGATTCTTCTAGATGTCCTAGCAGGTGATGAGTTGGATGATTTTGTCATTGTGAAAATGCTTATGAGATGCAAGAGATCACAGGAAGTGGTGGTGAAGGTGTGAGAAATGTGTATCCTGGAGGTACTAATTTATAGAGTTGAAGATTCTTGGAAGAGTGTGTTTGGATTTGATGTTTATCCATACAAAAATGGAGGTTTCTAATGATTTGGAAGTGGTAGAGAAGGTTGTCTAATCACCAAAGTCAATCCAATGGAAGAGTGTTGACTGATATAAGTGAGATATTCAGTAAATGAGTTGCAATCATCACAAAATCTTTCATGTCAGACACCCACAGATAGCAAGGAACCAAATTAAGGGTTCCTTCCTTTATGGAGAAAGGTTCCTTGAGGTGGTTTTGGGAAATTTCAAATTTTGGTGGGAAAGGGTTATCCTATTGGTCCAAGTGAACTAAGATCATCCTAATGTGAGTGAATATTAGTAAAAGGCATCTTAGTAACAAAAATGAGTGATCTAGAGTGCGGGTTTAAACGAAAATTTAAAAAAAATAAAAAAATGTTACTGTTGCTTGGCGGCACCAAACGATAACACAGGCGGAACCCTGAATTTGATTCCGCCTGATCCATCAGGCGTATTTTGGCGGTACCAAAATTTTGCACGGACGGAACCCAAAATTTGGTTCCGTCCAATCCGCCAAGTCCAAAAAGTAGACAGAGCGTAATTTTGAAGCCCCGAACCCCGTTCAAATCCCGTAAATTTTCTTAAAACTTATGTAATTAATTAGTTGTGATAGGAAAATAACAATAAAACAGGTATTAACACACGTACCGATATAGATCAAGCAGGGGCTAATTAGTTCACTAATAATGTGAAAAAAATGGAAAAATGATAACATCAAGATGTTATCTACCTGCAACACAAGGTTAGTTCACATAATCGTTCAAAGTTAAGTTATCATCCTAAGAAAAGACAAATATACAATACATCATTGTTTTAAAGCAAATGTACCAAACACTCATAAACCCCCTCATTGCCTATCTAGCTTCTTGTTGATCTTGGTTAGGAACCTTCCGATGCACTTGAACATTCCTCTTGTCTGCTTGAACTCTTTCGATGGGTTTTCAAGAACTGGAAGTTGTTGGAAGTAGTCTCGAGGAGGAAGCCTAGAGTTGGGGAGTCCATCATCCTTGCTCATTGACGATGATGATGAGAATCTTGGAGGATGAGGACGTTTCCGTTGAGTATTAGCTACTCTCTTATCACTTAATGGAACAAAGATGTGCTCAACAAGAGAGTAGTCCGGACAAAACCCTTTGGCATTGGGTGGAATGGGTGCAAAGGCTCTAAAGAGACGGGTGAGAAGCATCCCGTAGGGAAGAGCGTTGGTTCCTAGCATGGGTATGTCGGCCATCCTTTTGGCCATATAGTAAGCTAAATTGAATGATTGGCGGGTGGACACACTATAGAGCATGTAACAAAGACAAGCATTGATGTGGTCTCGATTACCTATGGTGCACAAGACATTTGCCCTGATAACTTCTTCCCATTTCTTGAATTGGGGTTTGAGTTCGTTGAGTTCCATACTAAATGGATCTCGATTGACTTCATTACCCGAACGGGTTCTTTTGGTGGTTGAAGTTCTTGGAAGGAAGAGATGTTCTCGGATATTTTCCTTGGTAACTAGAGGAGTGCCGTATGGAGGCATGCGATCAACGATTGAGTCAAGGATTGAAAGGGACCATTTGTCCGAGTAAAGGCATGTGCCTCGACAAGGAAGTCCAAGGATTCGGGCAAATTGATCAAGAGGAAGGTGATACTCATGTTGGTTGACCTTAAATTTGACGGTTATTAGACCGTCATCTTCAGTGGCAAGAACTACACTAGCATAGAATTCTAGGACAAATCTAGGACAAATTGGTTCATTGATGTTTAGGAGACAATCAAAGTCGGTGGTGGCAAGTTCTTGGCGAATGTTTATGTTTTCTAGAAAGGATTGGTCAATGGTTCTACCCTCATGAAAGTAACGTTTTTCTAAGGCTTTGAAGATTTTGACTTGTGCGGGAGTAAGGCCCTTAGTCTTATGGTGTTTGGGAATGTAGTTAAGAGTGTCTTTGTGATAATAGAAAGTTGTGGGAGGCATGTTTGATCCTAGATACACAAAATATCAAACTTTAGTCGAAACTAATGAGAATTTTGATATAATGTTCTAGTGTGTGCCTATATGAGGACAATGTGGAGGTGCGGTTATCTCGACTCCTTTTAATGCATAAAAAGAATTTCTTTTAGCAAATTTTGTAACAAAACGAGAGATAACTCAAACGCTCCTAATTCAATGTAGCTTCAATTGAATGTACCCAAAAATACATATTAGTTATGTACTTTCTTTAGCATTCAAGAGACATTATGCAAATGATATTCTAAATATAACGTTTTTATTTGTATGAACAATGTGAAAAATTATTTGTCCTAATTGTGAGAAGATTTTTACAAAAATTTGACATGGGGTTTTTAGCAAATCGTGATAATGTCTTACAAGATGCAATTCCTAACTAAGGGAAACATGATTAGTTATGTAATTTACAAATGTACTTCATGATCTACCTAAGAAAATGCATAATCCCCAAGTTTTGGTTTTGTGCATAAATTTGAAGTCCTAGACTCAGAATTGAGAGAAGAAAAGCAGTAAGGAAACTTACAATGTTGATTAGGGCTCAAATTAGTTAAAGGAAAGGCGTTAATTTTGAGTGTAGTATGTTATGGGATGAGTTTGGGTCATTTGTGTGTTATGGTTATGTGAAGGAGGGATGTTTGTTTAATACTTAAATTATTCTGACCCAGGGAACCACAGATGGGACGGAACCAAATCAAGGGTTCCGTCCCTTATGTCGTTTGGTTCCGTGGGGATAGAACATGTTTTAGTCAATTTTGTCGTTTTAAGCAAACAAAGGTTTAAGCTAATGTTCAAAACTACAAATTAGGTCCCATTAGTCCTAGTCCAAGTCTAAGAAGATTGAATGGCTCAAGATTAAGAGGTTTAGTTAGAATTTCAGCAATGTTATCTTCTAAGGATACTTTCTCGATAGAGACGTTTCCTTTTTGAACATTATCGCGAAGGAAATGATGACGGATTTCGATGTGTTTAGTACGAGCATGTTGAACTGGATTTTTACTGACATCAATAGCTCCTTTGTTGTCGCAAAGAATAGAGATGTCATTAAGTTAAATTTCGTAGTCGAAAAGAGCTTGCTTCATCCAAAGAGCTTGCTGACATGCTTTTTTGGCTGATACATATTGGGCTTCGGTTGTTGAAATAGCGAGAGCCGTTTGTTTCTTAGAGAACCATGAGGTAAGACAATGACCAACAAAAGTACAAATACCACTTGTCTTTTTCTATCAACATAGTCACCAGCATGGTCCGAGTCGGCATACACTATGGTTTTTACTCCCGTTCATTTGGGATACCATAATCCTAGATGTGTAGTACCTTTTATATATCTAAAAATCCGTTTTACGGCTTCAAGATGTGATTTTTTTTATCTTCTTCAAAGCGAGCACATAGACAAACACTAAACATAATGTCGGGTCTACTAGCTGTGAGATAGAGTAGACTACCAATCATTCCTCTATATTTAGTGTTATCTACGGATTCACCTTCTTCATCCTTGGCGAGTTTGGTTTCCGAGGACATAGGCGTTTTAATAGGTTTAGAGTCTTCAAGACTAAATTTCTTAAGCATGTCATTTATGTATTTAGACTGGTTAAAGAATATCTCATCTTCTAATTGTTTTATTTGAAGACCTAAGAAAAAGTTTAGTTCTCCCATCATACTCGTCTCAAACTCGTCATGCAAGATTTTTGGGAAATCGTCACATAACGCTTGACAAGTTGATCCGAATATGATGTCATCCACGTATATTTGGACAATGATAATATGTGAATCCTTTTTCTTGGTGAAGAGAGTGTTATCTAATAAACCCATGGTGTACTTATGGACAACTAAGAATGTTTTAAGTCGATCATACCATGCTTTTGTTGCTTGCTTAAGTCCGTATAAAGCCTTTTTAGGTTTGTAAACATGATTTGGTTTTTCAAAATTGGCGAAGCCCGGAGGTTGAGTGACATACACTTCTTCATTTATAAAGCCATTTAAAAATGCACTTTTGACATCCATTTGAAAAAGTTTGAAATCATGTGCACATGCATATGCAGGTAAAGTTCTAATAGACTCGACCCTAGCAACCGGAGCAAAAGTTTCATCTTAGTCAATGCCTTCTTGTTGATTATAACCTTGTGCTACTAGCCTAGCTTTGTTTCTAGACACTACACCATGTTGATCTATTTTATTTCGAAAGACCTATTTTGTTCCAATTATCGTTTGACTTTTTGGTTTAGGAACTAATGTCCAAACATCATTTCTAACAAATTGATTTAACTCTTCTTGCATAGCAATGACCCAAGATTCATCTTTTATAGCTTCATTTATATTTTTGGGTTCAATGGTTGACACAAAACAAAAGAAGTTGCTTTGATTTTGGACTTATGATCTTAAGGTTCTTTCATTTATTTTTCCTATAACACTATCTAATGGGTGACCTTTAGGTTCTTTGATATTGACAATTTCTTTGTTTAATAGTTCATATTCCTTGTCATTATTTATATTCTCTTTGTTTTCGACAAGTTGACTTTCAACTAAGTCATCATCTACCAAAGGTGATGTCTTAGAGGGAGGTGGACTTTCGTCAAATGTTACGCTTAACGATTCCTCGAGTCTTAAGGTTTCTTTGTTTAAAACAATATAAGCTTTGCTATTTTGAGAATATCCAAGGAATACACCTTCATAAGACTTTGGGTCAAATTTGGTGAGATAATCCTTAGTGTTTAAAATAAAACATTTACTTCCAAACACTTTAAAGTATCCTAGCGTAGGCTTTTTACCTTTATATATTTCGTATGGTGTTTTGTTTAAAAATGGTCGAATTAATAATCTATTTAAAATGTAGGTTGAAGTGTCAACGGCGTTACACCAAAACTTTTGTGGTATGTTTTGTTCATTAAGTATTGTTCTACTCATCTCTTGAAGAGTCCAGTTTTTACGTTCTACAACACAATTTGACTGAGGAGTACGAAGAGCCAAAAAATTATGTGTTATGCCGTTGGCATAACAAAAGTTTGCAAATTGTATTTCATTATCAAATTCACGACCATGATCCGTTCTTATTGACACAATACTACTATCTAGTTGGTTTTGAATTTTCTTACTAAGAATTTCAAATTGATCAAAAGCTTCGTTTTTACTTTTCAAAAACTTTGTCCAAGTGTATCTTGAATAATCATCTACTATTACCAAAGTGTAGAAGTTGCCTCTATAACTTTGTATAGCGGATGGACCAAATAAATCCATATGCAAAAGTTCTAGACACCTAGATGTAGACACCATATTTATAGCCTTATGGCTACTATGAACTTGTTTTCCAATTTTGCAAGCATCACAAAAGTGTTGGTCATATTTCAACTTGGGTAAGTTCCTAACGTGGTCTTTTGAGGATAGAGATTGATTGAGTCTCATATTGGCGTGGCCTAAGCGTCTATGCCAAAGATTTGAGGAATCATCTAACGAAGTTAAGCAAAGTTTATCTCTAGAAGTTTTATCAATTTTCATGACATATACGTTGTTTTTCAAAACTACTTTTGCGACGGTTATTCCATCTTTTAGTATTTTACTCTCGATTTCACTAAATAGGACGTTATACTTTTTACGGCATAGTTGACTAATACTAAGAAGGTTGAATCCTAGATTATCAACATGAGCAACATTATCAATAGAGAGAGACTCATGAAAGATAGTACCTTTTCCGATGATTTTGCTTTTCAACTTGCTACCAAAAGTGACATTACCTCCGTCATATTCTTGGTAGGTTGAGAAGAGGCTCTTGTTTCCCGACATATGCCTTGTACAACCGTTATCTTTTATCCACTTGTCTAGTTCCAATCCAATTTTCAAGCACACCTAAGTTATAAAAAAACTCAAGCATTTGGTCCCCAATATCTCATGGGTCCATTTTGGTTAAACATCCCATTAACTTGATTCATGTATGGGAATGGTAGATATGAGTTCCATGGCATGTAGTTAGGAGTTTGATAATGCCTTGGGAAGTTTTGATTCCAACCATTTTGTTGATAGTTGGGTTGTGTGTTGTAGTTGCTCTTTGGAAAGCGACGTTTGGGAATAGGTGTTTTAGGCCTCTACTGAGTGATTTTGGATCTATACTCATTTTTAGAAAGTCCTAATCCTATTGCAACAGCTGGTTTTTGTTTAGTTTCATTTGTGGTAGTGTTAGGTTTCTTTGTGACTTTAACAAATTCAGTACGAGCTGATGTACGAACTTTCTGTTTAGCTGAGGTACCCACGGAACCAAACTGTTCCACAGGCGAAACCAAATTTTTGGTTCCGTCTGATCCGTGGGTCCCTGAGGCAGCTTGAAAAGTTTCTTGTACTTTTTCGGCTTGTTTCTTTAGACTACTTAAATCTCCTAATTTCATAAAACCTAGTCCAGTTTTATCGTGTGGTAATTTTTGGATTCTCATTATTTCATCCACACAACAAATATTTTTATCAAACTTTTTGAACTTAGAGTTTTGTTTGATAAGTGCATCCTGTGTGATTTTAAGTTTCTCTAATTCAAGTCTAAGCTCTTGACATGATGTACATACCTTGTCAATAGCTTTACTCTTTTCTAAACGTTTTGCTTTTTCTTTTAATTCATAAACTTCATTTTCTAAGAATTCCTTTTTGGATTTCAAAAATTTGTTTTTGTTTATGATTTTTAAGCTAAGTTCACACAATTTGTTATATTCCTTTTGTAAGGTGTCATCATCAATAGAGGAATAAGATGAGTCAGATTGTACCTCATTTGAGTATTGAGCCATGATAGCAATTTCTTCATTCTTTGGCTCCTCGTCATCATCTTCACTGTTAATACAAATAAACTTTCAAAACGTTTATTTATATTTTACATTCTTTCAATGTTTTGTCGATAACAAACGTAAAATCATTTTAACGAGATAAATAAATTACGTAATGCTTTGAGCCAATAGTTTACTAACTCATTTCATTAAACAAGTGAACCATAAACATATCTAGTTAACAAGTTTACATGAAACCAAAACTATTTTATAAAAACACTTAAGTAATATTTGTTACTTACATTTTATAAAATACATGTTAAGAAAAAGCTAGTAAAAACTTGGACTATCCATGTGTTAGGAATATAAATATTCATGTGAAGACTCGGTCACCCCGAGTATCTATTTAGCATTTATGTAGCTTGTAGGATTATTAGTATTAATAGTATTAGTTTAGTTATATTAGTATTTTTGGAGTGGGTCGGGTCTTTACCCACTGTCAGCTCACTCCACAGCCCGCTTGGGGCACCTAAAGCTTGTAGTATATATACCCCTTCCCACACATGGGAAGGGTTGGAGATTTCTAATCATTCAACACTAGTTCTCTTCACTTTCTCTCTCTACATCTCCCAACTCTCTCATCTCTCTCTCTCTAGAATTCATCCAATTCTTAAATCTCTAATCCAAGTATACAAAGCTTACAATTGGTATCAAGAGCCATGGTTAGCTTCGATTGATTGTGCTTGGATTCGTGGTATCCATTTTTCTTGTTTTATTTTTTTTGTTCGAATTTTCATTTCAAGATCTGGTCGTATCTATGTTATTGTGTCATTTTTTTTGCTTTGCTCGAATTTCATTTTCATGATCTGGTCTACATATTCTTGTTTTGGGGATTAACAGTATTTGATAGATTAAGTTTGGGCCCAATTCGTCCAGTAACCCACAACTTCCTCTTGTTATCTTTGAGCTACTGGTTTTACCAGATTTCAAGTTATTCATGGCTTGTTTGAAGTGGAATTCGTTTTGGATTAGTGGATTAGTGCTCATCACAAGAACTCGTATAACCAAAGTTGTACTTTTAGCCTTAGTTTGTGGCTTTATTTCTTGTCCAAATTTGTCTTGCTGTTTTATTTCTTGTCCAAATTTTTCTTGCTGCTTCTAGTTTTCTGTTTGGATGAACTGCTCCTAGGTGAAGTTTCTTGCTAGCGGTTTGGTTTTTTCTTGTTGGTGTGATTGGATTCCTCTGCAGCGGTTTGTACACAAAAAGGAAAAAGAGGTAGCGGTTTGACTGGTGCAAGAATAGAGGTTTGGATGATAACAAAAACAGGAAAAAGGACAAACTGGTTTGAAAGTGACTGTTTTGTTGGGTTTAGATAGCGGTTTGACCAAAGATCTTGTCGGTTGACTTATAGCGGTTTGTCTAGTAGCGGTTTGAAGCTGTTGTGCTTTGGTGTGTGTGGCGGTTTGATATATCATTAGCGGTTTGCCTTACTGAACATCTTTAGCCATCTAACTAAACTACATACTGTCAAAATTATGTCAAATATAGCGGTTTAGTATTATCTCACAATAGTTAAATAAAAAAGAATGGACAAGGAAAAGCAGTTCTGATAAATCAAATTCAATCCAATGCAAAACATTCACAACAACATAACAAAAAATTACGAATCCAAATCCTCTTAACAATCTCAATTCTACTCTTTATTCTCTGTAAAACAAATTACATCAACAACCCTAACAATCACAACAACTGACAACAAAAAGGAAAATCACTCTATCTCACCTTCACTCCATCCTCCCCACATAATACAAATCTCGTTTTTGTTTCTTTTCTTCTTCTAAGTATCACAAGGCGTTGGACTTGAATTAGGAGAAAATCTTTACCGATTCCTTTTGAAGCTTAACCTTCTTTTCATATTCGTATCTTTAAAAGAATAACCAAAACAGATCGGGTTTTAGCTGCCTTTTATTCGGTTAACAACAAGAAACGAACAAAGGACGATTCTTTTGGATAAGTCTCATACCTCCTTGGTGTTCGATTGTTGGTTGTGATTTATATGTCCTTTGTACTCGATTTGTGACTGTGAAAAGAAAAAGGTGGAGGCTAGATTTTTTAAGAGTTGACTGCGTTTGACAGGGTTGTTGAGAGAATAATTTTGGGTGGCTGCGTTTTTTTTCATTTGGGGATTAGGGTTATTAAGTTCAAGGGTAGTATGTGTTTAGGGTGTGTTATATACACTAAGTTTGTGTTAATTAGTGTTGGACTGGGCTTGAACTCGTTACTTCACTAGGCCATCTTCAATTGAATTCCATGTGTGGGCTCAAAATGATGTCAATGGACTTATGTTGCTTGGACTGCCATCACAAGGTCGATTGTGTTTAAGGTTTTTTTTTTTTTTTTTTTTTTTTTTTTTTTTTTAGGCTGAACTTTGGTGAAAGTATCACAAGGACGAAATTGTTGGTTTTCTTCTCTTAAGTTGGTCGGTTTGGGATATAATTTTGGTCAACGATTTTGTTTTAGCTTCAATTATCCGAGATTAATTTTAATTTTGGGTTAAATTTTTTGAGTCCGTTGGATATAACTACCGTGCTAGTTATTAGATATTTTCGAGGTCATTGGATATAGCTACGGTGGTTATTTGAATATCACATTGTCATTATCATTTCACGGTTCATTCTTGATTTTTTTAAAATCCCGCGAAAGAATCTATTTCTCGGTTTAAATCATAGAATTATAAAATCCCGTGCACGTCTACATCATGTCTACTACTTCAGATTCCTTCATATCTGAGGTACTCAAGTTGTACGACACATATGATAAACAAAAGACTTCCAATTATGTACAACAAATAGACGTGGGTGATTCTGATGATACTAATGTGGAATCTTCGTGCCCGAATTCGCAAGAGAGAGAGTTGCTTCAGTCACTAATGTTATCAAATGAGAAGGAAAGTCGCATTGAATGTTTTCGATTACTTCATTCACATCTCAAGGTTCTGTTTAAAAAAACTGAATACGTAATGGGTTACACACGGGCTTTCACAACACTCTTTGGTCAAGATGTTCATGATTTCACAGTCAAAATGACTCTATATTTGGATCAACTTGAACAACAACTTGACAAAGGAGAATTTCCTGAAGACAGATCCATAGCTGCTTTTTGTGTGATCAACAACCAACTCCAAGTTTTCATTGATTCGCAATTCACTTTGGATTATGATGATGACAGTCACATGGCGAAAAAGTGTTTTGCTAATCACAATGGAACTGAGGTTGACGTGTTCAGAAGGACATTAATCCAACTTATGAGTAATGTTAAGGGGTTCATTAATGAAAGGGCTCAACTTATGGGAAATGGGACAGAATCAGACAAGCATGATGATCGTAACATCTCAGGAGTTGATATCTCACTGTGTGTGGATGCAGCCCTCAAACCAGAAAATCATCAAGTACTGTCTGCTGAGGTACATCTGTCTGATCAAGATAATGTTCTTTCTAATGAACAACAACATACTGATCAAATTAAACATACTTATGACACATATTTGTTGGAAAAGACTGATAGGAATATCACCTCTGATTCAAAAAATATGAGTCATAAGGGGGGAGAAATTGATCAGGATGTTGAACATGATGATACGTTAAGTACTTCGCTCACGGCTGAGTTTTTCAAATCAAATGATATGGTTGAAAAAGAAGTTTATGATGAACTTTTAAACAGATTTTTACAACTTGAAAAACATTGTATTGATCTTGAAATCTCAATACAACAAAAGGAAGAAAGTCTTCAAACTAAACTACCATGTAAAAATCCGGAATTTCCTGAATTCTGTGAATTTTTTATGATAAATGATTTGAAAGCTCAGCTACAAGCCAAAAACTTAACGATCAACAACCTAAAAAACCGTATTGCTGAGATGCGTGATATGTGTGATGAAGTTAAGGCTAAACTTGACAATGATGTTAATGCAACAAAAAATGCTGAATTAGAACATAAAGTGGCTGAATTACTGTATGAAAATGAGACTTTAAAGATTCATTGCAATAAATTGTGTAACTCAATCAAAGATGCGAAAACTAAGACTGTAGAGCAAACAACCTCTTTGATTGCCAAAAACGATGAATTCAAAGCTCAACTTTAGGAAAAAGGTTTTGCAATTGCAGCATTGAAAAACGAGTTAAGAAAATCGACAGGAAATTGTGTGAACACTAAGTTTGCAAAACCATCAATCTTGGGGAAACCACCACTAAGAAACCAATCAGTTGTTAGACAACCGACTGTGTTTAGATCTGAATGACCAAAATCTTCAAAACCACGGTTTGCCTCCCAAGTTGATTCAAAACAAGTTTTGTCAAAACCAGTCACTTCACAGCCTAGACCTAGTGAAAAGAAATATGTTGTTGCCAAACCACATCATCTGAGTGCCTCTAGTCCCTCTAGGATTAGTTCAAAGCGTGTGTCATTTGTGACACCAAAGGAACATGTTAGACATAAAAACAGTGTTCAGAATCAGAACCTAGAGGATGCTAAGAAAAACACCCATGAAAAGACTAGAAATTTGCCTGTTCTTAAGAGTAGTTGCGTATCGACTAATGCGATTCCCTTAGCAGATCACTCTAAGAATCCTAGATCTTTCTCTGACTCCAAATACTTTGTTTGCTCAAATTGTCAGAAATGTGTTTTTAATGCAACCCAAGATGATTGTATAACAAAATTCCTGAAGGAAGTGAATGCTCGTGCTAAGGTTCAGACCTCTAAGACTAGAAGCAGCAACAAGCCCGTAGAACCAAAGAGGTATACTCAGAAACCTGGTAGGCAGATTGCTGTAGGACAAAGGTCTTCTCTAAACAAGTCTGAGAAACCAAACACTCCTAGATCTTGTCTTAGGTGGATTCCAACGGGTAGAATTTTTAAGATTGTTGGTCTTAGATGGATACCTACTAGTAAGCAGTTCACTGATTGCAAAGATAAGGTTGACAGTAAAACCCCAAATGGTCAAGATGCTGATATCACTAACCCATATAAATGCAAACAAACCCTTAATGTCTGTACATGTAGTCTTTACTTAAGTGCAGGTACAATGTTCTCTCCTATTAAGGAAAGACCCAGGGTTTGGGTGCCAAAAAGATTGATATCTCATAAATCAGGGGTTCAAACAAGTCAATCTTGATCTTCATCGACAATGACGTCTGTTCACATTAGTTCAGGCCTCGTTCTTCATCGACAATGACGTTTGAACACTGCAGTTCAAGCCTCGGGCCTCATTGTCAACATAATGGCGTCTGCTGACATCTCTTCAGGCCCCGTTCATCAAAGAAAAGAAAGGCGTACGCTTGAGTGCGCTTTATCTTCGGAAGAAGAGAAATCTTCTTATTTATGACCACTCTCATCAAGCTTCATGTTCTTCTTATGCTAATTCAGTCATCAAGGGGATAAACGTACATGGGAGTACATTCTTATTCACCTGGTCTATCAAAAATGGCAGTTGGTCTTCATATGCAATTTTTGAGGGGGAGAAAGGTGAATAAACTACATGGCGATTGAGATTTGAGAAATGGTCATACGACTCTCCTTGTTTCTGACTATTCTCATCAAAAAGGCTTCATACTTGCTCCATGCTCGTTTAGACATCAAGTGGATCTACTTCCATCTGATTGGACATTTATTCACTCGATCAAAAATGGCAGCTTCAAATGCAATTTTTGAGGGGGAGGAGTGTGAACAGTGGATCAACCTCATATACACTTGTTCAATCAAAAATGGCATTCTCATATGCAATTTTTGAGGGGGAGAAGTGTGAACAAGTGAGTGAACAAACAATCACTTGTTGGGCATCTAATTGTGACTATGGAGTTGATCAAGTATTACTTATTTGAGGTTGAAGTTGACTTTCTCAAAGGCGTGATCTTATTCTATCTTGAAGTAGGGGTTGGTTGGATGCATGACTTTCAATGATAACTTGCTCATGCTTAAGATTTAAGGTGAAGACTTAGTTTATCTAGTTACCAGCAGTCGGGGTAAATGTTTGAAGACCTAGTTAACTATCACTTAAAGGAGTTACGTTGTAGTACTCAGTGTCACATGCCAATGACGTTGTGGATAATCGCAAGAGGTGTTAATGTCTCATACTTTGGTTGGGTATTGAGTACTTAGAGATTCGCTTGGAGCATTAATTCTCTACACCGTTCTTCCAACATTAGTGCAAGTTCAAGTCACGAGAATGGGGAATTCTACTTCAGTTTCAAGTTTGGTATATCGGGTTTGCTTCATCAGTTATCAATTCAGATGGCCTATTTAAGGGGTGGTAAAGATAGTCAGAAAGTGTTTCGGTAGCGATTGATTCTTACTTGATACATTTGAGCCAATTTTCGTCTTCTCACAAGATCTCAAGAATATGTGCGTAAAATGTGTTGCTGATTCTGAGGTATCAAAACCAGCAAGGGGGAAGGAGACATACATCTGAACGCACAACGAGTACACATGATGAACTTTATACTTCTTCTGAATTGAAGTTATTCCGGGAAGACAAATGTCATAACCGCAGAGAAAATCAGTGTTTTAACTCGTTCCTTATGGTGTATCATTCCAACTACGTGGGGGAAGAGATGTATGAAACAGTTTCTGATGATTAAAGAGGTACACAATTGTATGATGATTCCTATGATTAGTCGGAATCTTACTGAAGGAAATATGTACATCCGGTGCTCAGTTGCTTTTGTAGTAATGTCTTGGTGTTATCATTTAGAATACATACGGGATAAGTTGCTTACACTCGAGAGTTAGGTGACTTTGGTGTAACAATTCTCATCTGCAATTTCCTGAAGGGAGAAAAGGGGATTTCCAGGTCTTAATTGATCTTGATGTTACTTTTTCGACTTCATTAATGGGATTGAGTGTGTACTTTGGATTTTTGAGCTTCATACAATGAGACTGATTGCATCACTTCAACTACTTGGGGGAAGTGGTCTCTGGATACTTTTGGTATGCATTACTTCAGACTTCAGCGGGATGAAATGTGAGAAGAATTATTCAAGTGTGAGATGATACACTGCAGATTTATTTGATGGTCCCCCGATCGGAGAATCACGATGGTTATTCTTAAAAGGAGCAACAATTTTATATGTGGTTTGCTATGGTTTCCGCTGTACACTTACCTAATGTAAGCTCTAAAGAGAGCTTGGAATCTGCTCAAAAGGAAGATTGTCGGTTTGGGGGGAAGCTATCAAAGCTTCACATTGTGAAGGCTCAAGTTCAGGTGATTATTCAGGAGCCTCGAAAGCTTTGGTGGTGAAAGTTTAAGAGATGTTGACTACAGATGTTGTTGAATCCAAGATCTAGCCCAACTAGGATTATAGCAACAATGATTACATATGCAGCGGATAATAAGAACAACAATCAAAGTTGCCAACAAGGTTCTTCTTTATTGAACATAAAAATAAAAACCTACTACAAACTACTAAACACGCTTTGAGCGTTTCAATCGACTCTCATTAAAGAGACGATCTATCAAAGAATGAGTTTATAACCTAGACGCCTACCCTCTTTATATAATAGAGGGAGGTTACAAACCCTAGCTTACTAAGAAAGCTAACTATTAAATATTAGGTCCCTATTGTTTCTTCTTTCTTCATTCTTGCTTGTAGGTTTTGTAATCATCAAATATGTAATTCCCAACAATCTTCCCCTATTTGATATTACAAAACAATCTGCATGAAGAAACAATGATAAAACATGTCATCACAAATAATAAGCTGCACATCATAAATCTTCTTCCCATTTTTGTAATCATCCAATAGGGGTCTTGTGCATCTCGTAATCGCTTCCCCTCAAGTGATGCATGTAGATGGTAAGTATGTTTGAACAATAAGCTTCCCCTTAAAAGTATACTAACCATCTGCGAGAATCATGAACTTAGAGTCATAGATCATTTCTTCCTTCAGTTCGAAAAAGACATCATGTAATAAAATGCCTTTGGATAATTCTTGTAGTCAATATATGCATGGCGATCACATGCAATGGCCGATAGTCTCAGTGAGCGCAGACGGATCAACCAGAAACCACTCAATGCTTATGATTACTAATTTTGTGTAATCATATCATGAACTGTATGGTATCATATGCCCCCCAAAATATTTGTAAAGCGCGTGTAACTGTTCCAATTAAGAATTATCCCATGAACTGAATCTCCAAAACAAACCGTGCAACAAATGTCTTTACACCTTATCTGATTTAATGCGAACAAAATATGTTTATTACACCTCAGTTATGGATTGTCGTCCTGGACGTTCATCACCCATAACCGCCTCATTGATCCCAGATCAAGCCAATAAAATAATGTGTGTGTGGTCCCAGACCTTCCACACCATTATCCTGTTATGTACTAAACACTTTGTAAACACCAAACCAAAAAGTAGTCAAGCCATAAGTATCACCTCGTCCAAGATCCAAGGGCGTCTGAGGACCTATAATATTAAATATAACGAAATAAAATATATCAAAACCAGCACAAACTGAATCCACCAGCAGGAACCGATCAGCAGAAACCAAACAACTACCAGTAGGAACCAACCAGTAGAAACACACCTGCTAGATCTTTGAGCCTATGTAGATCGGTAGGATGCCTATGTAATCACAAGCACACTACAAGAGAATCTCTGAGTACGAACAAGAAAAGAGAAGAACTAATACTATGATCCTCTATGGATCGTATAATGAACTAAAAGATATTTTATTGAAGATTGTTAAGTCGTAAAAAGATATGTGAAACTCATAGACGGGATGTTTCTTTTATACTGATAAGAAACCCTAACCCTAACCCGTCATACAAGAAAACGTGTGAAGAGATAAACATGATCTCTTCTAAAAATAAATCTAACAAACATTCTAAACATACGGGATAACAACTAACAATACCCGCAGTAACAACTACTATCAACAGAAACAAGATAGAACTATCAGCAGCAATGAGCTTCAGCAGGAACCACAGCTATCGGCAGGAACCAGCTTTCACTATCGGCAGCAACAAGAAATATCTTATTTCCGAAATTCCTAACAATCCTCCCCTAATCTTGAGGTTGACTAGGTTAACCGACAAGATTCCCTAAGTGTTCTTTGATCTCTGAAAGTACTCTGAAGTCCATAGGGAGAGGATTAATCCAGCAGCAGCATCAGTAAGTAACCAGCAGGAACACTTGAAACTTCCAGCAGCAACTTCGATAGATCAGCAGCATAAGGAAATTATCTTCAAAAGAATATTTAAGCTGGTCACCATGTCATTCTGGATCTTGACTGCTACTATGACAATATGTACATCAAATCACTTTAAGTTTCATACTATTCTCATCACATCCAGGTGTGTAAACTCCTGTGAGAGGTGAATCATTGAAAATTAATGGATTTGATGTCTCTTTACCAATAGCCACCACTACTGGAGTAGCCAATGTTTAGGTGTGTAAGACCATGGTACATTGATAACCATCTGATTTTGAGTAAACCAGCAACTGTAAATGGATTTGAGTTGTCTTTACCTGTAGCCATTTGCTCAGGACTAGCCAATTCTTGGTTTCAACTGAACCTTGGTGAATTGAATACCAAATATGGATACCAATATTCTTTACCACAAACCATACTTTTGTGGACTAGCCAATTCTTTGGATCCCATAAAGGGTTACATCCATGGTGAATTGAGAACCATTTTCAACTCTCAGGAATGAACCATGGGTGAGTTGAAGTACCCTATAGCTTTGAGCAAACTATTACAGATATCAACAGATTTGATTATCACACCAGAGCCGTACCCTCATGGTGAGTCAACTCTTTCTTGTCTGTGAGACATGGTGAGGTGAATACCATTTGTTGTGTAGGTGTAAACACTAACACTGTACCTGCAAGATGTTGCTCAAAACCAACTTATTAGCACAACACAATATAAAAGAAATTTTTCTTTTTTTTTTTTTTTTTTTTTTTAATAAACTAAAAGAAACAAGAAACAAACCAAAAGAAAAAGAAAGAAAATAAGAAAAGAGAAGAGAGAAAGAAATACAACAGAAAACCTCAAACAAAAATACCATAATCAAGCAGATGATCCTTTGGCTGCAGAAAGTTGGTTTCTAATGAACCTGACCAATTGTTCAGCAGTTGTCAAGTCATTTCCAATTACATACTTCCCAACTTGCAGCTTACACTTAAGCATCCTCTCCATCAGATCTATGGACAAAGGATAGGGAACATCCACAAACATGGAAAGCACCTTCCCTGTAACAGTTTCCAATACATGAACCTGGGAAGTAGAATACAATCTCCAACTGTGTACTCTCCAAGATTGTTGATCAGCCCACACAGAGTGAGCATTGCCTCCCTCTAGAGAATCCATTAATACTTTCAAGTCCCCCCAAAGAATAAGACCAATCCCTGTAGCTTGATGAGTTTCATAGTGCTTAGTCACCATACCATAGAGATGTATCAAATCTTGTTTATCCACCTTATTCAAAATCTCCCTAAGGAATGTGAAATGTTTTGTTTTCCCATCAAGGGTGGACAAGGCATGGATTTCTCCTTGAGGTATAGGAAGAACCTTCCAACCAATAATATGTGACCAAGGGTGAGGAGAATCACCTTCGGAATCACTTTCAGAATCAAATTGAATCAAGTCCTGATCACTCATATCGGCAAGAGTCTTGGATGAAGATTTCATAGCATGACTCTTTTTCCTGGTCCTTGGAGTTGTAGAGGAGAGGTGAACTGTTGAAGGTGTTACATCAGGAATATGAACCTCTTGTGGTGCACCAGGTGCATCTACAGAAGGAATTGGAGAAATAGATGTGGTATCCTGAGAACCTTCAGTAGGAATAAAGGAAGATGAACCAGTCAATGTCTCTCCAGACTTCAGTTTCTTTGTAACATCAGACTCTAAAGATGAAGAATCTCTTTTCTTGCTTTGTTGAATGTCTGTCTTGACTGAAGGATTTATCCTTACATAAGTATCAAGGAACAGCTTTTGAATTGCAGCATCAGTCCAACCTTTGAAGTCACTGAGCTTGTAGTTAGCTTGATTCTTCAGATAGTCCTTCATAAAATTGACATTATCTTTGTTTGTAGGCATCTTATAACCTGACTTTTGCCATTCACTGATCCTATGCATCAAGTCATTCCAAGTGGATGCTCTATGAGTCTTTAAGATAAATGCCTTGAGCTGATCTGACTTTTCTTCCATACCCAACTCTGAATCTTGAAGAATCATAAACCCATGAGCTCTAATAATCATGTCAGAAGCCAACAAGTATTCAACTTGCTCACTGAACTCTTCTGAAGTAAGATCTTCTGATCTTGTGCTATTCATAATCTCAGCTATGTTCCTCTCATCAGCAGACATTTTCCTTGCAAATTCCTCATCTTGAGCAACCTGAGCTAGTCTAGCTTGTTCAGCAGCAATTTCCTGTGCATGCATCTGTCTGGCTATCTCAACATCATTTTGTGTTGCAGCAGGGGGAATGGTGTCACTACCAACAGCAATGGATGAGCTACCAACAGAATTACCAGGAGCCTTAGGATCAGTAGACACACTACCAACTTCAGCAGGAACATCAAAGGCAACACCAGAGACATCAGCAGCAATGGTGGATTGAAACTTCTCAAAAGCTGACACTCTTGAGGGCTGCTTAGTCCTTGTTCTTGTAAAAGCCTGAGGTTTTGAAGTTGTTGAGGGCTTAGAAGAGGTAGGTACTTCAGTGTGTGCACTATCAAGAGAAACAGAAGCCAACACATCTAGTCCATCAAATGACATATCAGCCTGATCATCCTCAGACTCAGAAAGCACAACCCTTCTTTTCTTCTGTGGATGTTGAGCTTCTAAAGAGTTGATTCTTTCATTGAGCTGTTGGATAGTCCCACTAAAAGTTTCTTTAGTGTCCTTGAGCTCCTTTTCCAAATTCTCCACCTTCTCACTAAAACTCCTTTTGGTCTCTTTAAGCTCTGACTCCAATGCTTCAATTTTCTGCATAGACCTGTCAAGTAACTGGGACATAGAAGTGAGATCAGCAGCATCCTCAGCTCCACCAGCAGGAATGCCTGAGGTGTTAGGAGCTTCATTGGATCTAGGTGGAGAAACATGAAATTCTCCCCCTGTATGGGTGTCATCACTAAAAGGCTGCCTAGTAGGACTAGGAGATGAAAGCCTTGAAGCAGAAGGCATATCCATTGAGGGTGTGGGTTGGACAACAGGTGGGACAACTGTGGTGGTCTGGACAATGGGCTCATCAGGGACAATAGTCTCAGGTGTGGCTGGTCTAGGTGATGGTGGTAATGGGTCATCAGCAGCAACAGATGCAGATGCATCAGCAGCATTGGATGCACTAGCATCAGCTGCATTGGGTGACGGTGGGACACTGTCATTGTCAGCAGGATCTGGGTTGTCAGCAGGATTGGCATTGTGTAACATGGCAGGTAATAATGGCAAATGTTGGCCTGCAAAATTCATCTTCATCATTGCAAACATTTTAGCAGTCATCCGATTCACTATCTTAGGGGATGGGTTATTGGTTTGAACACCTAAGATAATTTGAAGAAATCTAGGATACATTAAAAATCTGTTTTTATCACCAGTGATATTTTCAATCATCCCTTCAAAAATATATTTGGCCCAATTATATATCCTACCCTATGACAGACAAACAAGACCAGACGCAATGGGACTAGGACATTGGTCCCAACCACCGGTCTTTATACTCATACACTGGAGTAACGTATGAACAAGAAATCTCCATTGAGGAGACAACTTATTTTTATAAAATGTACAACTACCAGTGACAGGATAACCTATGGCAGACATGCCATCATTGATTTCTTGCCTGGAAAGATCATGCGCCCCATGCTCCTCAGGAAATCAGAGCTGTACCCGAATCAACCCCTCAGTAATGATGACTTCATGCTCATCAATGGTGGCTATGATGTCGTCCTCCCTTCCCACAATGTGTCTAACCCTATCTGTTGCCCAAAACTGCTTAATGAGCGAATCATACACCGTTACAGGACAATGAGTGAGTGCATAGTGAATAGATGACCCACGAAGAAAAGCTAACACCTCATCATAACCATCACTTTTAGAAGAAGACTCAAAGTATGCAACCTTGTTGTGATCATCCTTGTAGCGAAGTGTTGTCATTGTATTAGATGAATGAACTAGGGTTCGAAATGACAAAACAATGAGTTAGGGTTTGAAAGGATTTTAAGAATCTGAGATGTGAGAAGTGCAATTTTAGGTTAGGTTGCCAATTATAGCAATTTAAATTGCTGCAATTCCGCGCACGTATCATTGACCAATTGACTTAATGAACTTCCCCAAATTTAACATAGTCAGCAGGAACCATTAGCAAACGGCAGGAACACTTGGTCAATCGGCAGCAATAAAGTGGTTTGACCAAAGTCAACCATCCAAATCCAATCATTAGGAATAAACCGCCTGAATTAAATCTCAACACCAACCAACAATAAATTCGCACTAATCACCTTCTCATTATATAAGCCTCAAATCAAATAACTTCATTATCACAATCCTAACCAATAATCTTCAAATCAAAGAAAATCATGAGTTCATCCAAAATTCCCATCATCGAAATCTCATCAGACTCCTCCTTCTCCAACGAATCAGGATGGGAAAATTACTTTCCCCCGACTGCATCATCTTCTCAAAACAAAGGTAAGGCAAAGGTTGAGGAGGATTCATCTGATCCTCTTCCATCTACTCCTTCGTCATTTGAGTACTCTAGCTCTGATGATGAAGGATCATCAGAGCTGAAGTCCTTGACTTATTATCAGGGTGAATGGGAGACATATCCTCCTAATTTTCCCATCACAGATAAGCTAAGGGAAGAGATGAAGAAAACTGTGGCTCTGCTTAGTGAAGAGATGGAAAGGACTGCTGCTACCTTCTACAAAGTACCGGTAACAAAAAGAAATCATCCAACCCCAATGCCGAGCCAGCCAACTCCTCAGCCAAGCCAGCCAACTCCACAGCCAAGCCAACCAACTGCAAGGTTACGCCCCAGATCACATCAGAGACAAACTACCCCAAGCTCTTCAACTCCAATGAGAGATCATCCAGCCCCTGAACCAAGACAGCCACTCCCAGTGGTGTTGGCACTTCCAGCCCCCCATGTGTATGAAGAAATTAGTCGTCAGAGGGGTAGGAGGTTCATGCCTGATTGTATGGGTAAGGGAAAAGGGAAGATGGAATAGGTAGTGGGGTTGAGAAGCTTGTGTATGTAGTCTGTTGTATGGTTTGTTTTATGAAGCTATAGTCTTTTGTGTTTGGATGTAATCACCTCAAGAAGATGAATGGAAGTTTTTATTTTATGTTTTATTTCAAGCAATGAGAATGAGAACTGCAAAACAAAGTTAGTAGAACAAAACATAAAACATAAAAGAAAACAAAATTACAACCATTAGCCTCCCCTCAAAACCAGCAAAGAAGTATACAACAACATGATCAGACAAACAGGACAATTACCAAGGAAACCATGGAGAGTAAGCCATTCCCCCTCCAAAGATTGGATTATAATAAGCAGGCCTGAAATCCCTCTGATAGGATGAGGAAGCACCAGCAGGTATAGTTCCCTGACTATCAGCAGCAACAGGCTTAACTGCAGGAACAGATCTATCAACAGGAAAGGGAGCTCTATAAGAATTCATTCCTGCTGCTTGTGGAACATATGGTGGTATTTGTTTAACATTTTTCCACAATGATCTGGTCTGTTGTAGCCCACCATTCATCTTCATTCTTTTTTCATGATAATCACAATCATTAATGAGATGATATTGACTACCACACACAAAACATGACTTCTTCCTAACAGCCTTGTTCTTACCATAACTTTTCTTATTGCAGACAAAATTATCACTACTAGAACTAGAGACAACAGAGTTAAGTGAGCTGTTGTCATGGGAAGCTAATTTTGTATTAGTTACTCCAGAAGTGAAGTCATGAGATTTGGGTGAGGTTGACTTGACATTTGAATCACATGAGGTATAGTCTGTAGACTTTGATTCATAGGACTTGTTACTTTTGGAACAAGAGACAAAGTCATCAGACTCACACTCAGAATCAGATAAGTCATTTGACTTTTTCCCATATGTCATGTGTGATTCATCTGAGTCAAGGTCAAGGGCCGAGTGGATAGGGACAGGCTTGAAAACACCTCTTATAGGTGGAGGAACTGCATTCATCCCTCCTTCCTTAACAAATTTAACAGGAATTTGATAATCAACTTCCTTAGGGGTAGGGTCAAATATTCTAGGGTTATAATCTCCAACATCATATCCCAACCCTTTCTTACGCCAACCAGACTGATTACCATTATAGTTAACAAGATATTTTTCTGATTGTTGCCATGAATTTATCCTAGCCACTTCACTATCCAGTTTAGCCTGTAATTCCTGATTTTTAAATTTCACCTTAGCATGTTCTCTCTCAGAATGTTTTAGACAGTTATTGAAGTTCTCTAAGTCTCTTTCCAAAACCCTTATCTTTTGTTCATATGCTAGCTGATTAGCTTTATGCCAAGCCTTTTGTTTTTCCACAGTTTTAAGAGCCTTTTTATAAGCTTGAATTTTTACAAACAATTTATTATATTCAGGCTCCATTTCATCAAACTCTTTCCTAAGGTTCAAGTACAATTCATGACACCCAAATTGACAATGTTGTACCTGATGAGAGGCACCCATAAGAGCAAATTCTTCCACTTTATCCTTTGCATTATGAACCATGTTGTGAGTTTGGTTGATACTATCAGTATCAGCACGTTCTGTCCATTTTCCCCTTGAGTTAAAAGATAGCAGGGTTCTGACTTTCATGGTCCACCTTTCGAATTTATCTGCTGATCCAGACATAGTGTAATGGTTTAGAGAGATAGTTTTGTGAACTTTTGCTTCTTGATCAGAGATCCTCACGAGGCTCTGATACCACTTGTTGAATCCAAGATCTAGCCCAACTAGGATTATAGCAACAATGATTGCATACGCAGCGGATAATAAGAACAACAATCAAAGTTACCAACAAGGTTTTTCTTTATTGAACATAAAAATAAAAACCTACTACAAACTACTAAACACGCTTTGAGTGTTTCAATTGACTCTCATTAAAGAGACGATCTATCAATGAATGAGTTTATAACCTAGACGCCTACCCTCTTTATATAATAGAGGGAGGTTACAAACCCTAGCTTACTAAGAAAGCTAACTATTAACTATTAGGTCCCTATTGTTTCTTCTTTCTTCATTCTTGCTTGTAGGTTTTGTAATCATCAAATCTGTAATTCCCAACAGATGTCTACCACATACTGAACGTATCCTCATTTTGGTATTCATGTCATCATCTTATTAAACTGAATAATACACATTGTACATATCTTATACCAAAATGTAAATAGAAAAATATAAAACCAGAAAAATGTAAATAGAAATTTATAAAACCAGAAAAATGTATATAGAAAAAATATTAAAACCAAGAAAAACCATAAAAATCAGAAAAATAGAAAAGACCAAAAATAGTTGTTCTAGGCATGTCTTCTGTTTATCGATAACATTTAAGGTCTTAGAAATGTCATTCAATAATGACACGGGACTTTAAATGAAGCTCGAGCAGAAGTTAAAATGAATTGTTAAAACATGTCTCATGGCTTGCTATTACTTTAGATAGCAACCCGTATTTCAAAATGGGGAAAGCACGTCGCCAAAAAGACGGTTGTTCCTCCCACTGGGTGATGTTCACCCGGGCATGGATTACTTCATATCCGTGCATCCCCGATTTAGTGCACGCTTCAATGCATTATTTATGGTATAAGAAGAGAAGTCTTCTTTGTATACAAATAGTTTTCATTCTATGATTCTTCTGAAAATTATTTATGAGACACTTGGTGGTTATGTGTTGTTTGAAATTCTTTCAGACTTGGATTTTTCATAAAATTTGTCACTCAATCAATGACTACAGCACTTTAACTAGAATACGGGTCACTGATTGAGGGGGAGAGTGATTTCAAATTTTATTTCATCAAACGGGTTTCTTAGTTAACTCATAATTCTTAGAAAAGGTTTTGTAGTTAATGGGGTATTAGTTGAAGAGGAATTTACTATGCTTTATATCTAATGGCCAAATGTGTTAGTTGTTGGAAAGATTAGGGCATTATGTGCAATTTGTGTATAGTTTCCTAGCTTTATGTAACTATAAGGTCCATTTGTGTCACTCTGGAATCCTCATTTAATCCCCTAAATACTTTAAAAACCAAAATCTAAAAGAAGTTAGAAAACCCATTGTGTTTGACGTTCTTGAATACTCCACAGGCATTTGTATGATCTGAATGAATGAGTTTCAAATGTTGTTTGACTTTTGTTAGTCGATAGCTGCTTAATTGTTGTTGATTTAGTGCTTGTGCTCTCAGGATATTCTTAGGTATATAATTATCATGTTTTAATCTTGTCCCTAAGTAACTGAGCTAAATGTTGAAATATGAGTGAATTGCCATGTTCATGATTGCTGATTGCTCTTCATGCTAGATAGCGGTTTGATGTATTTCCTGACTGTGGTTTGATTATGAGATGAATTTGGTATTATGAGTTGGCAAGCTGCTATGTGGTAGCTATTAATGAAAAGTGAATCTGTATGTATGTATATCTGTGTTGATATTCTTATGTAGATTCCATGGCCAATATGAATGTGCCAGTTCCCGTTCTAACCATTTGATCAGATGTTCAAACTCTATTGACTGGCTCTGAATTCACCACAACAACAACATCAGCAACAACAACAACACCGTCATCACCACCACCACCTTCATTTCAACAAAGCAATACGTATTTGGGTCTCGCCAAGTGGGGATCTACAACATCTGGGAAATTTTTGTTGGTGGATGGATAATGGATGTTGACTACTGACTCCCTCAGAGAAGCGGATGATTACATCATCTGCAAAAAAAGGTCAATATCAGTTGTGTCATAACAGTCACTTTGTGCATTATAAACAGTGAATCTCCATCTTAGATTAAGGGGGAGCAAAGTATGCTCCATAATCAGATTGTATATTAAAACCTGACCACATTTTCTCCCTAATTTTCTAAACATATTTAAATCAATTGGGATCACAAATCTCAAAAGATTTGAAATTTTTGATCGGGGGAGAGAATATGATTTAAATATGAAATATGATAAAATGTGATGTTTTGGACGTAAATGTAAGCTCTCCCATATGTGCTAAACTCTTTCGTATATCAATGCACATATTGAGGGGGAGAAAATGGTTTGTGATTACAAAAAGGATGTGGCAACTTATGTGAGCACGGCTCAGACTTCACCAATGAATTGACGAAACAAATACTGTCATTAATCGAAAGGACATGTCTTGGCCGGGTAATAATTTCAAGCTGGTCTAACCAGTGATGTAAGCGTGTCTCAAAGAGGACATGTCTGAGTAGAGTGTACCATTTCGAGAAACTTTCTACGGAGTTGACCAAGCTGGGTAATAATTTCAAGCTAGTCTAACTAGTGATGTAAGCGTGTCTCGAATCGGTCATGTTCACTGAAAGTGGATCAATTCAAAAAGTGCGAACTCTACCCAACATGTGCAAATTTATAATTAAATCATCTGAGCACAAGTTAAGGGGGGAGAATTTGAAAAATATAAAACTCTCAAAGTGTTAGCAAAATGTGTTTCATAATCATGAACACTTTGAGAGATTTTTCAAGGATTTGGTAAATGGCAACATAGGATAGTCATGAAGTTATAAGGAGGCTAAGGTTAGGAAAACCGTCCTATCATCCGCCAGAGCCGGAGGGATTGGTATGTGCTTAAACACATACCTTTATTTGACCAAAACCGGACCCAAATAGACCAAAAACTAACCAATTATGCCAAATATCTCGTGTTTTTGTGTTTATGATTGTGCAGGGATGGATATTATAAAAATCGATAAATATCGAGATAAAAAGACAAACCGAGCACGGGATATGTGAAGAGGATTAAAAAGCCGGGACCCGGGAAGAAATTCACGAGTTTGGTTCGAGATATTGCTCAAAAATCCCAAAGTGCCCTTGGATTATTTTCATTTGGCAAAATTGGCCCTTGTATTAAATTTGAAGAATTGGCATATTTAGTCCTTAAAGTTTCCATATTTCCAACCATGATCCCTAAATCCTAAACCTTTACTACACTTAAATCTATCCGGATCCAATCCTTAACCCTTAACCCACATATACCCACAGCCCACTATCCCCATTAAATCCATTAAACCCACCAGCCCAACTACCCATGGCCCAATCACTTAGCTAACTAAAACCCGGTCAAAAGAAGGGTCAAACCTCACCCCTTATTATAAACACCGGGTCTAAACTCACAACATCGGTCTAATCCCCAAATAAATAGTCAAAATCCCTAACCTTTATTAAACCACTGTATATCTTCTTTAACCTCTCCTTATCCCGCCAAAACCACCTTAATCCTTCCCCATCGCTATCACCCATTACCACCTCACCACTACCAGACAAGAACACCACATGGGTGTGTTTCCCTCACCCCCTCCACCTCATCTATCCTGGGACCACACTTATCATCTACGGCTCAAGATGCAAGATTGGGGACCAAGGCAAAATCAAGGGCCAAGAAAGCATCCAAGGACAAGCTGGACACCCTCACAGAGAAAGCACAAGAAAACCCTAGTTGAGGGCCTATATATATCTGACTCTCCTCAAGATAGTTTTTTGTCCCACTTTTCATGTATTTAGAAAAGTTTAGACCATTTTTATTGTCTGTTTTCTTAGTGTAAGGTTTTAATTTTAGTTGTAATTTCACTTTCAGTTTGGTATTTAATGAAATTTCAAGTTTTCTTTTAAAGTCAACTTTGGTCAACTTCTTATTCAGCTTATTGCACTGCTTAATCCTTGCTTATTTAGTGTTTAATGAATGCTTATTTGTGCTTAGGATAGTTATTCATGCTCTTTGATGTTTAGGTTAGCTTAGTTTACAGCCCATTTAGTTTTAGCAGCCTGCACTTTTTGCCCCAGCTGCCCCTTTTGATCTCATAGTTAGTACAGTTAAAGTAGGAATTAGATTTAGTTTTTTTTAGTTTACTAATAGCTTGTATAGTATAGTCCATCTGTTTAAGCTTATTTGGACCTTAGGAGTTTATTTCCCAGCTTATTAGTGCCTTAGATCAGCAGCAAACACCACCCTGTGTTGCCCTGCATCAGATCAGCAGACCCTTAGGGTCTGTTAGCTTATTTTGTACCTGTTTAAGTGCTTATTATTTTCTTATCTTTGCTTTCATTGCTATTTATAATTTCCATTTTAGCTATTAGTTAAGTTTGCAGCTTATTTTAGCTTAATAAATTAGCTTGTGGCTTGTTTTAATCTTTGTGGCTTATTTTGTTTATTTCTCAAAACTGATCAAACAGATAAGCAGTTTTTGGGCTTATCTTTGAGTTTCAAAAAGTTTTTCAGTTTTATAAATTGCTTCTTATCATTTGCTGGTTGAGTTTTAAAGAGAAAAACAAAAAAAAAATGTTCAAGAAAAATAGCAAAACCTGGGATTCGAACCCAGGTCTGCTAACCCACACACAAACAACCCAACCAACTGCCCTTGGGACTTTTTCAATACTAGTTTGCACCATTTTATTTATAACCCTCTTTTCTTTTTAGCTTATCCGAACTTTATTGCTTTTTCCCAGCTTATTGAAATAAGCTGGGACTCCCTTTATATTTTTCATAGCTTCAGTTTTATATAAAGTATTTTTACAAAAAATTTCAGATTTTTCTCTTTACGTTTAGTATTTTTAAGTATTTATTTTTTTTAATTAGTTTTTAATTCGTATCTAATTATTTAAAAGTCAAAAAAATGCAATTCTTTTTTCTAAAATTTTATTTTGTCATTTCGGACTTAGGAAAATTATTTTGGTATCCGTATGTTTATTCTTCATAGATTGTTACGTTTTTACTCGTTATTAGTTTCCGTTTTACCTTATTTGCATTTCCGTTTTAGTAGATATTAGTAACCAAGAAACCCTCGTTATTTCAAGTACTTTAATACCGAACCGAAAAACGATATCCTCAATTTCACGCCTCGTTGGGACTACGACCCGGGTATTCGCTTATCCGGTATATTACAACTTGATTGTTTTTGCGTTAATGGTTTCAAGTTGACTTTTCTTCGTGAGAGGTTTGACTTGTGAACCGCTTGACCAAAAGTAAGCGATCAGTTTTTGGCGCCGTTGCCGGGGAGGTGTGTTGCGACAATATCGTTACGGTTTGACGATTAGTGACTTGAAGAACCTTCCTCGTGAAGTTTCGTATATATCTTGTGAATATTTTTTTTTTTTTTTTTTTTTTTTATCAAAAATCCAAAAAATTTGAAAAACCTTGAAAACCCAAAAAGATTTTCTTTTCAAAAATTATTTTCCTTTATCTTTTAAAATGTTTCAAAATTTTAAAAACCCGAAAATATTCTTCTTATTCCTCTTATCCGTTTAATTCTTTATCTCTCACCATCTATCCGTTTAATTCTTCGTCTCTATGTCTTCATCTTACCATTATGGTTGTCAATGGTGTGGCGGTCCTCATAATGGTGGGAATTGTCCCGGTTGTAGCATGGTGGAATCGGGAAACGGGTTTGTCTATGATCAAAATCCTTATTCTTACCATGAAACACCCGATTATTTCAACCAGCCACCACACCATGAGATGGAAACATTTTCTTGTGAGTATTGTGGAGGTCCACACCCGAGTTTTGATTGTCGAGCAAGGAATACGTTTGTCTATGAACAAGTTCCTTGTAAACAGAACTTCGGGTATGACCATTATCCACATAATTCACCGAATCAGTCACAACAATCATATTGTTGTGAATACTGTGGAGGTCCTCACTTTGACTCTGATGTCAAACGAGGAATCCGCTTGTCTATGAGCGTGGTCCTTGTAACAATTATGACTATTCTTATCATCACCAACCTCCACAGTATGAAACGATTCAAACACCATCTCAAGAACTTCCTCGAGAAATTCTCATTGGTATTCTTGATGTTCTTAATTCAATAAAACATGATCTTAATAAACGTACCCCAGAAGAACCTCATCAGAAAACTTATGGAGAACTTCTAGCTGAAGAACAAGCAGCTAGAGTTAGCTCCCAATATCGTCAAACTTTTGTTTACGATGACGACGATGATGAGGATTCTACATGGGGAGTTTGTGAGAGTTCGTCAGTTGCAGCCACTCTCGTCCAGACGAAGCTTTGCAGTAGTCCACCAGTTGCTGTCACACCCGTTGAAAAGTAGGAAGATACAAGAACTATGGGTGAATTACTAGCAGAAGAGCATATGCAATATATCAGAGCTTTATATGGCGGACATAAGGCCAATGACATTTATGACGAGGAGTGTGCCCCTGCAGATCTTCAAATATCAGATGAACCTCCGAGTGGCAATCCCACTCCACCTATCATTTCCGACTCTTCCCCTTCCCTCACGCCGGTTGAGGGAAGTGATCCTATCTTGGAAGAGATCGATGCTTGTCTTAAAGAAGATTCAATTTCTCCGGAAATTGATGATTCTTATCTTGATCCGAAGGGAGATATTCTTTTTCTTGAGAAATTATTGAACTATGAACTATTACCTTCTCTCCCTCCAAAGGAAGTTGAAATCAGTCATTCAAAAGAATTTGATGAGCTTGCTTCCGAAACATTCAACACGACTTTCACCAACCCTCTGTTTGATTTTGGATCTGACTTTACTTTCATTTCAGATAATCCAATCTTTGATAGTCATATGGAGGAGAGTGATGAGTCCGTGACGGAACCCGAGCTCACAGATTCACATCATATGATTGATTCTCTTCATGAGGAGTTCTCCGGTGAACTCGCTCATATCATACCTCCACCAGAGTATGATTACTATGATTTTGAGGAAGATCATGACCCGGGGGGAGATGTACTCTATCCTAAGAGTTTGCTTATCGATGATATCAGCCCGACCCTCCCTCCCGAGGTTTTTGAATCAAAGAGCTTTAATGATGAATATTGGATTCTCATTGTCGTTCGAGTCTTTCTCCCTTTCTTCACCTACCCGGTGACTTCTCCTCTCTTTCACTCCTTCGGGAGTGAAGACACCATCTTTGACCCTGGCATCTCTCCTTCTTTTAAGCCGCGGGTATCTCATCGGAGTGGAACTTTCATATGCTTCAATGTTTATTCAAACATCTTGAATGAAAGTCCGATTGAGATTATCTCTTCCACTTGCTCCCCCAAGAACAAATGAATTCGGGGCGAGTCTAAGCTATACGACTCGATCAAAAACAAGCGCTTCGTGGGAGGCACCCCATGCTTATCCTTCTATCTTCTTTCTATTTTCTTTCTAATAAGTGACGTGAGGAGGGCTTCCTCTTCCATATCTTGTGTTTCGTGGTTTTTTATGTGTGTCCAGAATTTGCCCGAATAATGAAGACTCTCGTGCTCGTGATTTGCTTCTCTCCACTCGAGTTTCATCATTCGTTTCTCATCCGATATCCTTAATCTTATCGTTTTACGTTTATCTTTGGCATAATTAATAAACGGCCTTAGATTTATGTAGGAGAACCCTTACCTTTAAAGACATTGAGGACAATGTCTCGTTTTAGTCTGGGGGGGTAATCTTTCGATTTGATTTTTGCCGTTTTCTCTCGCAACCCCGTTTTTACTCCAAAAATTGAAAAAATCCAAAAAAATGAGAAAAATTTTAAAATTTTTGCAAAAATATAATAAATTTTGACATATTTGTTGACTTTCCGCTGGTGAGAGTAGGAATAAAATTCTGACTTGACCGGGCGTGTTGAGCCCTAGCTTGTCCCCTTTAACCATTTATAATCTATAAGCTCGTGCTAGTCTTTTACACAAGGAGCTATAAAATGCGAATTCTTTTCAAGAGTTTGCAAGTTCCCGTATCGCCTTTATATATGCATGGCTTGATTATAATGCTAAGCATTCGCGGATCTTATTATTTAAGATTTTAAATTTGCGAAGAACGAGAAATGATAGAGTTTATTTAGAAGTTAGATGCTAAGCGTGGAGTATTTGGTTCTCTTTAGAGCTCATCAAAGTTACTTATGGCCTTCTGTTCCCACAAAATTGTTTCACCATATATAATTGTAAGAATAATTAAAGATGTTAGGTTTTGCCGATGATTAGTTCTTGGTCTTCTTAAAAGAATCCTTGTTTTGAAAATTGGGTACACATCAAGGTTCCTTAATAATTAAGTTTAATAATAATAAGTTAAGTGCTCTAAGCCACGGATTCGAGATCGGGCCTTGGATCCTTATTTTCGGAAGGCGTTTAGGTCTTGGCTACCCTCTTGCACCGACCCTTGGACCCTTAATTCTGAAAGGCGTTAAGGTCTTGGAACTCTCCGTTGTAACGGCCCTTGGATCCTTTATGCCGGAAAGTGTAAGGTCTTGGAATTAAACCGAGAAGTTCCGTCGTTTAGGGTACGCAAGTGAAAAGTTAGTGAAAAAAAAATGGTGATAAATGAAAAAATAGAAAAATGCAAAATATAAATAAAAACCTTGATGTGGACCTCATTTTCAAAGCAACGGTTCTCGAGAGAAGATTGAAAACTAATTAGCGTCTTAATTTAGTATCTTTATCGGCATAAACATATAGAAACGAGAAAATATGAAGCAATTCATTTTCTCACAAAAAATAAAATAAATAGAGGAAAATTAGGAAAATCGGGAGCAAGAGGTGATTACACAAGTAACTTCTATGGGTAGTGTTGGCATCTAACTTGTAAATAGACAATGATTTCGTTTTTAAGCTTAGTTTGGGGACTCGTGAAAAATCGGGGACGACGAATTTTATCCGTATGGTCACTTCTTTATGAGTCGTGTTTCCTACTCGTTGACCCTGAAAGTTATTGATAGATAATGATTGTTAAAAAAGCCGTCACATGATAATGAGAAAAATATAAAAATAGAATAAAAAGGAAAATCGGGGAGTTTTTAGAACTTAAGATTTCTTAATCTCTTTTGAAAATTTTGCAACTTTTCAAAGTTAGTAAAAAGAGATTGAAAATTTTTGGTTTTGAAAACGTGTTT
Organism: Artemisia tridentata subsp. tridentata; assembly: GCA_021014915.2. Taxonomy (NCBI): domain Eukaryota; kingdom Viridiplantae; phylum Streptophyta; class Magnoliopsida; order Asterales; family Asteraceae; genus Artemisia; species Artemisia tridentata. The sequence goes on from CP139509.1 coordinate 279,298,786, forward strand.
TTATAACATTGCGTGAGGACACAGCAATATCTTAGTCTGGGGGAATTTTGGTATGTGCTTAAACACATACCTTTATTTGACCAAAACCGAACCCAAATAGACCAAAAACTAACCAATTATGCCAAATATCTCGTGTTTTTGTGTTTATGATTGTGCAGGGATGGATATTATAAAAATGGACAAATATCAAGATAGAAAGACAAACCGAGCACGGGATTTGTGAAGAGGATTAAAAAGCCGGGACCCAGGAAGAAATTCACGAGTTTGGTTCGAGATATTGCTCAAAAATTCCAAAGTGCCCTTGGATTATTTTCATTTGGCAAAATTGGCCCTTGTATTAAATTTGAAGAATTGGCATATTTAGTCCTTAAAGTTTCCATATTTCCAACCATGATCCCTAAATCCTAAACCTTTACTACACTTAAATCTATCCGGATCCAATCCTTAACCCTTAACCCACTTATACCCACAGCCCACTATCCCCATTAAACCCATTAAACCCACCAGCCCAACTACCCATGGCCCAATCCCTTAGCTAACTAAAACCCGGTCAAAAGAATGGTCAAACCTCACCCCTTATTATAAACACCGGGTCTAAACTCACAACATCGGTCTAATCCCCAAATAAATAGTCAAAATCCCTAACCTTTATTAAACCACTGTATATCTTCTTTAACCTCTCCTTATCCCGCCAAAACCACCTTAATCCTTCCCCATCGCTATCACCCATTACCACCTCACCACTACCAGACAAGAACACCACATGGGTGTGTTTCCCTCACCCCCTCCACCTCATCTATCCTAGGACCACACTTATCATCTACGGCTCAAGATGCAAGATTGGGGACCAAGGCAAAATCAAGGGCCAAGAAAGCATCCAAGGACAAGCTGGACACCCTCACAGAGAAAGCACAAGAAAACCCTAGTTGAGGGCCTATATATATCAGACTCTCCTCAAGATAGTTTTTTGTCCCACTTTTCATGTATTTAGAAAAGTTTAGACCATTTTTATTGTCTGTTTTCTTAGTGTAATGATGTGCGTGATGTGTCGTTGCGGTTTAGCAGTTTTAATGCCTACTCAAGTTTTAAATTTATATTTAGCCGACTTATCAATAACACACACACTTAACGAGCAGTGTACCCGGTCAGTATGAAGATAATGGTAAGTAGAGTGTCGATCACTAAGAGTGGAACGTATTATCTAGTTATTCTAATCAGTATTTTAATATCCTAACGCAAGGGGGTTTTCAGCCTGAGAGACTGGCACGATTTGTTGCAATTAAAATAATAAAATAAACCAATAGGCACGAATTAGCAAGTAGCACACACGTACACAGATAGATACTCGAGACAATAAGAGGGCTGTCCTTATAATTAAGTAGATTGTCACTTGTTTTATTGATAGCTTTATATGAAGTGTATGTAGTTAATCCTTTCTCGTTGGTCCTATTCTTATCGGCGAGTAAACCCTTAATGATTACTTATGTCTAAAAGTTATTCCTAAGTGATCAATTTAGAAACAACCGTGGGAGCCACATTATGTCCCGCAGTCAAATGCCCGCAAGCCACTAATAAACACAGAGGTTATCAATGCACTAATAAGTAGTAACCAAAGACATCAACATATAAACTTTAAATGATGGGAAAGCAAGTATTAAAGGGAGTGCAATCTTTCCGTTGTCACATTACACAAGCCACCAATCCTGATGAATTAAAGTTTGCTAACACAATAAAACAAAACTACTTAATGAATTAAATGCATGCAGCACCTTCTTACAGCTCTTGTATCTTTGATTTGGGTGTGTCTTGTGCTGCCTCCTTGACTGAATTCGTCCTTTGTTCTTACTGTTCGGTCTTCGGTGTTAGGGTTTTGGAACTCTTTAATTCGTCTGGTCTACGGGGTATTTATAGTTTCTGTCTGAGGGAAGATGCGGCGCATCTACTAAGTAGATGCGGCGCATGTACTTAACTTCGCGTGGGGTCCAAGATTATAATATTCAGGAATATTCGTACACCGCCAGAAGATGCGGCGTAACTCTTTATTAGATGCGGCGCATGTCCTCTTGTATCTTGGATTGTATCTGGTGATATCTTGATAGAGATGCGGCGCATGTTGAGAGTGAGATGCGGCGCATCTGGAGCAGAATTGACTTGATCTTGTCCATGTCAGTAGACTTTCACTTTATGCACGTTTTGCTCCTTAATTAGTCCAAAATAGCTAAGTTTCACCAAATGCTTGTTTTTACCTGAGAATTACAAAAGTAAACAATTAAGTATCAATCCTCATACATAATATAGTAAAACAAGTCAAATTAATAGGATAAATGATAGTAATAAAATGTACTTATTTGAGTTCATCAAATATCCCCCCACTTGAACTTTACTTGTCCCCAAGTAAACCTTAGAATTTCATTTATGAAAATGTATCCTAAAAGATGTTAGGATTTATTTTTATATTTAAGCATGTATTCGTTTAATTCATAATTACACAACTAAACACTTAACGAATTAGAAGTAAAATAAAATAAGTCGATAAAAGCAAATCTAATCGTTTAACTGTCCAGTCGCGACGAATATTCTATCATAAGCTTGGCAAGTATACACATCTCCACCACTAAAGCTAAGGAATAACAAGTCTAAAGCGGTAAAAAGGGTTTTTTAGGCTTAAGGGTTAATTTTTCTCTTTCACTATCGATCTCAAATTCCAGAAAAGGCGACAAAATCACAAATACATGATCGAATCCACGAACACGATACTTGCAATTGCTCAAATCCTTAACTCGAATAGGCTAAAGATAGGTCCAAACTTCACCAATAATAATATATCAAAAAGGGCGACAAAATCATAAATACATAGCCGAATCCACGACTACGATACTTAAGATTGCTCAAATCCCTAATCTCAATAAATCAAAGGTTTGGTTGGATAAAGAATAATAAAGGGTATGGATAACATTTGGGATATAAATTGGTGTAAAATGAAAAATAAACAAAACAAATAAATTAAAATCCTAAGTGTGGTTAATCACTATCCCAACCATCCCATGAATAAGACTCATATCATTGAATAACTCACGCTTTAACACTTGAAACACACGCTTTTGGTAGACACGAATTATACTCAACAAAATCTTAATCAAAGAATAAACCTTAACTGGCGTTCCCATAACTGCCAATTCCCATTCAATCCATAGATATAATACAACAAATAGTGGTGATATCGACCACTTACATAACTTTACATAAGTTGGTTAAAATAAACATCCAACTTTTCTTTCTTTTTCTTTTTCTTTTCTTTATTTTTTCGATTTTTTTTTTTTTTTTTTTTTTTTTTTTTTTTTTTTTTTTAAGAACTTTAAACATAAACATAGATGTGTAAAATTTCACCACATCACTACGACTTTCTTTCCGGATAATTTTTATTCATACTTTTCATACTTCAGAAATAATGGTAATAGTGAAAGTAGTAAACACACGAAAAATAAACTCAAAGATATACAATATTTACTTTCACTCCAATTTGCATTGTGCAATTTCCCGACCTAACCATAGATAATGAATTACGCACGCGAACACAGGTAATGTAAGGAAACACACTCTGCCTATAGCAATTAACCAACCACGGATTCTAATCTACAGGGTAGGCTAAGGTGTAAGGGTGTAACGAAACATTTTAAACATAGGTGTAAGAAACGAAAGGAATGGCTCTGAGTGTTTTTCTAGGGGTATCTTACTCTAAAAATGAGAGTAACAAAAGGGTTTATACGGGGGTTAACTAACCAGTGTAGTTAGCTAATAACACATAACATATAAAGGCTATTTGGTGTAATCCTAGAATTTTACCAATTTAGACAAGTCATTCCAATTATATAAATAATACTCATTATGGTGGTCTCGAATAGTATACAAGCCAAGTTCTAAAGTTTACAAGTCACCGGCACACTCATAGATTTGTGAATTTTGAAAAATCACAATTTTTGAAAATAACGTCATGTGTGCAGTTATGTAACTTAGATCTTAAACAAAAACATGCTAAAAAATTTTTAAGTTTGATATATTAAGCACATTTTAAGCATAATTTTTGAAAAAGTTTAGGACAAGTAATTGTTAAGTGTTCTAATTCTCCAATCCCCCCACTTAAGTTAAACAACGTCCTCGTTGTTTGTATAAAAGGTTAAAAACTGGAAAATAAAAGAATTAGAACAAGAAAAACTCCCCTGAGATTTGCTCGGTATGATCCTCCATTAGTATAAGAGCAAAAATCAACTTCTTGTGGATTAGAACGTTAAAGCTTCATACTTGATGTATCCACAGGAAATCCAGGAAACTATAATACCACCAACACTTTAAAACACACCTAAGATAAGAAAGGTTCAAACTTGCATAATACATTAGTAGTTAGGAAAAATAAAACTTAAAAATTAAAACTGAAAATCATCAGGTCAGTCGATGCGCCGTATCTTATTGAAGAAGATACGCCGTATCGAGCCTGGAATAAATACGGATCAGAATAAAGATGCGCCGCATCCTTAACCAGGGATGCGCCGCATTAAAATAAACTGATAAATAGTTTTAAAGTCGAAAATAAAAATGCAGAAAAATAAAATAAGATATGACCATTGCAGAGGATGCGTCGCATCTCAGAATTGAGATGCGCCGTATCTTCGTGCGGCCTGGACTGACTCGACACAGAAAACAGAATAATAAAAGATAAATCCGGGTTGTCTCCCGGTAAGCACTTGTCTTTATTCCAGAGTCTTCAAGTTAGACTCACGTTCAGCTCCTTCATTCCAATACGTCGGGTTCAAACTCCACCACCTCATTCTCATTATCCTCGATTCTATTATCAAAGTATTTCTTCACACGTTGCCCGTTCACTTTGAATATATAACCATTTTTATCGCATATTTCAATAGTTCCATATGGATACACTTTCTTGACAACGAATGGTCCCGTCCATCTTGATTTAAGTTTACCAGGATACATCTTTAATCTGGAATTAAATAGTAGCACTTTCTCTCCAATAGCAAACGTTTTATCCCCACGTAACCTCGAGTCATGCCATCTTTTAGTTCTTTCTTTGTAGATCTTAGTATTTTTGTAGGCCTCATCTCTTAGTTCATAGAGTTCATTAAGTTCCATGAAACGGTTCTTCGTTGCAGCTTCCATATCCATATTACAATTTGTCAAAGCCCAATATGCACTTTGTTCAATTTCGACCGGTAGGTGGCATGCTTTTCCGTATACAAGACGAAATGGAGTGCATCCCGTTGGTGTCTTATAGGCTGTACGGAATGCCCATAAAGCATCATTTAACTTGTCAGACCACCCTTTAGGATTATACCCAGTCGTTTTTTCAAGAATTCGTTTTATAGCTCTATTGGTTACTTCAGTTTGACCATTTGATTGAGGATGGTATGCGGTGGAAACCCTATGATATACTCCATATTTTTGCAAGGCTTTTCCCAGATGGTGATTACAAAAGTGCGTTCCCCTATCACTAATTAATGCTTTAGGAATTCCAAATCTAGAGAACAAATTTTGCAAAAATTTAAGTACTACCTTGCTGTCGTTTGTTGGAGATGCTTGCGCTTCGACCCATTTTGATACGTAATCAACAGCAACTAAAATATATTTATTACCTTTAGATTCAGGAAACGGTCCCATGAAGTCTAATCCCCATATGTCGAAAACTTCACATACATGGATATAGTTTTGCGGCATTTCGTTCCTTGATGTAATATTTCCAGATCGTTGACACGCATCACATCCTTTTATATAACCTTTCGCATCCTCCAACATAGTGGGCCAATAAAATCCCGCGTCAAGGATTTTTCTTCTTCTGTGACGACTGCACCGTGATGCCCCCCCGTTGGCCCTGAATGGCAATGTGCCAATATTGCAGGAATGTCATCACCATCTACGCATCTTCGTATAATATTGTCAGGACATAATTTAAAGGCATAAGGTTCATCCCAAATATACTCGCTAGAGCGAGTTATAAACCTCCTTTTCTCGTCGGATGTTAGCCCTTTTGGAATTTCATTTGCAACAATAAAGTTTATAAAATCGGCGTACCATGGTCCATTATTATTGCTCTTAATTCCTACCATCATAAGGTGTTCATCAGGGAAGTCATCAGCTATTTCCCTTTCGTCAAGCACCTCCATATCAGGGTTTTCAAGTCTAGATAAGTGGTCAGCAGCTAGATTTTCGGCACCCTTTTAATCTTTAATTTCAATATCGAATCCTTGGAGCAATAAAACCCACCTAATAAGCCTTGGCTTGGCATCCTGTTTGTTGAACAAATACTTCAAAGCAGAATGGTCAGTGTAAACCATAGTTTTTGACAATATAAGATACGATCTAAATTTATCGAATGCAAAAACTACTGCTAAAAGTTCTTTTTCCGTGGTGGTGTAGTGTTCTTGGGCATTATTCAATGTTTTGCTAGCATAATAAATCGGCTTAAATTTCTTATCTATCTTTTGGCCAAGTACGGCTCCAACAGCATAATCACTAGCATCACACATTAGTTCAAAAGGCAGATTCCAATCCGGCGAAATTATAATGGGTGCAGAAGTTAGTTTTTCTTTAAGTATATTAAATGCCTTTTTGCAATCTTCAGAAAAATCAAACTTTGCATCCTTTAGCAATAATTGGGTCATAGGCCTAGATATTTTTGAAAAATCCTTTATGAATCTACGATAAAATCCAGCGTGCCCTAAAAAACTTCTAACGCCTTTTACGTTAGTGGGGTAAGGTAGTTTAGCAATTACATCAATTTTAGCTTTATCGACTTCTATACCTTTCCCAGAAATCTTATGTCCTAACACAATTCCCTCTCTAACCATAAAGTGACATTTTTCCCAATTAAGAACAAGGTTAGTTTCTTCACACCTAGCAAGCATTTTATCAAGTTTAAAGAGACAATCACTAAATGAGTTACCGAACACCGAGAAGTCGTCCATGAAGACTTCCATAAAGTCTTCTACCATATCATGGAAGATAGCCGTCATACAACGTTGGAAAGTAGCAGGGGCGTTGCATAGTCCGAACGGCATTCTCCTATAGGCGAAGGTTCCATAAGGGCAGGTGAAAGTCGTCTTCTCTTGATCCTCGGGGGCAATGGGTATTTGGAAGAAACCTGAAAAACCATCCAAAAAACAATAATAATCATATCCTGATAGTCTTTCTAACATTTGATCAATAAATGGAAGAGGGAAGTGATCTTTTCGCGTAGCATCATTGAGTTTGCGGTAGTCGATGCAAACTCTCCATCCGGTAACGGTTCTTGAAGGGATGAGCTCATTGTCGTCATTGAGTACTACCGTCATTCCTCCTTTTTTCGGTACAACGTGGATAGGACTGACCCACGAGCTGTCGTAAATTGGGTAGATAAGTCCAGAGTCAAGTAACTTTACGATTTCATTTTTCACCACATCTTGGACTTTTGGATTCAAACGCCTTTGAGGTTGGATAGTTGGTTTGAATTCATCCTCCATAAGGATTTTATGTGTACAAAATGACGGGCTAATTCCCTTAATATCAGACATACTCCACGCTAATGCTCCTCTTCGTTTATATAGTACCTGCAAAAGAGACTCTTTTTCTTTTGGCGTTAAGTCAGATGCAATAATAACGGGTGAATTAGTATTTCTGTTTAAATAAGCATATTCCAAAGTAGAAGGAAGATCCTTAAGCACAGGTTTAACATTATCAATTTCAGTAGCACTAGCGGAATAAACCTGTTCTTTAATCACATCGCTGCTGTCATCAGATAGATGCGCCGCATCGAGGTTTTCGATGCGCCGTATCTCGTTACATACAGCAGAATCAGCAGCTAAATTATAATCAATAGTATTCTCATCAACTTGATCTTCTATAGCAATTGTGTTTTCCAAATTTTTAAGCAGAAAAGAATCAAGCAAATTACTTTTTAACAATTTCTGAGTAAATTGATTAATCGTGTCATCAGAAACATCGATATTATAACATTCATCATCATCGGAATTATTTTTACTCATAGATTGTTCCATGTTAAACTCAATCTCATCTTTTCCTATGGTAAGAGTTATCTTTTTATTAAAAACATCGATCATGGCCCTAGCAGTGGCTAAAAATGGTCGTCCTAATATTATAGGAGTTCTAGAATTTTCAGGCATATCAAGGATAACGAAGTCGATAGGTAATTCAAATTTATCAACTTTTATTAATATATTTTCCGCTATTTCTAATGGGTATTGTATGGACCTATCAGCTAGTTCTAAGCACATCCTAGTAGGTTTTGGTTCACCAAGACCTAATTTATCATACATAGAAGAGGGCATAAGACTTATACTAGCTCCTAGGTCGGCTAAGGCATTTTCAATATGCAAATTTTTAATTTGACAAGGAATAGTGAAACTCCCTGGATCTTTTTCTTTAGATGGAAGTTTGTTGAGCAATGCCGCTGAGCTTCTTTTCCCCATTGTTATGGTGCAAGCTTCTTCGAGTTTAGACTTGTTTGTAAGCAAGCTTTTCAGATATTTAGCATATTTCGGCATTTGCACTAGGGCTTCCATAAATGGTATGCTTAGCTGCAGCTGCTTGAGATTCTCCAGGAATTTCTTTTGATAAGCATCTTCTTTCTCTTTCCTCACCCTATGTGGGAAGGGTGGTGTTGATCGTTTAGGTTCAACAGAAGGTTCTCTTCTAATTACAGGTTCTGGATCAGTCTCATTTGGTTGCTCTTGCTCAGGTGGTAAAGATTCAGGGGAAATTTTGTTTATACTGTCATCCTCGGGTGTTTCTCCGATTTGAAAGGTTGACTTTCCGCCTCTAGTTGTAATTCCTTTCAGATCGTGCCTTACCAAAAGAACCTTGTTAAGTACTGTTGACAATTGGTGCACTTCAATTGCCAAACCATTGATCAAATTGTTTTGTTCCTTTAGTAATAGCTCATGACTGCCTTTGAATTTGGTGATAAAGTTCCTTGCCTCATGATATTCTTGTTCATTGGCTTGAGCGATTAGTAGTGCAAACTCTTCCATAGTAAGGTTTCTTTGGGGTCTTCCGAACCAGTTTGGGAAAATATCGAACATTGATCCTGAAAATTAAGAACAAGAAGATTTCAAAGTAAAAGCTTCCAAGTATAAGGGTAAGCCAGAATATTTTCCGTTCGGAAATTAGAAAAGAATAAGAGTTGCTGATATCTGCAGACGATGCGCCGTATCCAAAAAGTTGGATACGCCGTATCTTATAATCGTTAAAATTTAATCAGACTTATTCAGAAAATAGATACGCCGCTTTAGAATTTAAGAATGCGCCGTATCGAATTAATTAATCAAAAATCAGCTTATCTAATTAAAATTAAATGCGTCGTATTAACGAAAGTTAATGCGCCGTATTTTCGTTACGTTTAAAAATAAAAGATTTTTGATTCAGTAAGATGCGCCGTATCGATAGAGATCGATACGCCGTATTTGTTTAATAATTCGCAAACTGTTTTTAATCAAAATAATAGATACGCCGTATCTGCAAAAGCAGATGCGTCGTATTACTTTATCGCTTAGAAAAATTTTCTTATTAAAAACAGATACGCCGTATCTTGGGGAAAAGATGCGTCGTATCGAATTAATTAAACGCGTTGTATTAAAAAAATTAAACGCAATACGCCGTATCTGAGAGATCAGATGCGCCGTATCGTTTGATTTAGCACAGTACAACGATAGCAGAACAGAAAAATACGAAAAATAAAAACAAAAATTAAACACACAAACAAAAATAAACACACAAAAATAAAAGAAAACAATTAACACACAATACAACAAATATGCAAAATAGTACAATGATGCAATTAATCTAAAAACTTGATGCGCGTGATGTGTCGTTGCGGTTTAGCAGTTTTAATGCCTACTCAAGTTTTAAATTTATATTTAGCCGACTTATCAATAACACACACACTTAACGAGCAGTGTACCCGGTCAGTATGAAGATAATGGTAAGTAGAGTGTCGATCACTAAGAGTGGAACGTATTATCTCGTTATTCTAATCAGTATTTTAATATCCTAACGCAAGGGGGTTTCAGCCTGAGAGACTGGCACGATTTGTTGCAATTAAAATAATAAAATAAACCAATAGGCACGAATCAGCAAGTAGCACACACGTACACAGATAGATACTCGAGACAATAAGAGGGCTGTCCTTATAATTAAGTAGATTGTCACTTGTTTTATTGATAGCTTTATATGAAGTGTATGTAGTTAATCCTTTCTCGTTGGTCCTATTCTTATCGGCGAGTAAAACCTTAATGATTACTTATGTCTAAAAGTTATTCCTAAGTGATCAATTTAGAAACAACCGTGGGAGCCACATTATGTCCCGCAGTCAAATGCCCGCAAGCCACTAATAAACACAGAGGTTATCAATGCACTAATAAGTAGTAACCAAAGACATCAACATATAAACTTTAATTGATGGGAAAGCAAGTATTAAAGGGAGTGCAATCTTTCCGTTGTCACATTACACAAGCCACCAATCCTGATGAATTAAAGTTTGCTAACACAATAAAACAAAACTACTTAATGAATTAAATACATGCAGCACCTTCTTACAGCTCTTGTATCTTTGATTTGGGTGTGTCTTGTGCTGCCTCCTTGACTGAATTCGTCCTTTGTTCCTACTGTTCGGTCTTCGGTGTTAGGGTTTTGGAACTCTTTAATTCGTCTGGTCTACGGGGTATTTATAGTTTCTGTCTGAGGGAAGATGCGGCGCATCTACTAAGTAGATGCGGCGCATGTACTTAACTTCGCGTGGGGTCCAAGATTATAATATTCAGGAATATTCGTACACCGCCAGAAGATGCGGCGTAACTCTTGATTAGATGCGGCGCATGTCCTCTTGTATCTTGGATCGTATCTGGTGATATCTTGATAGAGATGCGGCGCATGTTGAGAGTGAGATGCGGCGCATCTGGAGCAGAATTGACTTGATCTTGTCCATGTCAGTAGACTTTCACTTTATGCACGTTTTGCTCCTTTATTAGTCCAAAATAGCTAAGTTTCACCAAATGCTTGTTTTTACCTGAGAATTACAAAAGTAAACAATTAAGTATCAATCCTCATACATAATATAGTAAAACAAGTCAAATTAATAGGATAAATGATAGTAATAAAATGTACTTATTTGAGTTCATCAAATATCCCCCCACTTGAACTTTACTTGTCCCCAAGTAAACCTTAGAATTTCATTTATGAAAATGTATCCTAAAAGATGTTAGGATTTATTTTTATATTTAAGCATGTATTCGTTCATTTCATAATCACACAACTAAACACTTAACGAATTAGAGGTAAAATAAAATAAGTCGATAAAAGCAAATCTAATCGTTTAACTGTCCAGTCGCGACGAATATTCTATCATAAGCTTGGCAAGTATACACATCTCCACCACTAAAGTTAAGGAATAACAAGTCTAAAGCGGTAAAAAGGGTTTTTAGGCTTAGGGGTTAATTATTCTTAATCACTATCGATCTCAAATTCCAGAAAAGGCGACAAAATCACAAATACATGATCGAATCCACGAACACGATACTTGCAATTGCTCAAATCCTTAACTCGAATAGGCTAAAGATAGGTCCAAACTTCACCAATAATAATATATCAAAAAGGGCGACAAAATCATAAATACATAGCCGAATCCACGACTACGATACTTAAGATTGCTCAAATCCCTAATCTCAATAAATCAAAGGTTTGGTTGGATAAAGAATAATAAAGGGTATGGATAACATTTGGGATATAAATTGGTGTAAAATGAAAAATAAACAAAACAAATAAATTAAAATCCTAAGTGTGGTTAATCACTATCCCAACCATCCCATGAATAAGACTCATATCATTGAATAACTCACGCTTTAACACTTGAAACACACGCTTTAGGTAGACACGAATTATACTCAACAAAATCTTAATCAAAGAATAAACCTTAACTGGCGTTCCCATAACTGCCAATTCCCATTCAATCCATAGATATAATACAACAAATAGTGGTGATATCGACCACTTACATAACTTTACATAAGTTGGTTAAAATAAACATCCAACTTTTCTTTCTTTTTCTTTTTCTTTTCTTATTTTTTCGATTTTTTTTTTTTTTTTTTTTTTTTTAAACTTTAAACATAAACATAGATGTGTAAAATTTCACCACATCACTACAACTTTCTTTCCGGATAATTTTTATTCATACTTTTCATACTTCAGAAATAATGGTAATAGTGAAAATAGTAAACACACGAAAAATAAACTCAAAGATATACAATATTTACTTTCACTCCAATTTGCATTGTGCAATTTCCCGACCTAACCATAGATAATGAATTACGCACACGAACACAGGTAATGTAAGGAAACACACTCTGCCTATAGCAATTAACCAACCACGGATTCTAATCTACAGGGTAGGCTAAGGTGTAAGGGTGTAACGAAACATTTTAAACATAGGTGTAAGAAACGAAAGGAATGGCTCTGAGTGTTTTTCTAGGGGTATCTTACTCTAAAAATGAGAGTAACAAAAAGGGTTTATACGGGGGTTAACTAACCAGTGTAGTTAGCTAATAACACATAACATATAAAGGCTATTTGGTGTAATCCTAGAATTTTACCAAGTTAGACAAGTCATTCCAATTATATAAATAATACTCATTATGGTGGTCTCGAATAGTATACAAGCCAAGTTCTAAAGTTTACAAGTCACCGGCACACTCATAGATTTGTGAATTTTGAAAAATCACAATTTTTGAAAATAACGTCATGTGTGCAGTTATGTAACTTAGATCTTAAACAAAAACATGCTAAAAAAATTTTAAGTTTGATATATTAAGCACATTTTAAGCATAATTTTTGAAAAAGTTTAGGACAAGTAAGTGTTAAGTGTTCTAATTCTCCAATCCCCCCACTTAAGTTAAACAACGTCCTCGTTGTTTGTATACAAGGTTAAAAACTGGAAAATAAAAGAATTAGAACAGAAAAACTCCCCTGAGATTTGCTCGGTATGATCCTCCATTAGTATAAAAGCAAAAATCAACTTCTTGTGGATTAGAACGTTAAAGCTTCATACTTGATGTATCCACAGGAAATCCAGGAAACTATAATACCACCAACACTTTAAAACACACCTAAGATAAGAAAGGTTCAAACTTGCATAATACATTAGTAGTTAGGAAAAATAAAACTTAAAAATTAAAACTGAAAATCATCAGGTCAGTCGATGCGCCGTATCTTATTGAAGAAGATACGCCGTATCGAGCCTGGAATAATACGGATCAGAATAAAGATGCGCCGCATCCTTAACCAGGGATGCGCCGCATTAAAATAAACTGATAAATAGTTTTAAAGTCGAAAACAAAAATGCAGAAAAATAAAATAAGATATGACCATTGCAGAGGATGCGTCGCATCTCAGAATTGAGATGCGCCGTATCTTCGTGCGGCCTGGACTGACTCGACACAGAAAACAGAATAATAAAAATAAAAGATAAGCATGGGTTGCCTCCCACGAAGCGCTTGTTTTTGTTCGAGTCACGAGCCTGACTCCACCCTTATTTACTGCGTAATAGGGTGTTGTTCCCCCCACTTGGGATCAAGTGCGGGTGATAATAGCAATAAACACGAAAAGAGTGTAAATTTGCTAGTAAAGATGGAAGAAATAAATAAAGATCATACCTTGGCAATATATGTACATCTTTCCTATTCTTACCCGGTTTGGTTGATAAATTGGATGACTTGACCATTCCATCCGAAAGAGTAGTGTGTTGAGGAAAAATGAGTCTCCTTTCTTCTTGGTTAGTCTCTTTAGTAGTAAGGCGTCCCTTGACTTTCGCAGAAGATGAGAAAGGGTCTTTAGCAAGTAAAAGTTCGAGTTCCTCAATAACCTTCATAGGGTCGACATCATCATCATCTTCGATCACAGCAATGTTTAAGAACTCATCACCAAATTCTTCTTTGAGCTCCACCAAATACGGGTTGATCACAGGTGCTTCAATAGGTAGTGTAATAAATTTCACCTCATCATCTTTATGTTTTGCAACCTGTTTAGGAAAACTAGCAAGATTATTAGTAACGGGATTAATAATATTAAATAAATTTGTACCACTTTGTGTTGTAAGTGACTCCAATTCATCATTTGAATCTCCATCTTCAACAAGTGGTCTTTTATTTGTTGTATTGTGTGTTAATTGTTTTCTTTTATTTTTGTGTGTTTATTTTTGTTTGTGTGTTTAATTTTTGTTTTTATTTTTCGTATTTTTCTGTTCTGCTATCAATAAAACAAGTGACAATCTACTTAATTATAAGGACAGCCCTCTTATTGTCTCGAGTATTTATCTGTGTACGTGTGTGCTACTTGCTGATTCGTGCCTATTGGTTTATTTTATTATTTTAATTGCAAACAAACCGTTCCAGTCTCTCAGGCTGAAACCCCCTTGCGTTAGGATATTAAAATACTGATTAGAATAACGAGATAATACGTTCCACTCTTAGTGATCGACACTCTACTTACCATTATCTTCATACTGACCGGGTACACTGCTCGTTAAGTGTGTGTGTTATTGATAAGTCGGCTAAATATAAATTTAAAACTTGAGTAGGCATTAAAACTGCTAAACCGCAACGACACATCACGCGCATCAAGTTTTTTGGCGCCGCTGCCGGGGAGTGAATTGTTATTATCTGTTATTTTAATTAGTATTTTAAAAGAAAAACCTAATTAAAATACTCGTGGCGTATCTTGATTTGTTTTTCTTTTTTAGATTAATTGCATCATTGTACTATTTTGCATATTTGTTGTATTGTGTGTTAATTGTTTTCTTTTATTTTTGTGTGTTTATTTTTGTTTGTGTGTTTAATTTTTTGTTTTTATTTCTCGTATTTTTCTGTTCTGCTATCGTTGTACTGTGCTAAATCAAACGATACGGCGCATCTGATCTCTCAGATACGGCGTATTGCGTTTAATTTTTTTTAATACAACGCGTTTAATTAATTCGATACGACGCATCTTTTCCCCAAGATACGGCGTATCTGTTTTTAATAAGAAAATTTTTCTAAGCGATAAAGTAATACGACGCATCTGCTTTTGCAGATACGGCGTATCTGTTTTTGATAAAAAAATTTTCTAAACATTCACGCCATACGACGCATCTGCTTTAGCAGATACGGCGTATCTATTATTTTGATTAAAAACAGTTTCCGAATTATTAAACAGATACGGCGTATCGATCTCTATCGATACGGCGCATCTTACTGAATCAAAAATCTTTTATTTTTAAACGTAACGAAAATACGGCGCATTAACTTTCGTTAATACGACGCATTTAATTTTAATTAGATAAGCTGATTTTTGATTGATTAATTCGATACGGCGCATTCTTAAATTCTAAAGCGGCGTATCTATTTTCTGAATAAAGTCTGATTAAATTTTAACGATTATAAGATACGGCGTATCCAACTTTTTGGATACGGCGCATCGTCAGCAGATATCAGAAGCCTTTATTTTACTTTGATCGTTTCACCCTTCTTTTGCACGAGTAAGTTTTATTTCAGGAAGATGGACGATCCGGATATTACAATGGAAGAATATATCAGACTTGGAAAGGAAAGAGCCTTGAGCAATAATGGGATCTACGATTGGGAAAGAGCAAGATATGGTGCACAAGTCATTGATACGAAAGAAATCACTATGGAAGAATACTTGATTCTTGGACGAGAAAAGTCAAGGAAAGAAAGAAACAAATTGCCATTTCAACACACCTGGTGTATGCCAAGTGATGATGAAGAAGATTCATATACCGTGAAACCATTTCCGGCAATTGTTATTGATAGTACTTTTTCTCCGGAGATTGCTCAAGATGATGTGTATACAGAATCCTACGTTGAAGAATATTCTGCAATCGTATTACCACCATCAGATAATCCAACGGATGAAGATGAAAAGTATTCTAATTTTGATTTCGAACCATTTGACGCCATAGTTTATGATGACATACCTCAACCAGATTTTGACCCAAAAAAGGATTTTGAAGAAATCTGGGATTACTTATTTAAGGATGAAATTCGGGACGATGCTGAAGTTGCAAGACCACTTGTTGAAGATGGAGATTCAAATGATGAATTGGAGTCACTTACAACACAAAGTGGTACAAATTTATTTAATATTATTAATCCCGTTACTAATAATCTTGCTAGTTTTCCTAAACAGGTTGCAAAACATAAAGATGATGAGGTGAAATTTATTACACTACCTATTGAAGCACCTGTGATCAACCCGTATTTGGTGGAGCTCAAAGAAGAATTTGGTGATGAGTTCTTAAACATTGCTGTGATCGAAGATGATGATGATGTCGACCCTATGAAGGTTATTGAGGAACTCGAACTTTTACTTGCTAAAGACCCTTTCTCATCTTCTGCGAAAGTCAAGGGACGCCTTACTACTAAAGAGACTAACCAAGAAGAAAGGAGACTCATTTTTCCTCAACACACTACTCTTTCGGATGGAATGGTCAAGTCATCCAATTTATCAACCAAACCGGGTAAGAATAGGAAAGATGTACATATATTGCCAAGGTATGATCTTTATTTATTTCTTCCATCTTTACTAGCAAATTTACACTCTTTTCGTGTTTATTGCTATTATCACCCGCACTTGATCCCAAGTGGGGGGAACAACACCCTATTACGCAGTAAATAAGGGTGGAGTCAGGCTCGTGACTCGAACAAAAACAAGCGCTTCGTGGGAGGCAACCCATGCTTATCTTTTATTTTTATTATTCTGTTTTCTGTGTCGAGTCAGTCCAGGCCGCACGAAGATACGGCGCATCTCAATTCTGAGATGCGACGCATCCTCTGCAATGGTCATATCTTATTTTATTTTTCTGCATTTTTGTTTTCGACTTTAAAACTATTTGTCAGTTTATTTTAATGCGGCGCATCCCTGGTTAAGGATGCGGCGCATCTTTATTCTGATCCGTATTATTCCAGGCTCGATACGGCGTATCTTCTTCAATAAGATACGGCGCATCGACTGACCTGATGATTTTCAGTTTTAATTTTTAAGTTTTATTTTTCCTAACTACTAATGTATTATGCAAGTTTGAACCTTTCTTATCTTAGGTGTGTTTTAAAGTGTTGGTGGTATTATAGTTTCCTGGATTTCCTGTGGATACATCAAGTATGAAGCTTTAACGTTCTAATCCACAAGAAAGATGATTTTTGCTTTTATACTAATGGAGGATCATACCGAGCAAATCTCAGGGGAGTTTTTCTGTTCTAATTCTTTTATTTTCCAGTTTTTAACCTTTTATACAAACAACGAGGACGTTGTTTAACTTAAGTGGGGGGATTGGAGAATTAGAACACTTAACAATTACTTGTCCTAAACTTTTTCAAAAATTATGCTTAAAATGTGCTTAATATACCAAACTTAAAATTTTTTTTTTTAGCATGTTTTTGTTTAAGATCTAAGTTACATAACTGCACACATGACGTTATTTTCAAAAATTGTGATTTTTCAAAATTCACAAATCTATGAGTGTGCCGGTGACTTGTAAACTTTAGAACTTGGCTTGTATACTATTCGAGACCACCATAATGAGTATTATTTATATAATTGGAATGACTTGTCTAAATTGGTAAAATTCTAGGATTACACCAAATAGCCTTTATATGTTATGTGTTATTAGCTAACTACACTGGTTAGTTAACCCCCGTATAAACCCTTTTGTTACTCTCATTTTTAGAGTAAGATACCCCTAGAAAAACACTCAGAGCCATTCCTTTCGTTTCTTACACCTATGTTTAAAATGTTTCGTTACACCCTTACACCTTAGCCTACCCTGTAGATTAGAATCCGTGGTTGGTTAATTGCTATAGGCAGAGTGTGTTTCCTTACATTACCTGTGTTCGTGTGCGTAATTCATTATCTATGGTTAGTTCGGGAAATTGCACAATGCAAATTGGAGTGAAAGTAAATATTGTATATCTTTGAGTTTATTTTTCGTGTGTTTACTACTTTCACTATTACCATTATTTCTGAAGTATGAAAAGTATGAATAAAAATTATCCGGAAAGAAAGTTAGTGATGTGGTGAAATTTTACACATCTATGTTTATGTTTAAAGTTTTTTTTTAAAAAAAAAAAAAAAAAAAAAAAAAAAAAAAAAAAAAAAAAAAAAAAAAAAATTTCGAAAAAATAAGAAAAGAAAAAGAAAAAGAAAGAAAAGTTGGATGCTTATTTTAACCAACTTATGTAAAGTTATGTAAGTGGTCGATATCACCACTATTTGTTGTATTATATCTATGGATTGAATGGGAATTGGCAGTTATGGGAACGCCAGTTAAGGTTTATTCTTTGATTAAGATTTTGTTGAGTATAATTCGTGTCTACCTAAAGCGTGTGTTTCAAGTGTTAAAGCGTGAGTTATTCAATGATACGAGTCTTATTCATGGGATGGTTGGGATAGTGATTAACTACACTTAGGATTTTAATTTATTTGTTTTGTTTATTTTTCATTTTACACCAATTTATATCCCAAATGTTATCCATGCCCTTTATTATTCTTTATCCAACCAAACCTTTGATTTATTGAGATTAGGGATTTGAGCAATCTTAAGTATCGTAGTCGTGGATTCGGCTATGTATTTATGATTTTGTCGCCCTTTTTGATATATTATTATTGGTGAAGTTTGGACCTATCTTTAGCCTATTCGAGTTAAGGATTTGAGCAATTGCAAGTATCGTGTTCGTGGATTCGATCATGTATTTGTGATTTTGTCGCCTTTTCTGGAATTTGAGATCGATAGTGATTAAGAATAATTAACCCCTAAGCCTAAAAACCCTTTTTACCGCTTTAGACTTGTTATTCCTTAGCTTTAGTGGTGGAGATGTGTATACTTGCCAAGCTTATGATAGAATATTCGTCGCGACTGGACAGTTAAACGATTAGATTTGATTTTATCGACTTATTTTATTTTACATCTAATTCGTTAAGTGTTTAGTTGTGTGATTATGAATTAAACGAATACATGCTTATATATAAAAATAAATCCTAACATCTTTTAGGATACATTTTCATAAATGAAATTCTAAGGTTTACTTGGGGACAAGTAAAGTTCAAGTGGGGGGATATTTGATGAACTCAAATAAGTACATTTTATTACTATCATTTATCCTATTAATTTGACTTGTTTTACTATATTATGTATGAGGATTGATACTTAATCGTTTACTTTTGTAATTCTCAGGTAAAAACAAGCATTTGGTGAAACTTAGCTATTTTGGACTAATTAAGGAGCAAAACGTGCATAAAGTGAAAGTCTACTGACATGGACAAGATCAAGTCAATTCTGCTCCAGATGCGCCGCATCTCACTCTCAACATGCGCCGCATCTCTATCAAGATATCACCAGATACGATCCAAGATACAAGAGGACATGCGCCGCATCTAATAAAGAGTTACGCCGCATCTTCTGGCGGTGTACGAATATTCCTGAATATTATAATCTTGGACCCCACGCGAAGTTAAGTACATGCGCCGCATCTACTTAGTAGATGCGCCGCATCTTCCCTCAGACAGAAACTATAAATACCCCGTAGACCAGACGAATTAAAGAGTTCCAAAACCCTAACACCGAAGACCGAACAGTAGGAACAAAGGACGAATTCAGTCAAGGAGGCAGCACAAGACACACCCAAATCAAAGATACAAGAGCTGTAAGAAGGTGCTGCATGTATTTAATTCATTAAGTAGTTTTGTTTTATTGTGTTAGCAAACTTTAATTCATCAGGATTGGTGGCTTGTGTAATGTGACAACGGAAAGATTGCACTCCCTTTAATACTTGCTTTCCCATCAATTAAAGTTTATATGTTGATGTCTTTGGTTACTACTTATTAGTGCATTGATAACCTCTGTGTTTATTAGTGGCTTGCGGGCATTTGACTGCGGGACATAATGTGGCTCCCACGGTTGTTTCTAAATTGATCACTTAGGAATAACTTTTAGACATAAGTAATCATTAAGGGTTTACTCGCCGATAAGAATATAAAAGAAAACAATTAACACACAATACAACAAATATGCAAAATAGTACAATGATGCAATTAATCTAGTAAAAAGAAAAACAAATCAAGATACGCCACGAGTATTTTAATTAGGTTTTTCTTTTAAAATACTAATTAAAATAACAGATAATAACAATTCACTCCCCGGCAACGGCGCCAAAAACTTGATGCGCGTGATGTGTCGTTGCGGTTTAGCAGTTTTAATGCCTACTCAAGTTTTAAATTTATATTTAGCCGACTTATCAATAACACACACACTTAACGAGCAGTGTACCCGGTCAGTATGAAGATAATGGTAAGTAGAGTGTCGATCACTAAGAGTGGAACGTATTATCTAGTTATTCTAATCAGTATTTTAATATCCTAACGCAAGGGGGTTTTCAGCCTGAGAGACTGGCACGATTTGTTGCAATTAAAATAATAAAATAAACCAATAGGCACGAATCAGCAAGTAGCACACACGTACACAGATAGATACTCGAGACAATAAGAGGGCTGTCCTTATAATTAAGTAGATTGTCACTTGTTTTATTGATAGCTTTATATGAAGTGTATGTAGTTAATCCTTTCTCGTTGGTCCTATTCTTATCGGCGAGTAAACCCTTAATGATTACTTATGTCTAAAAGTTATTCCTAAGTGATCAATTTAGAAACAACCGTGGGAGCCACATTATGTCCCGCAGTCAAATGCCCGCAAGCCACTAATAAACACAGAGGTTATCAATGCACTAATAAGTAGTAACCAAAGACATCAACATATAAACTTTAATTGATGGGAAAGCAAGTATTAAAGGGAGTGCAATCTTTCCGTTGTCACATTACACAAGCCACCAATCCTGATGAATTAAAGTTTGCTAACACAATAAAACAAAACTACTTAATGAATTAAATGCATGCAGCACCTTCTTACAGCTCTTGTATCTTTGATTTGGGTGTGTCTTGTGCTGCCTCCTTGACTGAATTCGTCCTTTGTTCTTACTGTTCGGTCTTCGGTGTTAGGGTTTTGGAACTCTTTAATTCGTCTGGTCTACGGGGTATTTATAGTTTCTGTCTGAGGGAAGATGCGGCGCATCTACTAAGTAGATGCGGCGCATGTACTTAACTTCGCGTGGGGTCCAAGATTATAATATTCAGGAATATTCGTACACCGCCAGAAGATGCGGCGTAACTCTTTATTAGATGCGGCGCATGTCCTCTTGTATCTTGGATTGTATCTGGTGATATCTTGATAGAGATGCGGCGCATGTTGAGAGTGAGATGCGGCGCATCTGGAGCAGAATTGACTTGATCTTGTCCATGTCAGTAGACTTTCACTTTATGCACGTTTTGCTCCTTAATTAGTCCAAAATAGCTAAGTTTCACCAAATGCTTGTTTTTACCTGAGAATTACAAAAGTAAACGATTAAGTATCAATCCTCATACATAATATAGTAAAACAAGTCAAATTAATAGGATAAATGATAGTAATAAAATGTACTTATTTGAGTTCATCATGTAAGGTTTTAATTTTAGTTGTAATTTCACTTTCAGTTTGGTATTTAATGAAATTTCAAGTTTTCTTTTAAAGTCAACTCTGGTCAACTTCTTATTCAGCTTATTGCACTGCTTAATCCTTGCTTATTTAGTGTTTAATGAATGCTTATTTGTGCTTAGGATAGTTATTCATGCTCTTTGATGTTTAGGTTAGCTTAGTTTACAGCCCATTTAGTTTTAGCAGCCTGCACTTTTTGCCCCAGCTGCCCCTTTTGATCTCATAGTTAGTACAGTTAAAGTAGGAATTAGATTTAGTTTTTTTTAGTTTACTAATAGCTTGTATAGTATAGTCCATCTGTTTAAGCTTATTTGGACCTTAGGAGTTTATTTCCCAGCTTATTAGTGCCTTAGATCAGCAGCAAACACCACCCTGTGTTGCCCTGCATCAGATCAGCAGACCCTTAGGGTCTGTTAGCTTATTTTGTACCTATTTAAGTGCATATTATTTGCTTATCTTTGCTTTCATTGCTATTTATAATTTCCATTTTAGCTATTAGTTAAGTTTGCAGCTTATTTTAGCTTAATAAATTAGCTTGTGGCTTGTTTTAATCTTTGTGGCTTATTTTGTTTATTTCTCAAAACTGATCAAACAGATAAGCAGTTTCTGGGCTTATCTTTGAGTTTCAAAAAGTTTTTCAGTTTTATAAATTGCTTCTTATCATTTGCTGGTTGAGTTTTAAAGAGAAAAACAAAAAAAAAATGTTCAAGAAAAATAGCAAAACCTGGGATTCGAACCCAGGTCTGCTAACCCACACACAAACAACCCAACCAACTGCCCTTGGGACTTTTTCAATACTAGTTTGCACCATTTTATTTATAACCCTCTTTTCTTTTTAGCTTATCCGAACTTTATTGCTTTTTCCCAGCTTATTGAAATAAGCTGGGACTCCCTTTATATTTTTCATAGCTTTAGTTTTATATAAAGTATTTTTACAAAAAATTTCAGATTTTTCTCTTTACGTTTAGTATTTTTAAGTATTTATTTTCTTTTAATTAGTTTTTAATTCGTATCTAATTATTTAAAAGTAAAAAAAATGCAATTCTTTTTTCTAAAATTTTATTTTGTCATTTCGGACTTAGGAAAATTATTTTGGTACCCGTATGTTTATTCTTCATAGATTGTTACGTTTTTACTCGTTATTAGTTTTCGTTTTACGTTATTTGCATTTCCGTTTTAGTAGATATTAGTAACCAAGAAACCCTCGTTATTTCAAGCACTTTAATACCGAACCGAAAAACGATATCCTCAATTTCACGCCTCGTTGGGACTACGACCCGGGTATTCGCTTATCCGGTATATTACAACTTGATTGTTTTTGCGTTAATGGTTTCAAGTTGACTTTTCTTCGTGAGAGGTTTGACTTGTGAACCGCTTGACCAAAAGTAAGCGATCAGGGATCTACCCAGGGACAATACCGAATAGTTAGTATTAGAAAGTCCTTAGGTATGATCATGAAAAAGGAGTAATATGAGAAAGGAGAAAGAAGGGGTTGAAGAATTAAAAAGAAATGAAATGAGAAAGGGTGAAAAGAAATAGCCCTCCAATTATTCAAGCTTAGGGCCGAAACCGGGTTCAATTCATATGCTACTGGTGGTTACTAAGGTAACACCGGTATTGAAGACAAGACGTCATGGACCCAGTGACGCACTGCACTAAATCTTCCAAACCACTCAAGTTCTCTTAAAAGGACTTGTTTCATTCTCACTGGGAACCCTGCATAATCTATCGACAGCTCATTACGAGTTATGTTGATATTGAAACAGGAGACACCGCTCCAGTCTCCGACTATCAAATATGCACTTATCGAGTCTAGAGCCACGAGATGTATCATAAGATCTCATAGGAACATGTGTTACTTCTACACTGGTTGTTCAACATTAAGGACACCAGTTGTAAACGTATGAGTCCTACGCAGATCTTAGCAATCTGCCAGAACATTTATGAGGGAATTTACAAATGTAATTCTCTGTGATTAAATGGAAATTCCTGCCAGGGTCAACATCAAACAGCCCTGAAAGCAGGTCACTTCGGTAATTCCTTATGGATTACGCTTAGTGGTCGCGGCGGTTTCAAACGGTCTACAGTCGTGGAGTGAACTCCAGCGACTCACCTAATCGTTGATTTACTACGGTAGATCTTTAAAGCCCTCTGTGGGTTTTCGATTTAGGAACGACCTTGGTAAGGATTAGAGAGAGTTTTCACACTATGCTGTTAACAATCTCGAAGTCCGAACCAGTAAGTACCGGACGTTTTATTGCGAACTGACGTTTGCAGGAACACCTGGCGGTTGTAGCTGATTGCTGTTGCAGCTGTTTGCGGTTGTAGCTGATTGATGTTGCCGCTGATTGCGGTTGTAGCTGATTGCATAAAAGATGCCAATCCATCGCCACATGCTCACACTTCACCATCATCATATTCAAGGAAGTCATGATAAAGTAAAAGACCTTCGACACTGCTTCTGCAAACTCTGATGCTGAAAATCATGACCCAGAATAGTGTGAGCATGTCGGCCCAAAGAATTCCACATCACATGGAAACATACTGCTGAAAGATGACTTGAAGACATACGTTGGATGATGACATCAAAGAATGACTAAAGATCATCCAAGACAGAAGAACAGTCATCTAAAGTTCGCTGCTGAATGTACAAAGACTAATGAACTTGAAGAATCAAATACTACGAGCTATGAAGTCAAATTCATATGATAGAATGCTAGAATTCAAAATATTATTTCCGGGGTGACCTCACTTAGGGGGAGATTGTTAGGAATATAAATATTCATGTGAAGACTCGGTCACCTCGAGTATCTATTTAGCATTTATGTAGCTCGTAGGATTATTAGTATTAATAGTAGTAGTTTAGTTATATTAGTATTTGTGGAGTTGGTCGGGTCTTTACCCACTGTCAGCTCACTCCACAGCCCGCTAGGGGTACCTAAAGCTTGTAGTATATATACCCCTTCCCACACATAGGAAGGGTTGGAGATTTCTAATCATTCAACACTAGTTCTCTTCACTTTCTCTCTCTACATCTCCTAACTCTCTCATCTCTCTCTCTCTAGAATTCATCCAATTCTTAAATCTCTAATCCAAGTATACAAAGCTTACACCATGGCCCAAAACCAAGTCCATAAACCATAAACCATGGAGCTTGAACCATAACCCATTGCATGACATCATGCATGACATTCATAATGGGTAAAACCCACCCATGACCCAAAGTCCATCACCCATAACCCAAAGTCTATGACCCATGACCCAAGATGTCTTTGACATCAGGCATGATATCATCTATCCATGGATCATAACCCATAACCCGATTTGTAACCCAAAATCCAGACTGGTTTACCCAGTTACCCAAATCCCTTCGTTTACACTAGCTGGATCCCTCTAGGAAGGGATCCGGTGGAACCGTGTGAACAGTAGGCAATTTTGCCTACAAATAGTGTGCCATTTCTCTCTTATCTCTCACAAGTGAGCCATTTCTCTCTTATCTCTCACCCCTTTTAGAGATAACTTCTCTCTATACTCTAAACTCTCTAACCTCAGATCCAAGGATCTTTCTATGTAGTTTTCTCTTTGTGATTCTCTAGGTTCCTTCCATAAGGCGAGATCACAACCTCTCGAAGACGTGCAAGCTCATTATATGGGCTGCTTTGATTCTTATCTTCCAAGATCACATAAGTAATTATTGTTCTTTCTTTCATCTCAAAGGGTGTTGTAGATGTGTTGAGTCGATAGGTGTAAAAGGACGTTGGATCCTTTAGTCGAGTTGTATTGGGTGTGTTGGTTTGGTCCGCAGTGCTAAGGACCCGGTATCTAGCCTTGTACCGGATAAAGTGTAGGCAACGAAGGTTTGGTCTACCTTGTGTGAAAGACCCGATATCTAGCTTTGTACCGGATAAAGTGGAAGCGACGTTGTGAAGGCTTCTCCACCATGTGAAAGGAGTTTGTGTTATGAAGAGAAAACGAACTCTCAAGTAGGCGACTCAGGGAGTGAAGTAGGGCAAAGAAGGTGTCCTTGTAGCCGAACCACTATAAATACTTGTATTGTGGTTGTGTCTCTTTAACTCTATCTCCTAGTTTAATTTATATGCTTTATTTATATCAATATCCAACACGTCAAAACTAGATTGACATAAGTCGATCTATAAGTTTTAATAAGTGATTTTAATCGGTAAAACTATTCAACCCCCCTTCTAGTTTTCTACATTTGGTATCAGAGCTTCGTTACCAAGTTTCTTAGAGTATATTGTACTTTAAAAACTTGATACGATCCGTGTATGTTTTGAAAACTACAACGAAGGAAAAACCTTTTGTAAAAGTTGACATCTAACTCATTTTTACAAAAATAATAACACTATCTATACTTGGATATTGATAAAATTGTTATAACATTTAAGTGTTTCTAACATACCTCCTTGTAGAAATCTTCATGTTGGAAAGCACTTTAAAAGGTCATGAAGTATTGTTCATCTAGGAGTGTTCTCACTCTTAAGGATAATATGGCAAAGGTATGTTTGTTTTTCTTTTTAGGTGATTATTTGTTTGTGATTAATAAGTGTTGATCTATATGGTACACAATTACTTGATATACTTGTGCTTACTCGATTTGTTCTTCAAAAAATTCTTTTGAACATTTTTTTTTTTCAAAAAAAAAAAAAAAAAAAAGGTCATATAAACACAAAAATCTTTAATCTAAATTACAACATTCAAAAATCTCTCCTCACAAACTCCCACACCACTCGACGCCCTGCTACAGTAAAACGTCACTTTAAAATCTTTTATTTAATCTAAATCTTTCTCATCTTAATCACATAAACAATTCAAATTTCAAATTATCCTTCATCCCTTAAAAACTCTTTCAAACGAAGAAAACTCCACAAAAATGGTGTACTATATGTTGATCCTCATCATTGTCTCACTCGTGGGACTCATTTATCCCGTTCTCAAGTTCTCCTATGGCAATGTTTACTTTATTTTATATTTTTACTTGTTTATTTATCCAATCCTTTGTATTGCCTTGTGCATTGAAGTTAATGGAATAAAAGTAGTTTTCGTTTAATTTGTATTGTTGTATTTCATCTCTCGTAAACGCTCTAACTAAACGACTCATTATACATAGATTTACGATCATTAATAATCCCATCATGACTTGTACTAATACAAGATTAATCTCAAAGATAATTAGGATCAAAAGCTCTCATCATGAACCAAGCTTTTTGTTCTGTGTGGTTACTGAATAGCCGGATCCCTTGGCTATAAGGTACCGGATCCCTTTTTCAAAGGATCCAGCAGAACCGGCATATCAGCAAACAAACTATATGCTTGATGATCACTTTACACTCTCACTTTACTCTTCTCTCATTATCTCGACCTAAAAACCTTCTCTAACCCTCCTGGAGATCCCTCATCACTCATCTTGCCTAGCTAACTATCTTCGTAAGTATTAATTCTACTACATTGTAATATATGTAATTCCAAGTATGTAGTTCTCAATTTTTATCTAAATGAGGTTATCACAATCAATACTAAATCACATTGTGTTTACTAGTCATCTAAGATAATCTTTGTAGTTGAAAAATATATCTTACTTACAAGAACTTTTCTCAAAACCTTAATTAGAAATTTTTCTAGATACTAAGGATTAAGAGGTATTCTTTCGTCATTGTTAATACAAGTAATGGCTAAGTCTTAATGTAATCAATAAAGTTTTCCAACTAAATTGTGATAATTCTCTAAACCCATTTGAGTGACATTATGATACGAAATACTTGGAAGTAATTTATTATATACGTAATTCTCTTTCTCACGACCCACCGTCACACTTTCTACGTCGTCACATTACGTTCTTGTGTAGGTTCTCAACATGCCAAAATCGAACCAACAAGATTACCGCGACACCGCCTACTACATTCCTAAGCATCATCACAAGGAAGGGCTTTCACCCAACGACAGAAAAACTTTCAAAATGCTTCAAAAGTATTTCTTCCATGAAGGACGTGTTGTTGAGCAAACCTTTCTCGATGACACCAACATAGTCCAAGTCTTTTCTAGAATCAACTTTGATTGCCTACTCCATATCAATGAACAAATTTCTCCCGTCTTTGTTCTTGAGTTCTACAAAAGTTTTCGAATCATTCGCAACAATGATGGAACTATCTCTATCTCTTTCATTATCAACGAAACAACCATTGTCCTACCTCTTCGTGCCTTTGCCAATATCCTTGGTATCCCTTGTCAAGCATTTCTATGTACTCAAACGATTGGTCTCTTGCCAAGCTCGATGATTCACTTGATCATCATCAAGTCTATCACACTCCTCTTTATGACCCCATCACCGTAAGAAATGCGGTCTTCATTGAAAGGGCCTCACCAACCCGTCTCACTCGAAACTCCGAACTCATCCGTCGAGATCCATTCCAAATGGAACTTTCTGAAATGTTCCCCATGTACAAAAAGTGGGAACAAATCCTGAGAGAAAATGTCCTTTGTCTAGTCAGGAACAAAGATCATCCCAATGTTTGTCTTGTCTACATGATTTACTGTCTCATCAATGAAACTCCTTTCAATCTAGCCTATTACATGGTCAAAAGAATGGCTAGTGTCCTCCGAACTGACAATATGGTGCTTCTCTCACTCGCCTCTCAAGGTTCGTAAATGGAATGCAACCTTCTCCTATGAACGATGATCATTTTCTTTGTGATCATGTCATGGTACCTCTAACCGAGGGACGGACAAAGAGGTTCATGGTTGATGGAAAAAGGCCACATCCTCTCACCGACTCCTCTGATGAAGTTGAAGCTGATCCAAACGACCCAATCAATAACTATCAACTCGGTCCCCACACTTACATAGACCAACTCCCAAGAATCCACAATGAGACCGAGGAGTTCAGGCAAACCATGGGTATGTTCAAGTGTCTCACTCACTTCATATCAAACATGGGAAAGAAGAAGAGGTGAAGAGGAAATGAATGTTTTTATAACAATTTGTCATTTGAAACATGTAATGTAGGTGATACAATGTCTCTAACGTATGGTGATGCTCAATAGTAGCATGTTGGGTAAAACAAAACAATCGTAGTAACTTAAATAACCTACTAGGAAATTTTACCACTTTTGATCTTATATCAAAAGTTGGTCATTATCAGTTTTGACTGTCCATATGTGGTTACTACGTGCTCTACTTGCTATATTAGTCTTGTGTCTATATATAATTGTTTCTTGTAACACTAGAGATGATATTCGACAAGTGAGCATAATTTTGGCGAGCTCACTGTGAACATTTATACCTCAGAAGCCGGATCCCTCCTAGAAAGGAACTAGAAGATCCAGGTACACAGAGGAAAAATTATACCACCTTTCTTTATACTTAGCCATTCTAACCTTAGTACAGTAGTTAGTCATCTCCTATTAGTCATATTTAAGCTGACTTTGAGGTTAGTAGTCTTTTTGATCACTTAGGATTGACTTAAGTATCTTCCAAGGTGTTTTTGATTTATCATTTCCATAATAACCACTATTTCTCAGTACCACTTTTTGCATCACCTCCCTCTGATCATTTTACACTTATCTATATTTTAAATAAATTTTTAACAAATTCATTTGCACTATCTCTACCCCAAAATGCTCTAAAACCAATCTTTTAATTCTTATGATTTTTAACAAATTTCTAAATTTTTCATATCACCTTTCCCTGAATCTTGCAAACATTTAACACTTAGTGATATAATTATCTTAACCCATATTCACTTAATGGCCAACTTAGACCTATTTCTCACCTCTAAAGACCATTTATGGCAACCCCTTATCATTAATCTTATAACACTCACAGTTGCCTTCACTAGAACACTATCTTACACTCATTACACCAGGAAACATAGGGTTTCTATAGCTAGATGACCATCATTTCTCACCTTTATATGATCTGTTAGCCAGTTCCCTTAGCTAAAGCTAGCCGGATCTCTTTTGGGAAGGATCCGCTGGAACCGGGTAAACAGAAATAGATCTTATCAC
The DNA here is from genome assembly GCA_021014915.2 of Artemisia tridentata subsp. tridentata. NCBI lineage: Eukaryota > Viridiplantae > Streptophyta > Magnoliopsida > Asterales > Asteraceae > Artemisia > Artemisia tridentata. Next base: position 279,328,429 of record CP139509.1, read on the forward strand.
CTATAGCCTTCCAATACTCAACTTTATCCACTCAAGCACTCCACATTGCCTTTAATATATCTCCTAGAAGAATGTATCACTGTAGTTGACCTTGGTGCATGCATATCATTGCAATTCAAAGGATTTTAGTGGTTTAGGCTTTAATTCACTTACTTGATCCTTCACTATTTAAGCCACTTGTGTTTGTACTTCCAAACCACACCAAAACAAACCATCTTCTGCTGCAAACTCACACTCTAAACCTACCCAAAAACATGACTAAGGCACCACGTGCAAGATCATCCACTAGGAGCCCTCCAAGAAAAACCGCACGTATTGTGTATGAAATATCCTTAACCGAAGCCTCACCCATCAAAGCATCCTCTATTAGAACACCGCTCCCAAACTACATCCAAACTCCTCCATCTAATGAACCAACTTCAACAAAACTAGCTTCCAAGAAACCAACCTCACCACAACTTCCATCTCTTGAACCATCACCACCACAACATGCTTCCACCAAAACAACACCACCACAACCAACTCCTTTTGAATCTACACCTCCCAATGAACATACATTACCAAACACTCCTATTTCCACTCAACCAATAAAGCCTTCTCCTCTTGAACCAAGACTCTTCTCTTTTACCACACCTCATTCATCACCTCACCTCTACTTCAACTCATTGGAGGACTTACCTCCTAGACCCTCTAATCCGTCACCATTGCCAAAATTCTCATCCATTAAGAGAGTGTCAACTCAACCACCATCCCATCACCTAGATGTGGACATAAACATACCACCACCCATAGGAAACCTACTTTCTTTCTCTCCATCCTCAAAAGGCCCATTTTGGGTAATGAGAAGATGTCAACCATCACAAACACCTCAATCACCTCAACCAAACAATGACACACTTCCACCCACACATGTTTCTTTACCAACAACCGTGGTACATCCACAACCTTTAAACCTAGGTGCTTCCACCTCAAACATACCTCAACTACCTTCTATCTTAACCTCACAACAAACAAGCCACAATGATACTTGTGATCATTGTCAACATGTCCAAACCTTAGTTCATGAACTATGTGATGAAGTACGTTTCATGTTCTACCACCTTCTTGAACATCTTGATGACGTCAACAAACCTAACCATCCCTAAAAGCCTTGAATTGCAAAGCACAAGTGTTCTTATTCCTCTAGTCTTAGGCCTAGACTTTGTTATTAGGATTTTTTCTTTTCATGTTTAGATCATTTTCTTAGTTTTTAGAGACTTGACCAATGTGTGTATCATTTCTCTTGTTTTATTAAATGAATCTACATGATTATGTGCTTCTTGTCTATGTGAGCATGATTGGTGTAATTATTGCTTGTCTTCATACCTGTTTCTATTCTGTACTACTGCTAACAGTTGCAGGTAAGGCGGATCTCTCACTTTGTACTAGCCGGATCCCTTTTTCAAAGGAACCAGCGAATTCGGGCAAACAGAATACTAACCAAAATTTTATGCAGCTCCATTTTTAGCAAAAAGATACAATATACTTGTTTTCTAACATTTGTTTTGTAGATTTTCAAAAACACACCTGGAGTAATTGACGCCCTCATTAAGGGGGAGCTCTCGTCCAAGCAAAATCATTGCAAAAACTTGCAATGATCACGTCTTAGTCTCCCTAATTTCTTGACGCCCTCAACAAGGGGGAGCAACCGTTGAGGGGGAGCAACTAAGAACTTCTTACTCTCCTTATTCCTTTTTACACCTTTTCTTCACTTATTTTTCTTAAAACTTGCATTGGGGGTTAGTTTCCTTTCGACGCTCTATTTGATTCGATAAAAAGGGGGACAAAGAGTAAAAACTGCAATTCAAAAATTTACGAATTTTATTTTTTTACTTAAAATAATTTTATGTTTTGTCATCAACAAAAAGGGGGAGATTGTTAATACAAATAAACCTTCAAAACGTTCATTTATATTTTACGATCTTTCAATGTTTTGTCGGTAAAAAACGTAAAATCATTTTAATGAGATAAATAAATTGCTTAATGCTTTGAGCCAATAGTTTACTAACTCATTTCATTAAACAAGTAAACCTTAAACATATCTAGTTAACAAGTTTACATGAAACCAAAACTATTTTATAAAAACACTTAAGTAACATTTGTTACTTCCATTTTATAAAATACATGTTAAGAAAAAGCTAGTAAAAACTTGGACTATCCATGGCCCAAAACCAAGTCCATAAACCAGAAACCATTGAACTTGACCCATAACCCATGACCCATTGCATGACATCATGCATGACATCCATAATGGGTAAAACCCATGACCCATGACCCAAAGTCCATAACCCATAACCCAAAGTCCATGACCCATGACCCAAGATGTCTTTGACATCAGGCATGACATCATCTATCCATGGATCATAACCCATAACCCATAACCCGGTTTGTAACCCAAAATTCGGACTGGTTTACCCAGTTACCAAGATCCCTCGGTTTACACTAGCCAGATCCCTCTAGGAAGGGATCCGGTGGAACTGTGTGAACAGTAGGCAGTTTTGCGTATAAATAGTGAGTCATTTCTCTCTTATCTCTCACCCCTTTTAGAGTTTACTTCTCTCTATACTCTAAACTCTCTAGCCTCAGATCCAAGGATCTTTCTATGTAGTTTTCTCTTTTTGATTCTCTAGGTTCCTTCCATAAGGTGAGATCGCAACCTCTCGAAGACGTGCAACCTCATGATATGGGTTGCTTTGATTCTTCTCTTCCAAGATCACATAAGTGATTCTTGTTCTTTCTTTCTTCTCAAAGGGTGTTGTAGATGTGTTGAGTCGATAGGTGTAAAAGGACGTTGGATCCTTTAGTCGAGTTGTATTGCGTGTGTTGGTTTGGTCCGCCGTGCTAAGGACCCGTTATCTAGCATTGTACCGAATAAAGTGTAGGCGACGAAGGTTTGGTCTACCTTGTGTGAAAGACCCGGTATCTAGCTTTGTACCGGATAAAGTGTAAGCAACGTTGTGAAGGCTTCTCCGCCATGTGAAAGGAGTTTTTGTTGTGAAGTGATAACGAACTCTCGAGTAGGCGACTCGGGGAGTGGAGTAGGGCAAGGAAGGTGTCCTTGTAGCCGAACCACTATAAATACTTGTGTTTTGGTTGTGTCTCTCTAACTCTATCTCCTAGTTTAGCTTATATGTTTTTATTTCTATCAATATCCAACATGTCAAAACTAGATTGACATAAGTCGATCTATAAGTTTTAATAAATGATTTTAATCGGTAAAAGTATTCAAACCCCCCCCTCCTTCTAGTTTTCTACATTCACTTTCATTCCAAGCACCACTCACAAAAGCTCTTTGAGTTTTGTTTTTAGATGGCTTTGGACAATCTCCTATAAGATGGCTTGTGTCACCACATCTAAAGCATTTTCTTTCAGCCTTCCCTTTCTTATCATCACGATCTTTTCGAAAGGGTTTCTTGTCATCTCTAGATTGTCTTACAAACTTTCCTCGTCTTCGAAAGAACTTTTTGAAATCTCTTACGGCCATGGCATATTCCTCATCTTCACTTTCCGAGCTAGATTTTTCATCATCACTTGTCTCCGTTCTTGCTTTTAAGGCAATGAACTTGATCTTTTCTTTTTTGCCTTTAACAATCTCTGAGTCATTCACCATTACCATTTCATGAACTTTGAAGTTTCTAATTAGCTCGTCAAGTGCTAGCTTTGAGAGATCTTTAGATTCTTCAATAGCCGTCACTTTTGCTCTCCATTTTGGATGAAGTTCTCTATGAAATTTCCTGACAAAGTTCTTACTACAAAAGGATTCATCAAGTGCTTTGAGAGAAGCAATAATAGTATTAAAGCGAGCAAATGCACTATCAATGACTTCATCTTCAGGAATACTAAATTGTTCATATTGTTGAACAAGAAGATCAATTTTGTTATTCTTGACTTGTGAATTTCCTTGATGAGTGATTATTAAAGATTGCCAAATTTCTTTAGCGGTTTTGTACATAAAGACTCTTTCAAATTCCTTTTTAGTTAGAGCATTGTAAAGCATCATTTTTGCTTCATTATTTTTTGCAATTAACTTCTTTTGCTCATCACTATGACGAGTAAGTGAAGTATCCTCATCCCGACCACTTGCAATATCTTTTATAATAGGTTTATGATCGCCTTCTATAATTATATACCATATATCTATATCCGTTTGGTTCAAAAAGTGGTGGTCTTTGCATAGATTGCTCTTCTTTGAAGTTTTCAAAATCCATGGATCGTTTCAAGTTTTAAAATACAATAAATTTTAAAAATCTTGATAACGTAGCTCTTGATGCCAATTGTGGAAAACTAGAAGGGGGGTTGAATAGTTTTACCGTTTTTAATTTCTTTTTCTTTGTTATGTTTGTATGAAATGACTTAATGTATGCAAACAAAATAACAAATAAGTATAGTACAAGAAAGAAACGATCAAACCACAACATGAGTGTTTATAGTGGTTCGGTCTACAAGGACTCTTTTTCCTTGCCCTACTCCACTCCCCGAGTATCCAACTCGAGAGTTTTCTTCACTAGTCAACAAGCTTCTTTATCCGGCGGAAAAACCTTTACACGTCGCTTACAATATTTCTGACACAAAGCTAGATGTCGAGTTCTTTTACAAGGGTACAACCACTCCCGTCACACTATGTATTTTGACGACTAAAATACTAACCGATCACTACAGAGGATTTATAATTGTTTGGTACAAACAATGATGTATGAACAACAACAATTCACACAGTGACAAACTAACAAGCCCTGCAACGTTTTGTTGAAGCTTGTAATGCTTTGATCTTCTTGCTACAAAGAAGTTCACTAAAATGAAATATGAATGAGTTAGATATGAATGAAAGAGTATATGATGTTTTTTATGCTTGTAAGTGATGAGAAAACATCAATGTGTGGCTTGCTATTTATAGGCAAACAGCCTGAGCAACCCACTGATGGGATGGAACCAAATTATGGGTTACGTCCGTGTACTTCATTGGTTCCGCGGGGACCTGACAAAGAATCTCCAAAATCTTCATCAAATCTAACCAAAATATTTCCATATCTTTCCAATGATTCTTTGAGTAATGATCTAAACAGCATATCTTCCAAAGATCTCAAAGATGATGCATGCCAAGATGTAAAAATATATTTCCATTTTTAGATTAAACTAGTTTATAAAAAGTATACTTTGTATAATGTATATATTACCTAAGTGATGTTTAATTTGTGTTTATAAAAGACTTGTGACTATATGTGTAAAAGACTTAACTATATAGCAAAGATCGTAAAATATAAATAAGTTTTTTAGACGATATTTGTATTAACAGTATGTTAAAGTCTTATGTTATAGTTATGGGTTATAGAGTATGTAAAGTGGGTCAAAACGGGTGTTTGGAAAACCCCGTAAAGTATGCTTCCACGGGTAATTTAGACCAAGTAATAAGTATGTTTATGGAAATGATTTATATGTTTTGAATGATTTTCGAAAATTTTGGTAAAATATCAACTCCGGGAAGTGGTTTTCCCAAAAATGTTAAGTCGGGACATCAGCACGTTCCCAACGTCTTGATGGAGGATCCAGCCGTCGTGGCTGAGCGTCCAGCCGTGCGGCTGAGACTTCAGTCGTCCACGTCTGGAGGAATTCTGGCATATTTTTGTCAGTTTTCTAAAATGTATATAAAATCAACCGTAAATCCGTAGGAGTTTTGCCACTTATCATTTTAAAGGTATTTGAGTCTACTTTCTGTTAAAAATTCTTCAGGGTCTGATTCTTAATAGAAGTATAAAAATATACTTCAATAGTGTTAAAAGGTCGGTTTCAGTCATGTCGTTTGCGATTTTTTTTTTAATCAAGTTTGGTTTGGGGCGTTTCATCAAATACATTTGTTCAACTTGTCCTGACCTATTTTTTTCTCAACTATGATTTATTGTTGATATTACATTGCTATAAGTCAGTTATTATTTTCTTTTTGATGTATCGAATTTTGATATGTTTGATGTAACTTGATAAACGAGTTTGTGATTTAATCAAATTTAATAGACCAATGAGTGCTTAGCATGGCCATCAGAGAGACTAATCATATATGATAAAAGAAAACAAACTAACTTGACAGAAATTGCTCTTTACAAAGATAAGCATGCCTAAAAACATGGCTACTGATATGCCTAAAAGTGTATGGCAAGAGTTTATTGGTTGTAACAGACAGGACCACTTCTTCACAAACCAATAAATTCTTGCCACATAGTTTTAGGCATATCATTAGGCATGTTTATCATTTCCCTTTATAAAATACCTAAGTACTCCATATCAAAGTTTAAATTTTATTTAACAAGCTAACAATTGATATAGAATGCAAAAGGCTATTCACATGTAAAACTGAAACACATGACCAGCTATATATATTTTGGTGTTTCATGTTAAGAGTAATTAGCGATTGACGATAGTTATATGTAACGAAGAAGCCAATCTCACGAATAGTACAAAAAATGTGCTCTAGAGAGAAGTGTTACAAAATTTATGATAATATGTAACCTCAACTTATCCAATCTTTTTAGGCTGGATGCAGTAAGGAGGGTCAATCTCTCACAATTTCTCTGCCATGTCAGATTTCTTTCTCCAACGTTCTTCAGGCGATTAGGTGCCCTAGTAAGGGCGACCTTCACTACAAAAAACATAACCCAAAAAAAAAACTTTTATTTAATAACTAAAAAAAAAAAAAAAAAAAAAAAAAAAAAAAAAAAAAAAAACGATCGAGGTTAAGTACACGACCTTCATTTCAAAAAAAGTGGGGCGATTGGATGCACCACAGTAAGGCGATCAATTGGCACTCGATTGACTCAATCGATCGTTTGCCCTTACTGCATCCAGCCTTACATATACACTATTATGTCAAAATCCAACTTATGTATTAGTATAGGGTTTCTAAATCTGATATATATCTGTCAAATTGTTGGAAAAACTTTATGTATCTAATAGGTTATTAAAATTCAGCTCAAATCATCGACGAGTAGAACAATGTGCTTTTAGATTAGCGCAAGGATAACAAGTTCATCAAAAACAAAAACTACAATATATGTGTTGGGTCCTTCAGTACCCAAGAGTCGTAAAAACAGGATTTAGGTTCGCTGACTTTGGGATCACTGAATTGGATGAACTGGGCCCAATCATATTCAAGAAGTCAAATGTTGCAGTCAGGGAACTAATGAAGTCCCTGAAAGTTAGATATGAAAAGCTGAGTGCAACACCTGAGAAACTTGGTATTCCCTCACTTCTCCCTGCTCCAGCCAGTCAGCCTGCCCCCTCTCAGACCTCTAGAAGAAAGAGGAAGATAATTGGATCTGAGCCTGAGAACAGAGTCCCTGGCCTTAAATGCAACAGAGCCCTCCTTGAAGGAGTTACATTCGTGAACAACAAGGTCATAGAACAACCTGAGAGAGGGATATTCTTCACTGATGAGTTTGGAGATCCAGTCTTCCAAAGATGGAGTGATATTGATCTGGCAGGAATTAAATCCATGCTTGGTTTTCTCATGATGGCCTCACCAATCCAGAGTCCTGAAAATGTGAGGTTCTGCCAAGACCTGAGAACCAAGATTCAACTTCATCCTGATCAACATGAGCTGGAATCCAAGAGACCCAAGCTTGAAGCCCTTGGATACAAACTGGACTGAGAATCTGCAACACCTCTATCATGTACATTTAGTAGTTAGGACCCTTGTAATGAAATTAATAAAATGATGTTCCTTTGTTTTGTTATTTCAGTTTCCTTATTTACTTTCTAGTACATTCAGTATGAGCAGAAGTCATTAGCTCACTCATTACTGATAAAAAACACTTAAGTATAATTTATATCCAAATGGGGGAGATTGTTGGGTCCTTCAGTACCCAAGAGTCGTTAAAACAGGATTTGAATACAAATTAAGCTAAGTGTTAATTAAACCGAAAACATTCTAAGTCACTGAGTGAACAGTCACTCAGTGAGTTACCTTCAAGATGCTCAGGACGAGTCTAAGAAGAAAGACTCACCAATTCAGGAAGGCGGTTCTCCCTGAAGTGTTACTTGAGACGAAGAAGAAGGTAATGGGATCAGTGAGCGTTAGACAAGAATTCACTGAACCCCAGTCTCCTCAACAACAATAACTGAAGACTGAAGGCGAATGACTGAAGAACCATAAAGCCTGAAAGAAAGGCTGGATTGAGCGGGAAGTTTTGAAGAAGATAAGAACAAGTCTTATCAGGGTCAGAACAAACCATCCCTCAAGTGGCTAAAAGTAGAAGAAGTGTCAGGTCTGACACTCGAAGACTTTTTGGCTCAATCCTATTGGTTCTTAGAAATGACAACTACTGTTGTAGTTGTCAGACACGCCTTCCCATTATTTATGTATTTTTTAGTCTTTCAGTACTCTTAACATGTTTGCCTATAAATAGCAAACAGATGGAGAAAAGGGGGTTAGGTATTTTGTGCAATTAAAGCTTAGACTTTCACAATACCCCTTTTCTCCTACAAAAGAGTAACGTATCCCTGAGATAGCTCAGTGGGTCGAATTGTTACCACTTAAATCATTGCTTAAGTTTAGATAGGAGACACCATACCTTGTCTATTCAATCCCAAGTGTTTGTTCCGCAAAACACTTGGGTAATAGATTCTTTGATTCATTTCTAATAAGAATTTAAAAGTTGAAAATACTTTGTGTTTTTATATTTACGTTTCATTAATGGTTAGAATTAATCAATACATTGTATTAGTCATAAACACAAATAGATTAACTTTATAGTTAACTCTAAGCATGTTAAGGGGCCAACAAGTGGTATCAGAGCCTCTGGTTTATAAAATCTTCAAAAATAACCAAGAGTACTCAAGGTTTTTAAACCAAGATCCTACTATGGCTGATATTAATGTGCCCCAGCTAGTCGACAAAAAGGGTGGAAGCTTTTCAGCTATTGCACCCAGACTTGAAGCTGGAAAATTTAGCAAGTGGAAAAAGCGAATGCTTTGCTACTTGACTGGTATGGAACCATACTACATCACTTGTGTCAAAGATGGTCCCTATGTCCCAAAGACTGCTGAAGGGCTAACAAGCTGAGGCTCATGGACCATTGATGAGGGAGGGTGGTCAATCAAGACCAACGCCTGAAAGCATCATTATATCTTATCTTCCTGACGATATAATGGAATCAGTCATCAACTATTCAACTGCAAGCAAACTTGGATGACTTAGTCAATAGCTTGAGGTCCCTCAGATACCAAGGAAAACAGGGTCATGGACCTGAAACTTGAGTATAATACTTTCAGGTCAAAAGACTCTGAAAGTCTCTCTCAGACTTATACCAGATACAAGACTTTGATAAACGAACTATCAAATGATGGTGTAGTGTTGTCTAAGCATGAGACAAGTGTTGGCTTTGTCAACAGTCTCCCTGAGAAGTGGCTAAACTTCTCACAAGGCCTGAGGAATGCTAATCACATTCTGACTCTTGAGCTCCCTGAGATCTATGGGAAGTTTGTCTATGAAGACAACTTAATCTCAAGGAGATACCCTGACTCAAAAGCTCTTGAGTCCAAAAAGGCCTTGACCTCCACACCCATATCAACTGCTTTTTATACTAATGGTGTTGTGCAGGACTTTCAAGAGGATTCTGAGGATGAAATTGATGAAAGGACTAGTGATGAGTACCTAAAAGATTTAAACTTGGAATTCCAAGAGAGGGCACTCCTTGCTAGTTCAAAACGTTTCATCAAAAGAAACCAGTCCAACCTTTCAAAAGGAAAAGCAAATGAAACCACTGAATGTTTTAATTGTGGTAAAAAGGGTCATTTTGCTAGGGACTGTTATTCTAAAACCATCTCAGAACCCTCTTACAAATTTTCAGGAACTAGCAAGTTTCAACCTTGAATGTTTCAGTCGACCCAACAATTTCAAAACAAGGGTCAAAAAGACTTTGAAGCAAAATATAGGAAAACTAAGGCTAAACTTGCACTTCTTGAAACTAATCCCTCTATGTCTCAGGCTGCTCAAACATCCAAACCTATTCAAACAAAGAACAAGGTTTTAGTAGCTGAAGCATATGACTGGGATGAAGAAGAGGTCTCCTCAGATAAGGAAATTAAAGTGAGTGCATTGATGGCACTCTCTGAAGGTGATCAGGTGGCTGTTGGGAAAAGCCATGCAAGGAATGGAGAGTGGGTAAACATCACTATGAAGAAGGTAAACATTTTACTTTCTATGGATGATGATTCTGATTGGCAGTCTTACATGAATTATATTTGTGTAGATCTTAAATTTGTTGAGGAACAAAGGCTTAACCTGTTTTCAAAATATAACAACATAGTGTCAGAATTGAATAAATGTAGAGATGAATTGCTTGTACTGAAGCAAGCCAAATTAGAAACAATTACTCTACAAATTCAGAACACTGAAATTTTGAAACAAAACCAAGCCCTACAAACTGAACTTAACAAAGAAAAGGCTGTCATCCAAGGCTGGACCAAAAAGAACCCCAAGGTCTTTGATACTGTGTGTTTAATCCTTAGGAAAACAATAGGAATTGATCATCTCATGGTTAACCCCAATGTGAGTCCCAGTGAATTGACCTTTGTTCCAGCTGGCATATAATTTGAGCAAGAAATGCTTCTCAAGTCAAATGACTGGATTGTCAGGGACAACCCAGTAAGTAAGTTACCAAACTTTGAGACTGGAAAGATCTTGCTTACTGAAAGTCAGGCCTTGAAAAATATGCTTGGACTCTCTGACCAACTCAGTAGTACTGAGTTAGTAAGTGAGCCTGAATCAGATTCATATCCACCACTCCCTCCACTGAATACCCTTCAGGGTGCTGCACCAAACTTTGGCCTCCCACAAATGGTCTACTCCCAACACTCTCCAAAGGAGAGGTCAGGAATGGGAAAAACAATCCTGAAAAGACCAACCCTTGAAGTCTCAGTAAGTACTGATGACTCATCAACTTCAGTCCCTTCTGAAGTAATAACCCAAAGCCTGACTCAAAATTTGATCAGTTAGCTGAAATGGTCAGGAAGCTTGGGTGAGAAGATTGCATCTTCTGAGAAACCTTCTCAATCCAAGAAGAAGGAACAAAAACCAGCTTCCCCAAGCACCAAACCCAAACCCTCAAAACCCCTGAAAAGATGTGAGCTGTGTAACTACACCAATCATTTCACTAATGATTGCTATAGAATCCTTTACTGCATGATTTTCAAAAAGGATGATCACAGGACCTCTGATCACAAAACACACTCAGTCACATCAAAGATGGCAGGCCTTAAAGCTCAGTCTTTAAACTACCCTTCTGATTCTAAACAGAAACAGAACCAAAAGGCCAAGCCTTTTGCACCTTGCCCCTACTGTGGGTTCAATGACCACCATCCTAAGGATTGTCAAATTGACAGTTGTTGTGAAAATAGTGGAGGTCCCACTCATGACACCTCAGGACGTGATAATGTCATTCAGGCCAAAAGAGGTATGACAAAGTCAGCCTCTCAGTCTACTGAGTCTACATCTGCAATCAAATGCATAATTTGTGGTAGCTCAGTCCACTCCACCACTGACCATAAATCAATTGTAAATGTTAAAAAGACCCCCAAAGCTAAGTCCTCTAAGAAGTGGAGTCCTAGAAAGAACTAACCCAATTTACTATTTGTGCAGAAACATGCCAGGGATCCTGTTTAGCATCTAGATAGTGGATGTTCAAGGAGCATGACTGGTGTGAAGGAGTATCTGCACAAGTATGTTGATGAATCAGGAACCAAAGTGATATTTGCTGATAACTCATCATGTCTCGCTAAAGGTTATGGTTCAGTAAACTGCAATGGTATAGTCTTTACTAGGATAGCTTATGTAAATGGTCTTAAATACAATTTGATCAGTGTCAGTCAACTATGTAATGCTAAATACATAGTTCAGTTTGATGATAAACAAGGAATCATCTTCAAAGCTAACAAGGAAGTTGTCCTTGTTGCACCAAGAAGACATGATGTTTATGTGTCGGACATGTCCAGTCTGACTCATAATGGAACTTGTCTCTTTACCAAGGCCACTGATACTCTCAATAGGCTTTGGCATAAGAGACTCTCCCACCTGAACTTCAAAAACATAAACAACCTTGTGAAACAAAACAAGGTTCTTGGCTTACCATCTCTTGTATTTTCAAAGGATAAACCATGCTCAGCTTGTGAAAAAGGTAAACATCACAGAGCATCCTTTAAAACCAAAACCAACTTTTCCATCAGGAACTGCCTACATCTTCTCCATATGGATCTATTTGGACCAATTAGTCCTAGATCCGTTAACCATGAGAAGTATACTTTGGTCATTGTGGATGAGTACTCAAGATACACTTGGGTATACTTCCTGATCAAAAAGAGTCAGGCAGCTAAAACAATTATGTCCTTTGTCAGGAATATTGAAAATCAAAATGACATCAAAGTCAAACAGATTAGAACTGACAATGGAACAGAGTTCAAAAATTATGAACTTGAATGTTTCTGTGATGAGAAAGGAATTTCCCAAAAATTTTCCTCACCTTATACACCTGAACAAAATGGTGTGGCTGAAAGGAAGAATAGAACCCTCATTGAAGGAGCCAGGACAATGCTAAATGGATCAGTCCTTTCCAAACACTTCTGGACTGAAGCAGTAAAGACTGCCTGTTACACACAAAACAGATCCATCATTGTTAAGAGACATAGCAAAACTCCTTATGAGTTATTCAAGGGAAGGATCCCTGACATCAGCTACTTTCATGTCTTTGGGTGTCCTGTGTCTAATCTTAATCACAAGGATCACTTAGAAAAATTTGATGCCAAAGCTGATGATGGATACTTCCTTGGATACTCCCTTGTCTCAAAGGCCTTCAGGGTGTTCAACACTAGGAGACAGTATACTGAGGAAACATTTCATGTTACCTTTGATGAGAGCACTGATGCAATCAATGTCTCTAACAACTCAGTGGAAGAGATAGATATTGATGAATCATCAAGATACCCTCCTGATGAACATCATCCTGAAAATGGTCCTTCCACTCAGTACCAAGCAAATGCTGACATCTCCTATTACATCATTCCCCACAACCTTCCTTACCCAACCATCACTGAGTTTGTTGAAGCACAAAGAAGTACTGATGAAATCATTCATCTGAACAAAGTACTCAGGAACCAAACAATCACAATGATGAGTCAACCCACTCAGACACTCAAGATGCTGAAGATCATCATGTGTCTGATCCTGATCCTACCCATCAGGCCTCAAGTTCTAATCAGTATCCTAGACCTCAGGACAGTTGGACTAGGTCTCAGGATATAGAACTTGTCAATATAATTGGCGAGCCTACTGAAGGCATGCTCACAAGAAGCATGGCTGTACAACTGAGAGCAACCTCAGACAATGAATGCCTATTTGTGGACTTCATCTCCACAATTGAACCCAAAAGTGTCAAGGAAGCACTTAATCACCCAAGTTGTGTTCAGGCCATGCATGATGAACTGGAACAATTTGACAGAAACAAGGTAATGACCTTGGTCAAGTGTCCTGAAGATGTTTCAGTCATTGGCATGAAATGGGTATTCAAAAACAAATCTGATGAAAATGGCATAGTCATTAAAAACAAAGCCAGACTTGTACCCTAAAGGCTATAATCAACAAGAAGGCATTGACTATGAAGAAACATTTGCACCAGTAGCAAGGATGGAAGCCATCAGGATCTTCCTTGCTTTTGCTACATACATGAACTTCAAGGTGTACCAAATAGATGTTAAAAGTGCATTCTTAAATGGTTCACTGAAAGAAGAAGTTTATGTTTAGCAACCTCCTGGATTTGAAAGCCATGAGTTTCCTGACTATGTCTGCAAGCTTAACAAAGCCTTTTATGGACTGAAACAAGCTCCCAGGGCATGGTATGAAACTCTTTCAGCCTTCCTGATCCAAAATAAATTTGTCAGAGGCAAGATAGACAACACACTGTTTATCTACAAGACAAATAATGATGTCATACTTGTACAAGTGTATGTTGATGACATCATCTTTGGCTCAACAAGTTTTAAACTTTGCAAACAGTTTGAAAAACTTATGGCAAAGGAAATTTGAAATGAGCATGATGGGAGAACTGACCTAGTTCCTTGGTCTGCAAATCAAGCAGACTGATAAAGGAACCTCTATCAGTCAAGAGAAGTATGTCAGAAGCCTACTGAAGAAGTATGAGCTCAGTGACTGTGCCTCAGTCAAGACTCCCATGGTACCCCCAAATAACCTTGGTCCTGATCTTACTGGAAAACCAGTGAATCAAACTCTTTTTAGAGGAATGATAGGATCACTGATGTATCTACTTGCATCAAGGCCTGATATCCAATTCTCAGTCTGTTTGTGTGCCAGATATCAATCTGACCCAAGAGAATCTCATATTACTGCTGTGAAAAGGATATTCAGGTACCTGAAAGGTACTCCAAACCTTGGATTATACTATCCAAAATTTTCAGGCCTTGATCTTAAAGGATACTCAGACTCTGACTATGCTGGATGCAACATGGACAGAAAAAGCACCTCAGGCTCCTGCCAAATTCTTTGTGAAAAACTAGTCTGTTGGAGTGCTAAGAAGCAACAATCAGTTGCCATGTCTTCAGCTGAAGCTGAATATGTTGCAGCAGCAAGTTGTTGTGCAAATGTACTCTGGATGAAAAGTCAACTCAGTGACTATGGAATTCAGTACAAGATGGTTCCCATATTTTGTGATAACACAAGTGCAATTGCCATCTCAAACAACCCTGTTCTTCATCAGAGAACAAAACACATTGATATTAGATATCATTTCATCAGGGACCATGTCATGAATGGTGACATAGAATTACACTTCATTCCTACTGAATATCAGCTAGCTGATATATATACCAAGCCATTGGATGAACCAACTTTCACAAGACTGAAAGCTGAACTAGGAATGTTGGATATTGAGAATCAGTCCACTGATTGATTCCATCTAAATAAGTGTAAATTCTGAAAACCCAGGTCCCTAACTCAATGTGCTCTTCAGTGAAACGAATCACTGAACCTCAAGAACTAAACCCAAGTTCCTGAACCTTAAGTCCTCAGGAATTAAACCCAAGTTCCTGAAACCCTTGAACCATCAGGACTAAACCCAAGTCCTGAATAAACAGGTTCACTGAATGAAAAGTCATTCATGGCCCTCAGATGACATTCAATGCTAACTTAAATGCTCTAAGTATCTAGTTAGTAAATGTCCGAGGTTGGTAACTGAATTCTTATTTAATATAAGAATATTTGTTATTTTGGCTTTCTGGCATGCACCTCATGGGCCACCACATTCCCACTTGGCATTTAATGCCTCTCCAATCACATAACAAATATGTGATGACTCAGCTTTGTAAATTACACTTTTTGCAGACGGCTCAACTGTTTGCCTAGACAGTTGCGCCAAACAGGGATAGTGGGGTGGTTAGGCATTAAATGCGGATCCCAAACGTTTTATTCAAAACGTTTTTAAAATAATATCTTTTGAGAAAATAACCGCTTAAGTGCCTAAAATACCCTCCACTTCACTTCCCTATAAATACCACACATACAAGAAACACACACACGTTTTTTTAGAAATCTTAAGCAAAATTTTGCCCTTTTCTTTCAAAACTAAAAAATCTTGTGTGTGTGTTCTTAGCTATTAGAAACCCAGACCATTTGTTGATTACCCAGACTTTCCCAACAAAAATGGCTTCTTCTATGGCTATTACATACGCCCCAAATGTGGAATTCACAATGGAGGGCGTAGACTTAACCAAGAACAATGTGGTAGGCAATTTTGCCTATCCCCAAAAGTTTTGGGCGT
This sequence comes from Artemisia tridentata subsp. tridentata, assembly GCA_021014915.2. Classification (NCBI taxonomy): domain Eukaryota; kingdom Viridiplantae; phylum Streptophyta; class Magnoliopsida; order Asterales; family Asteraceae; genus Artemisia; species Artemisia tridentata. The sequence continues at coordinate 279,344,277 of CP139509.1, forward strand.
ACAAGAATGTAGTTAAGTATCTACAATACTGCTTTCTTGCTACGGCATTTACAAAGACCCCCTCAGTCATATATCATGACTACTTGAGGGAATTTTGGTGTACGCAGTGGCAACAAGCCCTGATGACACCAGGGACTCAATCATAACATTCACAGTGATGAATGGGAGAAGGACCCTCTCCCTTGATTACAAAACCTTTATCAAAGCCATTGGACTTGATTTCGCTGTGAATTTTGAGCCCAACCCCACTAACCAAGAAGTTAAAGCAGAGTTGCTTTTTCTAGGGCCACAAGACCCCAGACAACCTGAGGTGGCCCCAGGTTCATTATTGGCTAAGGTACCAATAATTAAAACTTGATTTCCCCCAGCCTGGAGGATCCTGATGACTTTTGTCATTCAGGTCCTGGGAGGCAACAAATCCTCCACGGAACAGTTGAACTCATCACAACAATTGATGGTGTTCAGTCTCCTGGAGGGTAGAAAAATAGACATCGGAGGAATAATCTTCCGAGACCTCGTGTCCAAGCTCTCAGGAAAGTCTAGGCAAAGACACATGTCCTATCCTAGATTCATTTGCCTGCGTGCTTCAGGACCTACTTCGCACTGAATATATGAGGCCTGACGTTCAAGGTTCTAAACCTGACGTCCTACACAAGGCCAATTATACTAGTGGCGTTACTGAGGTACAACCAATCGCCCTGACCAACTACATGCTGGTAGTCATTCAGGGTGACAATGTTGTCTCACCCATTCCTTCTCCTGAAAAGCAGGAGAAGAAGAAAAAGAAGGCAGGGACCAAGAAGGTGGTTAAACCCAAATCACTCGCCCTTGGATCTTCTGCCTCAGAACCCTCAGAAGGGGAAACAATGGCCAAGACCTCTGAGACACCCATCATTGAGACCCTCTTGACCCTAAAACAAAAGCCAACGGAGGTCACTGATAAATCATCCTCAGTGTCCTCGGGCAAACCTCAGTTTCCTCATGGCTCTACTGACATACACAAGTTGGTAGGGTCAGGAACCTTCAACCTCTCACATCCCGATGAAGGCACTGACAAATCACAATCAGCGCCTGAGGGAGAAAAGGGTCCTGAATCCTCGGTTGGGCAGCACTACTCAACTGGGAAGGGGACCCACACCCAATCACATCCCGATGAAGGAACTGATAAATCACAATCAGTGCCTGAGGGAGTCAAGGATCCTGAATCCCCAAAAGGGCAGTACAACCCTGATGGGTAGGGGGTCCATCAACAATCACAAACTGTGCCTCATGATAGTGCTGGAAAACACCCGTCAGTACTTGAAGGCGCAAAGGGGGACAAAGACTCAGAGGGATTTACACCACCCGTTGATACGGAACCCATCACCCAATCCAGTCTCTCGGGAACTGACCCCAAACACCAAGCTGAGCAAACCCACTCAGTTATTATGGAAGAGTCAGGACCTGGCCAAAACCTGTTGCAGATTCAGTCGATGGCGGATCTTCAGGCTGTTCTTATGTCTGATGAAGAGCTCAGTATAGAGAGTGAGGAAGAAGTTTATGAGGCAGGTGATGATATGGAGACTGATGCTCAACCCACTGAACAATCGCATCAGTCCTCTCCACATGGTGAAGAATCAGAGTCTCAGGCTGATCATTCTTCAGACTCTGAATCATCCTGCCCTCCAGAACTCAGGAAGTATGAAAACATTCTTCCTCTCACTGAAAGACAATCGGTCAAGTTCCTACAAAAGGCCAACAATGCTCTCTTTACTGGGCTAACTGAAGAAATTTTTTACCAACACTGTGAAGCTGCTGTTCATTATGTCAACCTGAAGGAATCAGTGGAATCCTATCATGATGATGTTAATGAGCACAAGTCATCTATCTCCTTCTCCCTGACAAATCTTGATGAGAATCTTAAACTGTTCAACCAAGCTCTCACCAACATACACAAGAGCGTTGCAACTATTCAAGAATCAGTGAAAGATGACCCTGAGCTTAACAAGAAAATTCTTCAGGCTTCTAAGGACTACCATCAACAGTCTACTCAGTTGACTGAGCTGATAAACATGCTGAAATCCTCCAATCTTCAGGGACTCAGCTCTATAGTGGACCCCATCAAGTCTTCCCTGGGTCTTATGGAGTTACACTTGGCATCTTGGGCTACATCTTCTTCTTCTTTGGCTTGGAATCTTGGGCCAAGGATGACAGCAATAGAGGCTTCTCAGGCTTCTCTTGAGGCTAAGGTCTCAACTCTTCAGCAGGACACCTCAGACATCAAATCAATGATGATTGAGATTTATCAAGCCTTCAAAGGTCAGGCTGCTCCCTTAACTTCAGTGAGCGCTCTAACTCTTGCTCTCACCATGACTCAAGCAACAGTTGAGGGGGAGAAGGTCACTGAAGAACAACCTGAACAACTTCCTTCTCACACTGAGGGGGAGATTCCTGAGACAACCCCATCTTCATCTCACCAAGACAAAGGCAAAGGCATTCTCACAACCACTGAGCCTGAGCCTACAATCTTGGTGCCTACTTCCTCTGAAAGAAGGCCAGATCCTGATGAGCAAGTCAGGGTCCCTTATGAAATAAATGGAGTAATGTATCGCTTCACTGAGGCCCAAATTACAGCTCATTTAGAAAAGGAAGAAGGGTTGAAGAAAGCTGCTGAAGATGAAAGGCAAAACAAGTCTGCCATCATTCAGGTTATCAAAGAAGAGGCTGAGAAGATTGGTCTTGAGCCAAAAGAACATGCTGGAAGAAAGGGTGGTGAGAGCTTTGTGAAAGCTCAGGATGCTGAAATGTCGGCTCTCAGGAAGAAAAGAGAAGAAAGGCTGAAAAAGACTGAGGAGATAAGACAAAAGAGAATTGAGAAGTAAATGGGTCATGACAAGCAGACTGAGACCTGAACCCATTACTAATGTAAAGATTCATCAGAACACCAAGCGTACTGTCATCACTGTTTTCAGAGGTCCTGATAAGAGGAACTTTGAAATTCATGAGCCCTTTAGGTTCGCTGACTTTGGGATCACTGAATTGGATGAACTGGGTCCAATCATATTCAGAAAGTCAAATGTTGCAGTCAGGGAACTAATGAAGTCCCTGAAAGTTAGATATGAAAAGCTGAGTGCAACACCTGAGGAACTTGGTATTCCCTCACTTCTCCCTGCTCCAGCCAGTCCGCCTGCCCCCTCTCAGACCTCTAGAAGAAAGAGGAAGATAATTGGATCTGAGCCTGAGATCAGAGTCCCTGGCCTTGAATGCAACAGAGCCCTCCCTGAAGGAGTTACATTCGTGAACAACAAGGTCATAGAACAACCTGAGAGAGGGATATTCTTCACTGATGAGTTTGGAGATCCAGCCTTCCAAAGATGGAGTGATATTGATCTGGCAGGAATTAAATCCATGCTTGGTTTTCTCATGATGGCCTCACCAATCCAGAGTCCTGAAAATGTGAGGTTCTGCCAAGACCTGAGAACCAAGATTCAACTTCATCCTGATCAACATGAGCTGGAATCCAAGAGACCCAAGCTTGAAGCCCTTGGATACAAACGGGACTGAGAATTGCAACACCTCTATCATGTACATTTAGTAGTTAGGACCCTTGTAATGAAATTAATAAAATGATGTTCCTTTGTTTTGATATTTCAGTTTCCTTATTTACTTTCTAGTACATTCAGTATGAGCAGAAGTCATTAGCTCACTCATTACTGATAAAAAACACTTAAGTATAATTTATATCCAAATAGGGGGAGATTGTTGGGTCCTTCAGTACCCAAGAGTCGTTAAAACAGGATTTGAATACAAATTAAGCTAAGTGTTAATTAAACCGAAAACATTCTAAGTCACTGAGTGAACAGTCACTCAGTGAGTTACCTTCAAGATGCTCAGGACGAGTCTAAGAAGAAAGTCTCACCAATTCAGGAAGGCGGTTCTCCCTGAAGTGTTACTTGAGACGAAGAAGAAGGTAATGGGATCAGTGAGCGTTAGACAAGAGCTCACTGAACCCCAGTCTCCTCAACAACAATAACTGAAGACTGAAGACTGAAGGCGAATGACTGAAGAACCATGAAGCCTGAAAGAAAGGCTGGATTGAGCGGGAAGGTTTGAAGAAGATAAGAACAAGTCTTATCAGGGTCAGAACAAACCATCCCTCAAGTGGCTAAAAGTCGAAGAAGTGTCAGGTCTAACACTCGAAGACTTTTTGGCTCAATCTTATTGGTTCTTGGAAATGACAACTACTGTTGTAGTTGTCAGACACGCCTTCCCATTGTTTATGTATTTTTTAGTCTTTCAGTACTCTTAACATGTTTGCCTATAAATAGCAAACAGATGGAGAAGAAAGGGTTAGGTATTTTGTGCAATTAAAGCTTAGACTTTCACAATACCCCTTTTCTTCTACAAAAGAGTAACGTATCCCTGAGATAGCTCAGTGAGTCGAATTGTTACCACTTAAAGCATTGCTTAAGTTTAGATAGGAGTCATCATACCTTGTCTATTCAATCCCAAGTGTTTGTTCCGCAAAACACTTGGGTAATAGATTCTTTGATTCATTTCTAATAAGAATTTAAACGTTGAAAATACTTTGTGTTTTTATATTTACGTTTCATTAACTGTTAGAATTAATCAATACATTGTATTAGTCATAAACACAAATAGATAAACTTTATAATTAACTCTAAGCGTTTTAAGGGACCAACAATATGCTTATGCAATTTTATGCTTTCATTTGTGTGCTTTAATAAAAAAACTAAAATAGATTTATTTATTACACATATGTTTTATTTGTACGAAAGTTTTATTTCTAACTGCTTACACTCATGTGTTTTTTTTAAGTGAAAATTACTGTGTTACCCTTTTACACGAGGGTTTGTCTTGCAGAGCCCAAGATTTTCCCACTTTACATATTTACCCAAGCATCTCGCGTATGCTTTTACCCGTGCGTTCTCGAGATGATGTGTCACCATATCATTGGTCGGAAAAAAAATAAATAAATAAAATAATAATAATAATAATAACTCGCGTATTCCTATACCCGTGCCTACCCGACATGCAACCAAAATAAATAAATAAATAAATAAAATAAAACTATTTCGTTTAAAAATATACCCGGATGTACACGTGAGACTTTTTAAAATAAAAAAACTTACAAAAACCACCCTTTAACTTTTTAATATTTACAACTTTTTTATATAACAAACTTTATTCGTCAAATATTTAGTAAATATCTATCGAATTCTTTAATGAAGAGCTCTAAATTACGAACAAAACAAGCCCAATATTAACATGCTTTTGACGTACGTACGATTTTATAAAAAATGTTGAAGTTTGATATAAATATATATATATATATATATATATATATATATATATATATATATATATATATATATATATATATATATATATATATATATATATATATATATATACCTTCTTTTCTTTTTCTTTTTTTTTTTTTTATAAAAAAAAAGCTTTCAAAACACACTTTTAAACCACAGGGGCCAAAGGCGTACAAAATTCTATAAAATAGGAATATCTTTTTGAAATAAAAACGTAAAATTTAAAACTAAAAACAGTATCCTTTTATTCATAAAACAAAAAATGCTGACTTTTTTTTATATAAAATTAAAATTTTTATTCATAAATTAAAACATTACATAGAAAATATAAAACGTAAACGTTTTATATTTCGTACGTTTACGTTTTATATTTCATATGTAATGTTGTTAATTTATGAATAAATTTTTTTGGTTTATATAAAAAAAAAGTTGCCAATTTTTGTTTTATAAGTAAAAGGATACTGTTTTTAGTTTTAAATTTTATGTTTTTATTTCTAAAAGATATTCCTATTTTATAGAATTTTGTACATCTTTGGCCCATGTGGTTTAAGAGTGTTTTGAAAGTTTTTTTTTTTTTTTTTTTTTTTTTTTTTTTTTTTTTTTTAAATATATATATATATTTATATCAAACTTCAACATTTTTTATAAAATCATACGTACGTCAAAAGCATGTTAATATTGGGTTTGTTTTATTCGTAATTTAGAGCTCTTTGCAACGATATTTTTTTCATTAAAGAATTCGATAGATATTTACTAAATATTTGACGAATAAAGTTTGTTATATAAAAAAGTTAAAGAGTGGTTTTTGTAAGCTTTTTTATTTTAAAAAGTCTCACGTGTACATCCAGGTATATTTTTACACGAAATAGTTTTTTTTTTTTTTTTTTTTTTTTTTTTTTTTTTTTTTTTTTTTTTTTTTTTTTGCGTGACGGGTAGGCACGGGTATAGGAATACGCGAGAAGTTTTTTTTTTTTTTTTTTTTTCTTCTGCCAATGATATGGTGCCACGTCATCTCGGGAACGCACGGGTAAAAGCATACGCGAGATGCTTGGGTAAATATGTAAAATGAAAAAATCTTGGGCTCTGCAAGATATACCCTCGTGTAAAAGGGTAACACAGTAATTTTTACTTTTTTTAATGGCTAATTGTGTAATATACAAATTATCAATTTTTTGTACCTGTCTTTTAAATACCTATGAATTTCACGGGGTTTTTTTTTAACTAGTATGTATATATCAATCACGCATTCTAATTAATAAATTCCATCTAATTAAAGATGAAAAGCACAATGGATTAGCTAATGCATTGATAATCTATAGGTATCTTTGGCAAAACTAACTGTAAACTGTATGCTGTAAGTTGTAAACTGTAAACTGCAAAGCTGTTAACATGAGCTACAAGCTGTATCTTTTTTCAATAAAAGTGTTTGGTAAGTTAGCTGTTAAATATAGTTATAAGATGTAAAATGACATAAAATGACATATCTATAATTGTATACAAATGTTTGGAGGGTGTATCAGTAATTTAAAATTTTAACAACACCAAAATGTTTAAAAAGGTTCATGAATCAGCTTTTCATTTAATATCTATTTGTTTGAAATAAAATATTGAACTTAATGTATCTAAATTGAGCTACTTATTTTAAAAGAGATTATTTTTGTAACAAAAAGCTAACAGCTCTCAAAAAAGCCCGTGGCACATAACCAATTAGAAGTCACATAACCAAAGGGAGACTGCTCTCACACGTTACCATTCCTTTAGCGTAAACATGCAAGTTAACTCAATCTTCGTGGATTGAAGTAGTCACCCTGCTCTCGGACCCGATGATAGGTGTATGATCAGTCTACATTCCACCTCATCGGCCCACGTATACCTCATTCCGACGAGATTAAGTGTTGTTGTTTTTGTTTTATGCAAGTTAACTCGGTCAATTTAAGATTGCGTTATTGAGGGAACGGTTTTGTTTTGATCCCAACTCTCACCAACGGCTGGCACTGAATTAGCGCTTCGCGAAAGAATCGTGTGGCGCGGTGAAGGGGTCCCGGGCGAAATTCCCGCCAATGGCTGAGATGTTCAGTCTAAAAAAAAAAAAAGCTTCAACATCTTAACGTTGCATGTGGTTGATAATTGAAGAAAAGTCAATCGGCAGTCAATAATACATGTTAGTCGATTTGTATTAGAATTAGAATTTTATTAATATTTTTTTTTAGATTAATATTGATATAAGCCCAAGTGTTAGATTATAAATATTTCTTACGTATTTCTCATTATTCAATTAATTCGGTTAATTCAATTAATTAATTAATCATTATTATTGGTCTTACAGTATATAGTATGAGAGTTATTTCGACCTATTTAAAACTTTGATAACAATAAGGCACAAAGATTTGTAACCTCATAATTTATAAATTACGTATTTCTTCCAATTCAAGGCTGCTTTGTATGTTTTAGTATAATTATTTTTCTAGTTTCTCAAAAAGTTTACTTTTTAATTTTTTTTTTTGTTTTTTTTTTAATCATTTCTTTGTTAGGAGAATTGCATCGTCTGGTTAGATTTTGAGCGATAGAGCAAAATAAGATACTACTATTAGTGGAATATATTTTGTAATATAATTATTTTATATAACATATACTGTATATAATACCATCAAACAAAATTAACAAGTGGTTGGAATAAACATTATGGATTTTGTCCCCCTTTGCTTCATTGCTACTCAGTTGGTATGATGCTAAAATCCAAAATCCAATTTTAATTCAGGTGCATTGTACTTGGGTATTATTTAAGTAGGGTCCTTCTGTCCATAGTGAGGTTTGTATTTCTTTATGCATTTTAGAAACAAGTTGTTGTTCAATCTTGATAATATTTATTTGTACATTGCAACTAATTGTTGTGAAAATGGGCCAATAGCAGACATGCAAAACTATTTAAAAACACTAGTACTTTTGTTGATTTGCATTGAGGTACGTAATCAAACATGGAAATTTAGTAATTGGCGAAACCTATTTGTTTAAATACTATGTAAGCCTTCGATAGAAAGCAACTTGTCACCATTCTAGGGTTTTACCAATATTTCTATTATATTGTTAGTCGTGTTTGTCTCTTTAATTCATAATGCCGCGATAGAATAATCCATAACTTGTTTTACTTGCCATATTACTTTCGTAAACATCTTATGTATGAGACCAAGAAAGTTTCCTATAAGATATATTTAAAATTATCTTTCATATATAGAGGAACTAGCTAGTATATTTTGATCAAGGGATCGAAGAAGCAATGTCATTCGATCCATATCAAACTGACTGCATGTCCGTGAGGATCCCACCAGAATCCAAAGCTGAGAATGTTGTAAATTAACGTGAACCGATAATAGTTAGGTCAGCATAGCGACAGAGCCGTCCTTGAGGGTGGGCGACCGCCACCCAAAATTTTAGGAGCCCAAACTTTGTCCCGTTAAGAATTCTATACATATGTACACATATTTTTCTTAAAAGAAAAAGCAATTAGGTGAGAAAATATTTTAAATGTGCCACATCTTAAACGTTTAAATAGCTAGTTCATATTATATCTCATAAGACAATGACACTCATATAACACTAGTTTTTGGAGGCATCATTATTGATTTTCGCCCAAAGCCTCCCGAAAACTCGAGGCGACCCTACATAGCGAGTTTGAAACCACTTGGGAGCTTCAAGCTATGGTGAGAAAGAATTATCGATCCCTAATTATCCAATAAAAGTTATTTTAAGGATATAGTTCTTGTTCTTGATCAAAAGAGTTAGATGGTGTATCATTATACTTTGAGAAACATTCTCCTAACATACGAACAAGTTAACCGGTTAATAGCCTAATTTTTCCATTGCTTGGGACACCATTCCACCATTTTTTGAAGCATCGGAAGTAGAAGAGTACTTGATCATCAGTGACGAAACTAGAAATAAAAAGTGACTAGAAGCACAATTTTTTTAAGCTATAGCATAAAAAAAAAAAAAAAAAAAAAAAAAAAAAAAAAAAAAAAAAAAAAAAAGTGTGACTTTAGTTGAAATGATTGAGTTTAATAGAAATTAAGTATGTTTTTCACCTACTAACCGATCAATTAAACAAGCACTAAAAACACGATTCCTTTTGAACTGGGTACATTTAAAAAAAATTAGTATTGTTTTTAAGAAAATGAGTACTATGAATCAAAATATCATCGGGTACGTAACATCGCGGGACCCCCTAATTCTAGCTGATCATAGAAATACAAAACACGTTCTATTGATTAGGACTGCCTTAAACCGTCATTAGTTATGCTACTTACTTTACTCATTATGTGATTATGGCCTTTTTGAACTACAAATATGCCTAGCGAGAAGCTAGGAAAAGGCTAAATTCGACAATAAACACTTTTAGAAATACGTTTATACGAACCTCAAAAAACTTTATCATGTGTTTTGCAATCATATCCATAAAACCTTTTTTTTTTCTTTCTTTTTGGTAAATATATCACGGCCTACTTGGCTTGTGCTCTTAATACGAAGTTACAATCTACATTATATAATTGGTGATGTAACATTTTAACCTACCACGATACAAAATAAAAAAGATAGCCCCACAAGTAGAAGGGGGTTAGATACATAAATCTTGATGTTGTTGCCAATTCAAGAAGTTGATGATTGATTTAGTGGATTACATATTCTTTCTCTATATATTGTTTAAATGCAAAGCGCAAATTGGAGTAGGATTCAATGGATGTGCATGCAATTGGCCTACCATTAGATTACAGCTTCAATTTGGCCCACTCTTGGATGGGCAATGTGGTTCTCCTACATCATAAGAGCTTCTCACTCTTTTGGAAGCTTATCTACCACTTTCTATGAAACCAAATCTTAGCAAGAATATCAACTACATTTATAACAAAATGTATCTTTAAAGTAAACTTACTAACGGTAATTAAAGATTGTTAAATAACCCAAGGCCTTTGGTCAAGTGGTATGTGTGTTGCCCACCAACCTAGAGGTTTTGGGTTCAAGCTTCGCTTGAGGCATTTGTGAAATATATTGTGAAATAGGTGTTATAATTGTGAAAAAAATTGCCGTTCTTAAAAAAAAAAAAAAATGTTAATAAGTAAAATATAAAACAACAATTAGAAACCTATATATGAGTGAAAATAAATTAAAAATTGCTATACGTTTTTGGAATGCTAAAAGTCTCATGTACATTAATGTAGAAGAAAAACATTATATTAGTCAGTGTGAAAGAGTTGTTTTACGATAGACATCTATCTTCAGAGACAGTGTAAGTTTTGTCAATTGACATGATATCGATGCATAGATAATAAGCATGATTGAAATGAAATGGAAAATAAGAATGTATCTAATAAGTCGAAGATATGATATGCCCTACTGCTTTTATTTCAAGTGCACGAGACTCCCTTTTGCCTTGACTCCTTTTTTACCAAAGTTTGTTGGTTGTCTCTGCGGAGCATGCATGAACAAGAAATGATGGATTAAGTGAAGATCATATCCCACTTTGTTAGTATCTTCTTGTTTATATTTGAAAGGTTAAAGTATATAATGAACACGACAATAACCTGGTAAAAATGTATGATTAATAGTTAAGTAGGCAGCCTATACTATCTAAAGATTCAATGGCTTAATTTAATGTGCAAGAGTAATTGTGCATAAAATGTTGTATTGTGCAACATGCTTAAGCTTGAAAATTAATCCCACAAATATATACCGAATTAGTATTTTATCAAATAAATTCACAGTAAATGGTCCATGCAGAATACGAAATGGCTGAATCATTTACACCTCAAAGAATCATTTACAGCAGCCATACGAACCATCTTCGAAGCATTACACCCAAAAGAATTTGAAACATTTACACAATTAAATCTTTAATTGTGACTTTTCGCTTGGTTTTTGGAAGATTATAAATACCCAAAAAAACCACATCTATCCTAATCCGTTCCACCACCTCACATAAACAACAAACAACTGCAACAAATACCCCATAAAATTCAGACCTTTACAAGATCCATAACAGAAAAAATTACCATCAATGATCCGAAAATTAAAAGTTCAAAGACCTTTACAAGATCCATAACAAGAAAAATTACCATCAATGATCCAAAACTAGACACGAACAACAAAATTAAAGAAAAGATCTCAGTTTTGTTCGAAGATCTTAAAGATCTTAACTTTTCGAACACATGCACATCACAGATCTTATAGAAGATGAACCCTTTTTGAAGCATAGCTTATTTTATATCCGAAATACAAAGAATTCTTTGGTTGTTCAAAGCGAAAAAAAAAAAAAGAAAAAAAAAACGAAAACCATCATGTAGAACCTACCCGAGACCCTTCAAAGGATCTTCAAGCCGTGGTCTTTGCGGTCGCGTTCTTCCTGCCCCTCGAAGCTAATTAAATGTAACAAGAAAAAGTGGTCCTCGGGTATGCTTTTAATTAAGATGGGATTGAGAGAAAAGTTTTTGATTAAGACGGGATAAAGCCTCATTGGGTATGATTTTCATTATTATTCTTCCTGCTCCTCGGGTATGATTTTTGATGATGAGAGATATATTTGATGAGTCTTTTATTAAGATGGGATTGAGAGAAAAGTTTGGTGAGAGAGAGGCGTTTAATTGGATAGAAGATAAATGGGTAATAGTCTTTTCATTTTTTGAAGTTACCGTGTATTTCATGTTTGACCATTAACCATATGCATTTATTGTCGTTTAATGATGATGAATTCAAAGGCATAATTTCTTTTTATTGCAAAACAACTCTTTAAAAGGTAAGTTTAAAGGTAATAACAACGTAAAACATTATTATGGAGTATTAATCAATAAATTGAATTTATTATGAAATTGATTGGACATTGTTAGTGGAAATTGCGAGTTGTTAGGTGCGTGAAACCAAAAGTTTAGCCATTCTATAATTTTATCATAGGTACATCTATGCATTAAAAATATTACAAACGGGCATGTATTACATTAATATTTCTTTTATATTGTATGCTACATATTATAGGATGTGCATAATACTATAATATAATATGGAATAAATTACACTATACACAAATATATGATCTATAGAATACTAACCATTATTATAATTTCATATCACATATGATACATGATATATGATCGGTAACACCTTAATTAAAGACCAGTATGATAAATGAGAAAAGCTGTAAGTTATACAACGTTATCGAAACATGTTATTTAAGTACCGGTATGATAAATGAGAGAAGTTGTAAGTTATACAACGTTATCGAAACATGTTATTTACTCAAATTAGATTGCTTTTTAATTTATAAGTTATACATTATTGGGTATGTTTGGCAACAATAGATGTTGCTGGTGCTGGTGCTGGTACTGTTGCTGATGCTGAAAAAGATTAAAATTCTAGATTTTTTTTGTAGTGATGTTTGACAAAATAGCTGAAATTGCAAATTTAAAGTGTAAAATGACATAATTGGAGATTATTTTGTGGAAAAAAAATGTAGCCCCATAATCTTTCATAAGTTGGTTCAAGGAGCTTTTATTTTTGAATATTATTTTTACTATAATCTTTCATAAGTTATTCAGCCAAACAATGATACTTTTTAGACAAAAGATTATTTTGTGAAAAAAAAAACTGTAGCCCCCATAATCTCTCATACTCTGCGTCACCAAACACAACCGTTTTATATTTTAGCCTCACAATCACGTTAACAACTCAACAATTTACTTAAACAATAAGATACAATTCGTGCAACGCACGGGTTTTTCCATGCCTCGTAGTTAAGTAGGCAGCATATATCTAATGACTCGCACTCTTCAAAATCCAAATAATCTAAACATAGAAAACCACATTCATTTCTTTATCAACATAACAAATATGTCATGCTTAATGATTATTATGGAGTAATTGATAAATAGATAATTAAGCATAGAGCAAACTCACAAAGAAAGAACTTGATAGTTTTTAGGGTTTTGCTAAGTAAACCTAACGGTACTTAAATTCTCATAATTATATAATGAAACTTTAATCGAGTAATTGTTAGTCGTATTACGTGATAGGCCTATTAGTTATGTTTACGCTCGTTAGTTGTTTATGGGCTGAGGCTCGATTGCATATAAAAATTAATGACTTTATATTAAATATTTTTATTAAAAAAAAAATTTAGTTATGCTTATCTATTAATCAACAATAAGATAAAAAAAATTAAAAAATAAAGTATATAAAAATATTTGATATAAGCAAATGACTTTAGTTTTATATAAAACTCAACCAACTGGGCTAGCTCAGTTGGCCACAAAGATTACTTAGGAGCTTGGGGAGGGGATGTTTAGCTAGGAGAGATCTCAAGTTCGAATCCCACCCGGGACTTTTACCCCTTCAGGCGGTAAAAGGAGGAAGAGGCGGGTTCAGGAACAGCATACTGCCCAATAGGATGTCACTGCTGACACTGAACCACTAACAACTAACAAGCCGTTCTAAAAATAATTAAATAAATAAATAAAAAGTTAAAAAAAAAAAAACACTTTATATATTGTATGGAACGATTATTATGAATCAATGAAAACACAATTAACCTAAAACTCCTACAGTAATAAACTTTTTACGTTAAAAAGTGACAATACACTCGTAACATGAAAGGAAAATGTTTTTCTCAAAGATTCTTCTATTAATGTTGTGAATTGAAAGAGAAATACTACCTAATATGGACAAGTTCAAGGTTTCCAGTTATCCCATAATGTGATTGATCCTCATCATGATGAATCTTGTTGTGGGGAGTGGCATAGTTCTTAGGTTGCCATCAATCTTGATATATTTCTTTCATTATTGCATTGTACGACTAACAATTACTCGATTATACGACTAACAATTACCACTAGACCAAAGGCCTTGGTTAAATGACATATACGGGGTTGTTAACTAGTTTTTAACCTCGTACATATACGGGGTTGTTAAATGACACTTTTTATAAAGTTATATAATATATTTTATACTTATATACTTATAATAATCGTACACGCTCGAGTTTTTACATAAAATTTTTATTGTGTATTAATGTTGATTAATTTTTGTATATCTTATTGTTGGATGAAGAATTTGACTTGTTTAATTGACATGTTGTTGATGTTGATTTTGTTTAAACTCAACTATTGATATCATGTTTCAAACATTGTGCGTGTTTAATAGCACGTAATTGCCATTGAAAATAAATGCTTTTACAGATATCCTTATTTAAGCTATAAAAAGAAATTACATGTGTCGTCGTTATATTTATAATTTTGTGTATTTATTTTCATCTCATAGTAACCCCTCGGGCCGTGTCCTATATTTATATTCATGTTGTTGTATTTAATTTTTAAACCAATGTGAGCGCGGGTTAAACTTATTATAAGGAATAACATGAATTGTTATTGAACACGGATAGTAAAAAATAATACGTTTCCATATATTTCTACCTAATCTCATAAGATGAATAACATGAGTCACTAGTATATTTTCAATCTTGTGTATTCATTTACATATCACAGTAACTTATGCTTTTATTTTGATATTTACATTAATTGAATATATAATGATAATACTAGTAATATTTATAGTAAAAGACAACTACGTATATGTGATTTTTATAAAATATATATATATTATATATATATATATATATATATATATATATATATATATATAGGATAAAGATCAAATAAAAAGACAAATATCCGTACATTACGTAAAAAGATTTTTTTATTTTTTTCAAAAATTTTCTCGAAAAATTCTAAAAAAATTCCACAAGATCAGGTATGTTGGTGCATGAAAAAGTTGTGAAGCAAGTTTTTCTAAAAGTTGATATTTTTTCCGAAAACAATTTATGAAAAAATACGTTTGTGCATTAAATCGTTTTTTTGTGCATCAAAAATTCGTTTTTGCACCCAAGTTCTTTTGACTTTTTTAATCAAAATAACATTGCGCATTTAACTAAAACAAGTTAAAATTTTTGTGCATCAAAAATTTTTTGCGCATCAAAATTCGTTTTTTGTGCATTAAAAAAAACGTATAAAAACTCAAAATTAGAAAAACTTCTTTCACAAAAGTTTCATGCACCAACATTCCCGATCTTGTGGAATTTTTATGGATTTTTTCGTGAACTTTTTTGAAAAAAAAAATCTTTTTATGTAGTGTACGGATATTTGTCTTTTTATTTTAACTTTACCCTATATATATATATATATATATATATATATATATATATATATATATATATATATATATATATATATATATATATATATAAAGCTATGCGGGTATAAAGTTAAAGTCCTGAAGGATATTTATTAAATTTATAGAAGTTATTAACAAATATGAAAACTTATAAGTTTATTTAAGTTTATATAATTTATTTAAAATTTTACAACAAAAGTTTTATTGATTACCTTTATTTTTATTTTTTGTTTTTTATTTTTTATTATTATTTTTTTTATTTTTTGTACAAAATCGACACATGTGTTTCTATACATATTTAGTTTGCTAGATGAACTTAAGATGTTTTTGACCAAATTGAAGCCAGTTTTATTTTTTATTTTTATTATTATTATTATTATTATTTTATTTTATTTTGGTCCAATTAGAAGGCTCGATTTTAAAACTGAACTCTCTCATTAATCAATATAGGAATTAGTTTTTTCATTTCATATCTTCTCTTATTATTAGATGTTGTTGGGGTAATACGTCTTTTGATTACATATGTGGGCCTTCGGTTGGTAATTCGGGTGGTAACCTTTGTGTTTGGGATCCTTGTATGTTCGTAAAACATAATTCTACAATCTCTGATTCTTTTGTCGCTATTAGAGGTAAATGGATTCCTAATTCCAAGAGTTTGCTTATTATCTCAGTGTATGCTCCTTAAGATATTTTTGAAAAAAAGATTCTCTGGGATTATTAACTCTCTACTATCGAACGCTGGGATGGTGAAGTGATCATCATGGGGGATTTTAAAGAGGTTCGCACTCAAGATGAACGTTTTGGCTCTTATTTTAACATGCATGGGGCCGCTATTTTCAATGCTTTTATTTCGTCGAATGGTTTGATTGAAGTTCCTATGTGAGGTTGCTTTTTCACTTGGGTTCACAAAACTGCTACAAAAATGAGCAAGCTTGATCGGTTTCTTATCTCAGAAGGTTTGATGCAATCATCCCCAAATATATCTACCCTAACTTTGGATCATTATTTGTCGGACCATCGTCCAATTTTATTTCGTGAGATATGCTTCGATTATGGTCCCATTGCTTTTCGTTTTTTCCACTATTGGTTCTAGATAGAAGGTTTTTACAACTTTGTGGAACATGTTTGGAATGAGTATTATCTTGACGACCCTAATTTCATGTCTCGTTTCATGAAAAAGATGAAGAATTTAAAGAAGAAGTTGCGTACGTGGATAAATTTTAAAAAGGAAAGCTTGAGAAATCAGACTTCTAAATTAAAAAGCACCATGGTTGAAATCGACAAGATCTTAGATATGGGGAATGCAAATTTGGATCTTTTAAATAAATGTATGAATGCAATAAACTCTCTTCAAGATTTGGAAAAACAGAAGTCTTTGGAGGTGGCTCAAAAAGCAAAAATTAAATGGTCCATTGAAGGAGACGAAAACTCAAAATACTTCCATGGTATTCTTAATAAAAAAAAATGAATAACCTTGCTATTAGAGGTATTTTAGTTTATGGCGTCTAGATCGATTCTGTTGGGAACACGTTTAGTATAAAGTGTTGGTCATAGTTATATGTAATAGGTTGATGTGTATTTAAGGCCTTTATGTTTATCTATATGGTTCGGCCTATGTAGAAGGCCCATGGGTCGTAGCCCTTGATTAAGATATTAGAAACATCTAAAGGGCATTGCCCTAGATAGCTTAGCCTATAAATACTATGTATCCTCTCTTTTGGAGAGTGTTGGTTATTCATTTATCATATCAAACCTTTGTCATTTTGTTTTACATATTTGAGTAATCGACCAAACTCTCTTTCTCTCTTATTTCTATCTTACTATACTTGTGTTACATAGATATGATGACTTAACAAGTGGTATCAATCGCCAAAAGATATTTGGAGTGTGTGTTATATCTTATTTGTAGCTTATTATTGTGATTTTTCACATTTTTTCTCGCGTTTTCTTTGTTTCTTTCACTCAAATCTTAAAGCTTGGAAGGTTTTATGGTTGATATAGTGTTTAGTAGCTTAGAAATAGCATAAAGTTTAGTTCTTTCATAGTTTATTTCATTTTTTACTCGTTTTTTGTTCATTACTGTCTTGCAAACTACCTCAAATTTGATTTTTAGTGTTATAGTTTAAAACCTTCTTGTTATTTGAATGTTTTTGAAGGTTTTTGAACGAATGAATCTAGTAGAAATCGTTTATTTTGAGTGAATAATCGTTCATGAAAAAACTGCAAGTTTACGAATTTGGTCAGTCAACAAGTCAAAACCCTTACGAATTAGTTTACTTGTAAAACCCTAGGTTTACGAGTAAGAGTGAAGTTTACGAGTAAGAGTGCAGTTTACGAATTTCATCATTGTTTACGAACTTCTTCAATCTTCATTTTCTTCAACGATCAAGGTGTACTAAGTACTTCCCTAGCTTGGATAAGCTTGTGGAATACTTCGACTTGTGATATCTCTCTAGCTTGGATAAGTTAGAAAGATCTTATTAGATTTTTCAAATTCTTACGAATTTGGACCAAGTTTACAAGTTAGACGAAGTTTACGAGTTAAACCAAGTTTACGAGTAAGACAACAGTTTACAAGTTAGACCAAGTTTACGAGCTAGATCAAAGTTTATGACTAAGAACTAAACACACATTTCATCTGTCTACAAGATCCATCATTCACACAAGTTAAAAAATGTCTCAACCACCCTATTTTTTCCCTCAGCAACAATAGTATCCTCCGCAACAATTTCACCAACAGTATCCTCAACAACAATTTCAAAAGCAATATCCTCAGCAACAAATTCAAAAAATCTATCCTCAACAATACCCTTAGCAACAACCATACCTTCAACCACAATTTGGAATGCAACCACCTCCTCCACAAAAACAACCTCATTGGTTTGCCCAAATGCGTAAAGCTATTAGCAGTCAATAGTCTATTCATGAAGCAGGTTCACTTGAACGACCTCCAATGCTCACTCCTGGTAATTATGTTCAATGGGCAAGTCGATTCATGAGATTCATAAAACTCAGGAAACCTCATGGAAAATATCTAAAGAAGGTCATACTTGAAGGCCCTTTTGAAATGCCAACTGTTATGGTTCCCGAAGATCCAACTGCTGTTCCTCCAAGACCTGAAACAGTGACCACTCTTTCTGAGTGTCAACTCACAGCAGAGCAAATACTTCACCGTGAAGCCAATGATCTTGCAATGGAGTATATTCTTCTGGGAATCCCTAATCCAGTATTCTGTAGCATTGATGCTCAGAAGACAGCTAAGGCAATGTGGGAGCATGCACATCTCTTGATGGAAGGCACTGAACTAAACCAAGAGGACATGGAATCAAAACTTTATCACTCATATGAAACATTCATGATTAAAAAAGAGAGTCCTTAGAGTCGTACTATCAATGGTTTACGGACATCATCAATGACCTTCTCCCCAAAATTGCTATCAACACTAAGTTTCTCAATTGTTTAGGTCCAGATTGGAAGAAGTATGTCACATTTGTTCGTCAAGCCAAAAACCTTCATGATGCGAAGTATGGGTTGTTGTATGATTATTTAAAGCACCATCAAGCTGAAGTTGATAAAGATCGAGCTCTCCATGGAATGTATCAACCTTCTTTACCTCACAATCCACTGGTACTTATGGCTCAGTCTTATCCTACTTCATATCCACAGCCATTTGTTCAACAACCACATCAATTTACTTATCCTTCCCGATCACCATCAACCCAAATCATTCCATATGATCAACCACAACAATCAACTAACACTAAACTGGTTCCTTATGGCAATACAGACACAATGTACTATGCACAATCTAATGATGAAGAAGAGGATGCGTTCAACTCACTGAATCAAGGCTTTGCACTCATTGCTCCTGCTTTCAGCAAATTTTCAAACAAAAACAACATCTTCGCAACTCATCTAATCCAAGGAATCAAGTAGTAGTACAAGGTGGACGGGTTGAAGTGTAAAATCGAAGTTATGGACGTTCAATAGGAACTGGTGGTTATGCAGGAAACTCAGGAAGTGGACAAGTGACTCGTGCAACTGGTGGAATACATTTAATCAGGGTGCTCTTCATAGAAGGGTTGAAATTGTGGAAACTGATAATACATCAAATGGGAATACGGGAATCAGGTGCTATAACTGTAATGGCAAGGGTCATCTGGCTAATGCATGTCCTAAACCAAGAACCAGAGGCAGTGACTTTCACAAACAAGCATTACTTCTTGCACTCAAGGACGAATCTAGAGGAACTCTCACTGACAAAGAAAAAAGTTTCATGGAGAACGCTTACTCAGATGATGACATGGAAGATCTGGAAGCTAATGCAGCTGTGATGTTAATGGCAAACATGCAGGAACTCCACATGAGTGATACAGGCCCAGTTTATGACACTGATCGCCTGTCTCAGGTACCTGATGTAAACACATGCCTCATACATGAAATAGCATCTCCATCTGCATCTGCACCTGACAAGGAGCAAGTTCTTCAAGATGATCCATTGTTACCTCTTTGAGACGATGATCAAATTAACACAGTAGTTACATTTGATGATGATGATCAAATTAACCCAGTTGTTACCTTTGATAATCCAATTGATGACTATAATAATGATCAACTTGGACAAATTGAAACTTCGCCCAGTCCAGATCCAGAGCTTATGACCTTACTTATGACCACCCAATCTCAAGTAGAAAAATGCAATGAAATAAACGGTAACTTAAAATCTAAGATTGCATCATTAACTGCGGAGTTGAGAGCTGTAAAACTCAAATTACAAATTTTGAAACACACGCTAATCAAGAAAAAAGTTTTGAAATTGCATTTCAAAAATCTTATGTCAAACAGCAAGAGCTACAACATCAAATGCGAGAATTAATAGTTTCCAATAATAATTTGGTTTCCAAATTAGAACAAGAAAAGTTTGAACTAAAACAGCAAGTCGAACATCTTGCAACTGAACTTTCAAAAAATTTGGAGATGTCGATTTGTCAAGCAACTTTTTCAGAATACAAACAAAAGTCTCGGAAACGAATTGACTCTCACCTTGATGAAATCGTCAGTTTGGAAGAAAAGTGGAAGAAATCAAAAATGTTGTTTACAAAACTGGGGAGTCAGTTAAACAAATACAAATGTTGACTTTAAAACCAAATCCTGATGGTTCAAAAAGTTTTGCTTTAGGGTACAATAATCCAAGATTTCTTCACATAGCTCTCAAAGAAATTTCAAAGTTGTATAGTGCTAATCATCTGTTTGATCCATCTATTGTAAGTGTTGTTGTATATGATTATGAAGAAGAATGTGATGTGCCCATTTAGAGTGCAAGTTCTAAATTTATAACACGATCTACCAATGTTTCAAACGCAACACATACGAGCAAGTATACTTGTCCGTGTGTAGTAAGAGATGAAATGGTAAGCCGAGGTCGTTCACAAGGATTTGTTTAGTTTTTGTGATGTGAGTTTTGAATATAAAATCGTGTTTAATCAATAATTCTAAAAGCAAGCAAATAATGATGATGATTTGATTCAATATATTAAAACTACACTTGCCTAGACTAGTTTGCACAATCCACTTGATATGATTATGACAATGGTTCCATTTGATTATGATCAATAAATTAGATGGTTTTCTAATTTGATTAGGTGGTATACTAATCCTATTGTTTTCCTCACTTTCAATCCTCGTCAAGATTTTAAGATACCAAAAATAATATTAAGATTTGATCAACCAAGACTAACACAATTCAATCACTTGATTCGCTATCGTTTCACAAGTAATTGACAATCACACTTTTAGTTTTCTTAAGTTTAACCAAGTTACTTATGAAATGGTCAATACATAAGGTAATACCCTCATAGACAAAGGTTTACAATTAATTGGCCAACAATGTCTCTTTCAACCCATTAAACTATTAGCAATTAACCAAACTGGACAACTCTTTCGTTGAAGAAAACTTTTACAAGTACACTTCGATCTTAGTATTAGCTTTTCATTGAACTAGAACCATAGAGTCATAATCAATCAAGATTCATGTAACAAACATCATCTAGGCAAGCGCACAAGGCACTTAGCCACTCATAGCAAACAAAGAAATAACCACAGAAATTATATCACTTGAAAACATGATTAAGAAGTCTTACAAAAGTTGTAATGATGATTACAAGAGTTAGGAACAATATAGATGTTATCAACAACGATTCCCTTGATGTTTATGATGATGAATGGTGAATGTAAGCCAACTTCTTCCTGCGTTTTTCTTCCTTGTATCCTTCTTGAGAGAGTAATTTGATTATAAGATTAATAGTAGTATATAGTAGTTGATAGTTCTCTCCTATATTAATAGAATGGCTCCCCTTGGTCACCAAGCAAATTAATTGAGCACAAAGTGTCATAAAAATTCCGGACTTGAATTAAATGAAGTGTAATCACAACCCATATGAAGAGTTGGTTCATTAAAGATAGTCATTAAGTGTGCCAGCAATTGCATCAACCCAAGGTTGAAGTCTCAGCCTGAGGTTCAGATTCCAGCCCAAGGTTTGGAGTAAGGTTTGGCATGACATTGTTGAACCTTGGGTTGAATTTGAGCCTTAGATGTATTTCTTGAACCTTTGGTTGAAGAAGTAAACCATTATTCTTTGCATGTAACTTCTCATTCATCATATCAACACTTGATCTTTTCTTGGTCTCAGAAATCTTTGTAACTTGATTCTTTATCTTTAACGATCTTTCCGAGGCCTTTATTATGGGAAGAATCTTTCGTTGTGCATAAGCTCTTGATTTAGCATCTTTTCTTCATCTTTCTCGCTATTTACTTGGACTTGATTGTACCTGAACCTGAATACATCTTTTATACCTTTTAAGCGTAAAATGTTCACAAATAAAACCAAATAACATGCACAAACATACGAATAACGCTACTAAAACATGTACAAAATGAGCGTTATCAAATCCCCCACACTTACACTTTGCTTGCCCCCAAGCAAATCTAGCTTTTAAGAATAAATGAATCCACATGATATAAATGAAAATGATTCTAAAAATGAGATGCAAATGCATCAAGTACAAGTACAAGATAAGATCCATCTTTTTAAGCTTTATAAGTGAAAAGTCGAGATGTTTGACAATACCTTAATGATTCTCCTGCTTGATAACACATTAAAACACCTCATGAAAAAGGAATGAAGTATAATTCACTCAACACTCATTTGTTTAGTGGGTGAGTATATAAGAAAATAACACTCATTGCTCAGTCATGATCTAAATATTACCATAAGCTTGTACATGAAACAAAACTCCACCGACGTGGCGTAAGCACCAAGTGTAAACATCTAAGAGGACTTTGGGTTAAAGGGTGTAAGGGTTATATCAGACTTATGTGCAACTATCTTATGCAAAACATAATAGCTCGCTAACAACGAATTCTTGCATCACCAGATAACGGATGGTCATTAGGTCGTACCTTGGTTCGCTAACAACGTTACTTGCATAACGGATGGTCACCAAAATACGCCCTAGCTCGCTAGCAACGTTTCCTAATTCCTCAAGAAATCGGATGGTCACTACATGTCAATACACTTGATAATTTTACCAAGTAAAAAAGGATAAGGATAAGACATGAGATATATTTATGGAATTGGCTTGAAATAAAAACATTAAAAATAGTCAAAGTCTACAACCAACTGCTACTAGCTACATCAACCACTTTCCTTTGAACTTGAGAATTCATCCTTGATCGTTTATCATACTTTCATAGCTCATTGGCTATTCTTGTCACCATACAATTGCGATGACTTATTTTATTATTTTTTCTCTTTTTCCCCTTTTTTTTTTTTTTTAACCACATGTTTCAACCATCGATCATAATACAAATAGATCTTCCATGAGATTATCATAGAGTTCGCAACTTTCTCAACATTCAAGGATTTCCACATAACAACCATCTTTCCAAGTAGCTAGTAACCAACCAAGACTTGACTATGGGTAAGGTTAGGGCTAAAAGTGTAAAAGATTTTTATATTTTTCTTGTGTAACAAAAGAAAAGAATGGCTCAGAGGGTGTACTAATGGTATCTAGCACTAAAATTGAGTGCTAACAAATGGGTCCATATGGGTGGTTAACTAACCAATGTGGCTAGCTAATATATCATTAGATGTAAAATGGAAGGCCATTTGGTTTAATTCCTAAGGTTGCCTCTTATCATACGAATACACTTATATCACACGAGTTGATCTCACTGCGATCTGGTAATGATTTGCATGCACAAGTTCTAGAATAAATAAGATCACCGGCACACTTATAGCAAAAAGATTCAAGCATAAAAGATGTATGCTATATAAGAATAGGCTCAAATCCTCACAATTTAGTGGAATGGGCTATAATTGTGCTAGCAATGTTATCAATCCTAAAAATGGATTGCAATGTCAATCAGGACACATCTCGAATTTTCAAAAATTACATGTTTTATCAGTGGATTGATCTAGTTATCCTAATATAGATTATCCTAAATGTGCGAAAACAACTAGATTATAGGGGCAAACAAATTAAAAACTAGGCTAAAAAATATAGAAAATTTAAAATCCAGTTTCATTTTCCTATCCCCCCCCCCCCCCGCGCACCTTAAGTTTAACATTGTCCTCAATGTAAAGAACGATGAACCATAAAAAATAGCGAAATGAAACATAAAAGAAATGATACTGCCTGAGCCTTGGAATCTAGATCGAGCTCCAAATGAGATATTGAGATCAAATGATTCCACTTCTTCAAGATCAAGCATCCTAACCTGCAGTAATCTTCAAACAAATACACAAAATGCAAAATATTTCTGGATTTTTATTTTTTTTAAGTGACACCCCCACACTTATGGTAAAACCATTGGGGCATAAAAATAAACAAACATTAAAACACACGGGTTGCCTCCCAAGAAGCGCTAAATTTATTAACGAGTCATCAGCCCGACTCAATCTTCCTCACTTTCGTGGTTTATATTTGGGATTCTTTCCCGATTTCTTGGCAATATAAACCACATTTCCTTTTATTATTCCTTTTCTGGTTTTATCAATATCATATAGCTTTGCGGTATCGCAAGTTCTAGGAAGAACATCCCAGATGTATCCGGTTTCCGCAGCCCACGGTATTGCTTTTTTATAATCTGCGGGAAAAGGTGCCATGAATGGAATAGCAGTGTATTTCTTTTCATCAAACAATTCAAGTGAAATTTCCTCACTTAATAATTCATTCAATTGCTCCTCATCGTGATAGAGTTTGATACGATGTCCATTAACAATGAAAGTTCCACCGTGCTTGTCATATAATTCGACATATCCGGATGGAAAACCATGTTTTACCACGAATGGACCAAACCATTTGGTTCTTAGCTTAGGAGCTTTGAATTTGTACTTAGAATTGAACAAAAGTACTTTGTCTCCGGCTTTGAATTCTTTCCGGATTCTGAGTTTTCTATCATGGTAAGCTTTTGTTCGAGCTTTGTACAACTTGGAATTCTCATACGCTTGGAGTCTTAATTCATCGAGTTCATGCAATTGCAAGAATCGTTTTTCTCCAGTGATTTTGAGATTGAGGTTACATTGCCTCAACGCCCAGTAGGCGCGGTGTTCTATTTCAAACGGCAGACGACAAGTTTTTCCATATATGAGTCTATACAGAGTTGTGCCAATTGGAGTTTTATATGTCGTTCTAAATGCCCATAGAGCATCATCGAGTTTCCTTGACCAAACAGAAGGATTATCCTTAACTGTTTTTTCAAGTATTCTTTTCAAAGCTCTATTGGTGTTTTCAACTTGACCACTGGTTTGAGGGTGATATGCTGCTGAGAAACGATGGTGAACTCCATATCGTTTCATAGCTTTCTCCATTTGACGGTTACAGAAATGAGTTCCTCTATCACTTATTAAAGCTTTTGGAATTCCAAATCGAGCGAAAAGCTTTTTTAGAAAATTTACAACTACTCGTGCATCATTCGTGGGTAAAGCCTCCGCTTCGGCCCATTTAGAAACCTAGTCAATTGCAACGAGGATGTATTCAAATTTATGAGATTTAGGAAAAGGACCCATGAAGTCAATTCCCCATATATCCAAGATTTCAGAAACTTGTATGCTCTTTTGTGGCATTTTGTCTCTACGAGAAAGACTACCAAACTTTTGGCAAGCATCACAGTTCTGCACAAGCGTATAAGCTTCTTTAAAAATCGTAGGCCAATAAAATCCCGCATCAAAAACATTTTTAGTGGTTGTGGATGGACCGTAATGTCCTCCAGTTGGGCTGTGATGACATTAATCAAGAATTTTCCGGGTCTCTGAACCGTACGCGCATCTTCTAATTATTCCATCGGGACACATTTGAAATAGATACGGTTCATCCCAAAAATAGTATTTCAGGTTTGCGAAAAATTTACTACGCTCAGTGTGAGTTAGACCTTTTTGTAATACTCCTCCGGCTAAATAATTTGCAAAGTCTGCAAACCATGGGACTTCTTCGTTTTCAATTCCCATAAGAGTTTCGCCGAGAAAATTATCATCAATCTCGTCTTCATCGAATTCATCTAAATTAGGAGTTTCTAATCTAGAAAAATGATCTGCTGCAACATTTTCCGCACCTTCCTTATTTTGGATTTCTATGTCAAATTCTTGAAGCAATAAAATCCATCGAATAAGACGTGGTTTGGCATCTTGTTTGGCAAACAGGTATTTAAGAGCTGAATGATTGGTGAATACAATTGTCTTTGACAAAACGAGATAAGAACGAAATTTGTCAAATGCAAAAACTATAGCCAAAAGTTCTTTTTCAGTGACCGTGTAGTTTTGTTGAGCACTATTCAAGGTTTTGCTAGCAAAGTAAATAGGATGAAAATGTTTTCCATCACGTTGTCCTAGTACTGCTCCAACAGCAAAATCGCTTGCATCACACATAAGTTCAAATGGCAGCGACCAATTTGGTGAAACCATAATCGGTGCATTTGTTAACTTATTTTTTAGTGTTTCGAATGCCTTGATGCATTCTTCATTGAAATCAAAAGCTGAATCTTTCTCGAGAAGCTTCGTCATAAGACGAGATATTTTCGAAAAATCTTTGTTAAATCTGTGGTAAAATCCCGCATGCCCCAAGAAACTCCTAACGCCTTTGACGTTAGTCGGGGGTGGTAACTTAGCAATAGCATCTATTTTTGCTTTGTCAACTTCAATTCCTTTGCTTGAAATCTTGTGACCAAGCACAATGCCTTCTGTCACCCAAAAGTGATATTTTTCCTAATTTAGCACGAGATGAGAGGTTTTGCATCTTTCAAGCATTTTATCATGATTGGAAAGGCATGACTCGAATGAGTCTCCAAAGACCGAGAAATCATCCATGAATCTTCCATGGAGGTTTCAAGCATATCTTGAAAAATAGCAATCATGCATCTTTGAAATGTTGCAGGTGCGTTACAAAGACCAAAAGGCATACGCCTATACGCATATGTTCCAAAAGGACATGTGAATGTGGTCTTTTCTTGATCAGCTGGATCAATTGGAATTTGGAAATAACCAGAAAATCCGTCGAGAAAACAAAAGAATTTGTTCCCCGCAAGTCTTTCCAACATCTGATCCATGAACGGTAAAGGAAAATGATCTTTTCTGGTGGCGTCATTTAATTTGCGATAATCAATGCACACTCGCCAACCAGTTATGGTTCTGGTAGGAACAAGTTCATTACGTTCATTAGTCACTACAGTTGTTCCTCCTTTTTTAGGAACACAGTGAACAGGACTCACCCATGAACTATCCTCAATGGGATAAATAATACCAGCGTCAAGAAGTTTGATTATTTCCTTCTTAACAACTTCCTTCATGTTTGGGTTGAGTCTCGTTGTCTTTGAACAACGGGTTTGGAATCGGTTTCGATATTGATTTTGTGTTTGCAAAAGTTTGGACTAATTCCACGAATGTCAGAAGTTTTCCAAGCGAAAGCTTCTTTATGCTTTTTGAGTATAGAAACAAGACGTTATTTTTCATCGGGTTTGAGTGCTGAAGATATAACAACTAGAAGAAGAGAGTTTTCTTCCAAGAATGCATATTCCAGATGATCAGGAAGAGGTTTCAACACGAGATCAACCGGCGGATCTTCAATTGAGGTTTTGATTCTCATATCATCATTGAATTCCAACTCCTCAAAGTTGGTGTTTTTTTCCTCAGAAATTTCTTCGGTGTCTATCTGCATAAATTCAGAAAATTCTCTGTCGAGATCTTCATCACTGATTTGTCCAGATGTTTTATGAGTCTCAATTCTTTCATCAAGCAACTCATCAAATGTTTCCTCTGTTATTTCATCGATAACATCAATGCTATAACAAGTGTCATCATTCGCATGAGAATATTTCATGGCTTGATTAATTGAAAAAGAGATTCTTTCATCCCCAACTCCATGGTTGAGTTCTTTATTTTTCACTCGAATGATAGCATCTGTTGTGTTTAGGAAAGGTCTTCCTAGAATTAATGGAACTTTGCTATCTTCCTCCATCTCGAGGATCACAAAATCAACAGGAAAAACGAATTGCCCGACTTGAACAAGCATGTTTTCAGCTACTCCAATAGGATATTGGATAGTATGATTTGCTAAACGTATACTCATTCTTGTAGGTTTCAGGGTATCGATTGAAAGCTTCGCATACAATGAATATGGCATAAGATTGATACTCGCACCGAGATCGGCTAAAGCATCACAAGTGATTGAATTTCCCAAAGTACATGGGATGAGAAAACTTCCAGGATCACCGAGTTTTTTCGGTAGTTTATTTTCAATAATGGCTGAGCAATCTTCATTCAAGAAGGTAGCGGAAATGTTTTCCATTTTGCTTTTGTTGCTCACAAGTTCTTTCAAAAACTTCCCATAATTGGGCATACCAGCTAGGACATCCACAAGTGGAACGTTGATCCTAACTTCTTTAATTAAGTCAATGAACTTGCCATATCGCTCTTCCATCTTTTCTTTCCTCAAACGTTGAGGATATGGAATTCTTGGCTTATATGCTTTGAGCTGAGGAGTGGGTTTAACGATTGGTGTGGGAATTGGTTCGCTATCTTTTGGTTCTTTATCTTTTGGTTCGTTATCTGCTTCATTATCACTATCATCATGAATGATAGTGGTTGTTTGGTTTGGGTTTGGTGGTGGATCATAAGATAGACCACTACGAGTATATACAACATTTACATGCTCATTTCTCGTTTGAGGTGGACGATAAGATCCAGATGATGATGGTTTTGGGTTGGATTGAGTATTGCTTGGCAAAGTACCAGATGGTCTTGCAGCAAGTTGATCAGAAAGACGACCAAATTTGGTTTCAAGATCTTGGATAGAAGCTTGATGATTCTTTTGACCTTGTTCGACTTTGCTTTTGAGCATGAAGAACTGATTTTTCATGAATTCATTTGTTTGCTTTTGAGCATGCACGAATTGACGCATGGTGTAATACCTAAAAATCCAAAATGTGCAAAATGACCAAAATGCCCCTACAATTTAAAAAATCTATTTAAAAGCTTAAAAATCACCAAATAAATTCCAAACCTTCGGGAATGAACTAGATATGAATCAAAATAATTTTTGTGATTACATTTTAATATTTAGAATAGTATAAAATACACAAAATAATTATTTGGCCGATTATATATATATTTCGTGTATTAAAATTATTAAAAATACAAAATAAATAAAATAAAATATAAGATAAATGCAAATAAAATTAGGAAAAGATAAAAATCATTATTTGACCTTAATTAGGATTGCTTGGGCCAAAAATATTGATAACTTATCAAGTATACACGTTTTTATAATTTATGCATATATATATATATAAAATCCGAAACCCTTAGAAACACTTTACAAAAATCGTACAGCTCGATTCAATCACCTAAAATTCGTGTGTTATTTTTCTGGGATCCTACATAACCTAAAGAAGCTAGGAAAATTAATTGGAGGTCGTGGGTTTAGTTGGTTCGATCGTTGCAAAATTGTTTTGTCGAAAAAGCCTAGCGAGAGGTATAATTCTATTTAATCCCTTTGGAACGTTCGATCTTGTATATTATAATTTTCTTATGTTATTATGATTATATAAGACTCAAATAAATTAAGTGTAACGAATCATGCAAGCTATATACGTCGTACGAATTTTTGAGAGGAAAAACGTAACTAAAATTCATAACGCGTAATACGAATTATTCAGGGCTGGTAATTATTTATTTTGAACACTATACAACATATATGATCTGGTAAAAAAACTTGTTCGATTTATAGAAGCTCATGTGGATCGTAGCTAATTATTCTTTATATCTTATATATATGTATCGAATAGAATAAAATCAAAAGAAACCAAAACACATTAGGGTTAGGGTTTAGTAATTGAAAATAGGTCATTAAATGCAAACTAATCATGAGATAATGATTGTGGAATAGTTAGATGTGTTAGGGTTTGATTTGGTTAATTAAACATGTTATACGAGTTGATAAATAAATAACAAGGACTAGTTTTGCCAACTTTGAAACTTAAAGGTTATTTTTATAATGCTAATTAGGTCAGTATAAATGTGTAAAAAATTATAAGATGAGGTCCTTATGAGTAAAATTGCAAGAACACAATTTATTTGTTAATTAATGGTACGAATTATAAATAAATTAATTAGAGGGACTAAAAGTGTAAATTTAGGAAACTTGTGATTATTTTGGGTAAATAATATTATTAGGGGGGTAATATGTTATTTTGGGTATTTATGGGGTTATTGTGTAATTATAATAAAGTAAGGATGTAAATTGTAATATTTGTAAACTATAAGGACTAATTGTGTAAATATGTAAAACATGGGGTGTAATTCGTACCATATGTAAATTATGAGGGCATATTCTGTAACTTAGTAATTATAAGGGCTTGTGATGTAATTATGAATATAGTGAGGGTTAAATTGTAAATTATGTAACTATAAGGTTTATTTTGTAACTTTAATAACTAAAGGGGTGTAAAGTGTAATTAATGAAACTTGAAGGACTAGAGTGTGATTCTGAATCCATTATGTGTTATAAACTAGTAAATTATGATAATTTCATTTTAAACCCTTAACTTTGATATATTTACATTTAAAACCCTAAGTTATGGAAACTTGTCATAATTAACCCTGAACTATCATGAATTGTTAAAATGTAACCTATGTCCATGATATTCTTAAATTATGACATAACCTAAGTTATAATACTTGAATTTTCCTAATTATGGAAACTTACTAAATAAGGAAACTTACTAAATATGGAAATCTGCTAAAAATAGAAAGTTACTTAAAATGGAAAGGCAAGTTAAAAGAATACTTAAGAACCAATTGTAACTCTCTTCTACTCCTTAGGTGTGAAGAAGGAGAAGTCTTAATCCGTTCAGTACTTTCAGTTCTTGTTTGTTTGCATTCGAAATAAGGTACAGATATTCTGCCCTTTTCAGTAAGGTGCCTTCGTTCTCTTGATTTCTTATCTTGATTCGTTTAGGATTTCCCAAAGCCATTGCCATGTTCCCTATTCTTTGATCTTTTTGACTTGATTAGATAAATACCCTTTGCCATGAATCTTTGATAGTTGGACTTAGACTAGTTGGACCTTTGCTTTGACCTAGACTTTGACTTTCAGTGTGATACCCGAGCCAAGTTCGTTACCTAGCCATGAAGGTAACATGGCCGTGTCATTGATGCACCAATGGCATGACTCCAGTGTGTTCGAGTGATGTTACACACCGTCCCCATATTGTTTGTAACATGCGCATTATATTTATTATTGGCCTATATTATTGTCTGGGGGGCGTATGGATGCATCCTAGGTTCGAGTTTGTATTAATGCTTATATTGTTCGGTGATTGATGCTGTGTGCAATACACGTCCTTCACATTTGAGAGGACTCCCCTCTCTGGTTACTATATTTGGTTTGTTTGGGCTCGAGGGGGATTACTGATCTTTCTTTTATTCTTTTCTTTTCATTTCATTCTTATTATACTCTTTGCCTTTGACTTATATATATTCCATTACACTAAAACATACTTGTTCATTTCATTTGTTTTCGTTTCCGTTTATTGCATATATCTGTTCACTGGGCTTTTTAAGCTCAGCCGCATTTCTTTTCCTGCGGCAGGTATCTAAGATAGAAGCTGGGACTTTCGCTATGGGATTGAGAGTAGAGATTAGAAGAAGATTCTACCTTAGTTACCACCCTTATTACACTGGATTTCATTTCGTCTTTATTTCCTTTGGATTATTTATTATCATTGAACTCATGTTGGTTTTAAGTCGTGTTTGGCTGAATTTCTTTAATGAATTTGTTTAAGACTTCCGCTGTGTATTATGTATGTTTGCTTTGAGTTGACACCATCATTGTGGCATCTCTACCCTTGGCGGGTTGGGGTGTTACAATTTATGGTATCAGAGCCAAGGTTTTGTGACCTGCAGTACATAAGCCATGGCCTGTGAGTCATATGGACCCTAGGATTTGACCCTTAGGACTTAAGATTTGACTGGTGAGGATTTGGGTAGACGTTAGGATTCTGTTTCGTCTTTCCATTCGTGCTTAATCTCCCTATCTTTGCTAATCATTTTCGTGATCATTCAGATGGTGAATACGCGTTTTACCCAGTACACTGATGGACAGGATGCCCCTGATTTCGACGCCATGATAGCCGCTGCTTTGGCTGATGCTCTTCCTCAGTTGAGGACCCAAATCACCAATGACATCAGAAATGGTGCGGGTTCATCAGGAGGAAGTGGTGCTGGTCCATCAGGTAGTGGTGGTGTCGGTGCTCCACCTGCTGGTATTCATGTTTGGATCGAAAGGTTCAATAAGCTCAAACCTCTTTCTTTCCGGTCTGCTGCCACTCCCACAGAGGCAGAGGACTGGATCACTCATGTTGAGAAGCTGTTCAGAGTCTTGGGTTGTGCTGATGAATTCAAGACACGTTTGGCCACATTCAAATTTGAGGGTGATGCGCTGAGTTGGTGGACAGCGTATGTTCAGTCACAGGAAGAGGATTTCGCGGATACTTGCTCATGGGAGGATTTTTGTGGCGTATTTTATAAGCAGTATATTCCGGTGTTTGAGCAGCAGAGGTACGAACGAGAGTATGGAACTATTAGTCAGTTGGATCAAGAGTCGTCTGGGGAGTTCATGCGGAGGTTCATGAGGTTGGCTAGTTTTGTTGGGCCAGATGTTACGGGGGATGCTCAGCGTCAGGCTAAGCACTTTAAGTGGGCATTGAAGAAGTGGGTATTGGATCGTATCGTGAACACTGAGTATGAGGATGTTGCTGCAGTTGCGAATGATGCTCGTAACATTGAGTTGTTGCATGTTGCTGAAGGAGTTTTGAATAAGAGAGACAGGGATGGAAATCGTGTGGACTTCAAGGGACAGGGTCGTCAGGACCAGAGGCAGGATCATAGGGGTCGTCAGGACCAGGGATATGAGCAGAGAGGTCGTCAGGACCGAGGATATGAGCAGAGAGCCTTAGATGTATTTCTTAAACCTTTGGTTGAAGAAGCAAACCATTATTCTTTGAATGTAACTTCTCATTCATCATATCAACACTTGATCTTTTCTTGGTCTCAAAAATCTTTGTAACTTGATTCTCTATATTTAACGATCTTTCCGAGGCCTTTATTATGGGAAGAATCTTTCGTTGTGCATAAGCTCTTGATTTAGCATCTTTTCTTCATCTTTCTCGCTATTTACTTGGACTTGATTGTACCTGAACGCGAATACATCTTTTATACCTTTTAAGTGTAAAATGTTCACAAATACAACCAAATAACATGCACAAACATACGAATAACGCTACTAAAACATGTACAAAATGAGCGTTATCATAATGGGAATAGGAAGACGAGAGTCGATTAAAAATGAGCAAAAAGGAATTGCATAAATCCTTTGATTATTCAAAATTACCTACTCTTTATGACACTTTCATTCCTCAAAGAGAAAAATCAGAACAACAATGGTATGTTTCAGAGATTCATGAATATACTTCTTATGATGGCCCCGTTAAACCCGTTGCACAAATAAATAGCCCTTTACCATCCTCTGGTGAAATTGAACCATTACCAAAACGTTGTCTTGTGCTTAGATATTTTGATACGTTTATGGAAGACATCAAATTTTTGGAAGAAGCAATTGAACGTAATTCAGAGATAAAAGTTTCCACTTTTCAATCTGCTTACGCAAAAGAATAGAGACAAATTTTTCAAACACAATTTTTACCTCATGTTCAACATTTGCGACTTTGTGCAACCCACTAGGAACGGGAACTCCAAAGAGAGGTTACATCCATGATGAACATTTTCAATGCAACTAAAAATTCGATTTCAAAACAAAAACGTCGAAACAAAATTATTCAAAATGAAGCAGATCGACTCTTGGAAGATGTTCTCAGTTCTGATATTATCTCGGTGTTCATGAATTCTATTTATGTGTCATGTAATTCAATGCTTATTGCTGACCATAATTCTGAAAATGAAAAGTTGAGACACGAGATTGAGATTTTAAAAGATGAAAATGAGAGAATCATTAAACAACATGATGATGTTCAAAGTAAACTTTCAAAAGAGATTTTTCAACTAAAACAGAAACTTCAATGGTGTGAGGCTCAAAGCATTGATTTTGAATTAGCCTTGCAATACTAAAAAGAAAATATGGGTTTTGAAACCAATTTGTCATTAAAAGCTGAAAATCTTGATGCTAAGAACGCAGTCTTAAAGTGTCAACTGTTCAATTATGAACAAGAAATTGAGAATTTAAAGAATGAGTACAAAACAATCTATGACTCTTTGAAAAAGAATCAGTCTCAACTTTTAAAAGAAAACGCTGACTGTAGGAAAGACCGTGAAGCCACTGTACGGTTAAATAGAGAACTTGACCGTAGACTGCAGAATCAGCAACACATCATCATTGAATTAAAAGAGAAACTTCAATTACAGGAAAAAGGAAAGTCTGTTAACACAAATATGATTGCACCATGAATGTACAAAATAGACACAACACCTAGTCAGACCATTACTGACACATATCAGACTACTAATTTGAATCCTTCCACTTCTACAGGGATAGTCACCACTACTAGCGTTAGCAGATCAAAGTGTAAGAGCAACAAACGGAAGAATAGAATCTGGCAACGTAGGAGCGGAAACCTAGAAGTCGCAAAAGTAGAATATCAGCTTAGGAATTTGAATAAAAAGCATGTTTCCTCTGATTTAGATTCGAACTTAAAAATTTGTAATTCTAATATCGATGTAACGAATGCTCAGTCTTTGAAAGTTTTAAACGTGAATGCTTCTTGTGTTTTATGTCGTAAAAGCATGTTATCTGGTTATCATACGAAATGTGTTGCAAACTCACTTTTATCTCGTAATAAGAAAGTTACAGCTGGCAATACCTCTAGGCCCACTACTGCTTCTAAGTCTGTGCTAGGAAAACCGCCAACTGTAGTTTCTCAAAATGCCTTAGATACTCGCATAGTTGCGAATATAAATCCTAAGATAGTGCAATCACCTAGCGAATTCACTAACACAAAAGCACGAAATAGTTGGACATGGCAATGTTGGTTACAGAGGATACCTAGTTTAAAATGGATACCTAAAATTGTTAATATGTGTGCTTCTAACCCAACGGAACCCACAAATTCTTCGGGTTCCACCCTTACCATCATTCCACCTTCGTCGTCTTTGTGTGATGCAGGCGATCCAAATCGTTCTATGGATTGTTGATAGCGGGTACCCGACACATGACAGACAATCTAAAATTGTTAGTAAACTTCGTTTCAAAGTTCATCGGGACTGTCAGATTCGGGAACAATCACTTCTCTGTTATCATGGGCTATGGAGATTATACCAATGGCAACATCAAAATTAGTCGTGTATATTATGTCGAAGGCCTTGGTCACAACCTTTTCTCAGTCGGTCAATTATGTGATGAGGATTTGGAAGTAGCATTTCGGGAAAAAAATGCTTCGTTCGTGATTTACAAGGAAATGATCTAATGTCAGGCTCTCGTGGAACAAGTCTTTACACAATCTCAATATCTTATATGATTGCTTCTTCTCCAATATGTCTGCTTTCTAAAGCAACTTCAACAAAATCATGGTTATGGCACAAACGAATTTCTCATTTGAATTTCAAAACCATGACTGAACTCGCACGACACAAATTAGTCGACGGTCTTCCACGATTCCATTTCTTCATAGATCACTTGTGTCCAGCATGTGAACAAGGAAAAAGCACTCGTGTACATTTTCCTCCAAAAATAGAACCAAGTACTGACCACGTACTTCAACTTCTTCACATGGATTTGTGTGGCCCAATGCGCGTGCAGACGATTAACGGCAAACGCTACATTCTTGTAATCGTTGATGACTACTCCAGATGGACTTTGGGCTTATTTTCTCAGGAGTAAAGATCAAGCCCCTTCTATGATTATCACCTTTCTCACGAAAATCTAAGTTCAGCTTCCTAATACGGTCAGAAAAGTCATAACAGACAACGGAACTGAATTCAAGAATCAAACTCTTCGAGCTTACTTTGAGAAAGTAGGAATTGAACATCAAACATCCATTCCATGCAATCCAGAACAGAATGGGGTTTTTGAAAGACGCAACAGGACGTTAGTGGAAGCTGCAAGAACGATGTTGATTAATGCTCAATTACCTGATTACTTATGGGCAGAAGCTGTTTCGACTGCATGTTATACCCAAAACCGTTGTATGATCAGAAAACGCCACCACAAAACAACTTATGAGCTTGTCCATAATCGAAAACCGAATATAAAATATTTTCATGTATTTGGTGCTCTTTGTTACCCAAATAATGATCGTGAAGACCTTGGAAAGTTCAAAGCAAAAGCTGACATCGGTGAGTTCATTGGATACTGTGAAAACTCCAAAGGCTTTCGCATCTGGAACTGTCGTACAAGAGAAATCGTGGAAACCATTCATGCTAATTTCGATGAGCTAATGAAAATGGCTTCTGAGCATAACAGCTTAGGACCCGCTACCAACCGTCTTAACTTCCCAGATCAATCAGATGCACCTCTTTCACTAAAATGTAATGAATTGGAAACCCTTTTTGCTCCACTGTCTGATGATTCCTTTGAATGTCGTGCTCCAGATGTACCAACTATTTCCGCTGCATAACCTGATCCTATTCCATTACCTGATACACCTGAACCGACAACAAAAACCGTTGCAACCACTGAACCTTCATTGGATACTCAAACAATAGTAGAACAAACCGATTCCAACTCCAACGATGCACCTGATGATCAACAAGCACAACCAGTACACGCACCTGCAAATTATGACAAAAATGCTTTCTTTAATCCATTTGCTCCGGCTCCAACAGTTCCCAATATTGCAGAGTCATCATCAAGCAATTTGGATCCATCTAATATGCATACTTTTTATCAACATCACCGCTCGACTCATAAATGGACAAGAGATCATCCAGTAGTACATATTATTGGCAATCCAGAAGCACCTGTAATGACAAGACAACGACTTCATTCAGAAGGTGAAAATTGCATTTATACACTCAGAGTTTGTCAAGACGAACCCAAAAACATAAAACAAGCAATGACAGACGACAACTGGATTGAGTCCATGCAAGAAGAACTCAACCAATTCAAACGATTAGAAGTCTGGGAGTTAGTTGAAAGACCAGATGGGGTCTATGTGATCGGGCTGAAATGGATTTGGAAAAATAAGTTAGATGCTGAAGGTACAGTGATTCGTAACAAATCACGTCTGGTGGCAAAAGGATATACTCAGGAAGAAGGAATTGATTTTGAAGAATCATTTGCTCCAGTGGCTAGACTTGAAGCTGTACGTATTTTTCTGGCATATGCTGCACACAAGAACATGGTTGTTTATCAAATGAACGTGAAAACGGCATTTTTGAATGGTCAATTACGTGACGTGGTATATGTTAGTCAGCCAGAGGGATTCGTCGATCCAGAGCATCCCAATCATGTGTACAGACTCAAGAAATCCCTTTATGGCCTTAAATAAGCCCCAAGGGTGTGGTACGATAAACTGTTAGCTTTCTTACTTGCCAATAATTTTTCTAAAGGCTTTGTAGATCCAACACTGTTTATTCAAATACACGGTGAGAACATTTTAATTATTCAAATTTATGTCGATGACATCATTTTTGCATCCATACATAAAAAGTATTCAAACGCTTTTGCAAAATTAATAAAACAAAATTTTGAAATGTCCATGAAGGGTGAACTTACGTTCTTCTTAGGACTTCAAGTTCATCAATCACCCCGTGGTATTTTTCTAAACCAATCCAAATATGCCCTTGAAATTTTAAAGAAACATGGAATGACCAGTTGTGATACTTATAATACCCTTATGGCTCACACATCAAAGCTAGATGCTGATATACATGGGAAACCAGTTGACCCTACAAAATACCGAAGTATTATTGGGTCACTCATGTATCTCACAGCTAGCAGACCAGACATAGTATTTGTTGTTTATCTATGCTCTAGTTATCAGTCAAACCCAACTGAACGACACCTCTCAGAGGCTAAACGAATCCTTCGATACGTAAAGGGAACCATTCATTTGGGGATCTGGTATCCGAAGGATTCTGGATTTGAACTAATAGCCTTTTTAGATGCTGACCATGCAGGTGTTTAGATATATGCAAAAGTACCTCTGGTGGTGTACAGTTTCTTGGAGACAAGCTTGTCTCTTGGTAGTCAGAAAAGCAGGATTGCACATCGTTGTCATCAACTAAAGCTAAATATGCAGCCATGTCTACTTGCTGTGCTCAAGTTATTTGGATGAGAACTCAGCTCATGGACTACGGTTATGTATTTGACAAGATCCCGATGTATTGCGACTCCAAAAGTGCAATAGCAATCTCCTGCAACACCGTTCATCATTCCAAGTCCAAGCATATTGCTCTCCGTTACCATTTCATCAAGGAGCATGTCGAGAAGGGTACAATTGAGTTATATTTTATGGGTACTCAATACCAATTGGCAGATCTGTTCACCAAAGCATTACCTCCATCAAGGTTTGCTGAACTAGTCCACCAAATTGGTATGAGGTGTTTGACTCCCGATGATTTAAAAAACTTTCTTAAACACAATTAAGAAAGTCAAACACCAACAACTTTTGTAAATATTTTTTTTGAAAATCAAAATACAAAAATATAAATCTCTTAAAAAAAAAAAAAAAAAAAAAAAAAAAAAAAAAAAAAAAAAACAAAAACAAAAACAAAAAGATTTTACAATTTTCCTTTTGTTTCAAAAAAAATGCAAGTACAAAATTTTCTTCAACATCTTGTTCATTTAAACCTATTATCCATTTTTTTCGGGAACAAGTGTTGAGGGGGAGTATGAAATTTTAAAAACTTAAATTAAGATTTGTACTTGCATATTTCCAAAAAGATGCTGTTTTTTAATATGCGTTGGTAAAATTATTCTCGTGATACCCTCATTGATCTTAAAATGTTTCTAATATCCTAAGTCGAGGGGGTGTATTAAAATTATTTTTTGCCAAATCAATGTTTATCTTAACTTTGCAATACTATGTCGTTAAGGGACCAAATGTGCCAAAGTCTAAAAGTTAATAAATTATAACAAAAAAAAACAGGTAGCATTTACTACCTCTGTCACTTTTCTACAAAAATATTAACTCTCCCAACCACCACGATCTACGGCCACAAATCGTTTGACAAATCCGTTCATTAATCCTTAAATCTGTAAGTGTTTATATGCTCTTGATATGATACTGAGAAAGGGTTTCTAATTTTATAACGATCCAACGGCTAGATTTGTCACAATAAATGATTTTAAATTTAGGGTTTATACCGATTTGGGGAAACATGATTTGAGGTATTTTTGTTAGATTTTTGCGGTGGGATATGTTCATAATCAAGTTTTAAACAATTGAATGATTTTTATTGTAGGGTTTACACGTACGATTTGGGGATTTTTTTTATTAAGGCTGATTTGATCCAATTAATTGTCAGGATAGTGTTGTTTAGTGTTTTGGAACGTTAACTGATCATTGAATTAAACCAGAAACATGTTGAATTTCAAAATCTAGGTTTAGGGTTTAAGAACACACGTTCAGGTACTAACTTTGATTTCTATGGTTGAAAAATGTTAAAGTTTGTTCTAACACTCTTAGATATACCACATGAACACTAAGAAATCATTAGATCAAACAAATGACATGTGAATCAAAAGTTTGTAAGATTTGGCTAAAGGGTTTTACGAACAAGTACATATGAATCTGGAAGTCGTATAACTGTCATCTATTGTGTTTGTAATCTTGTTTACAAGTATTGTGTTTGAGTGGTTTAATGTTTAATTGACAGGAAATAGAAGTTTGTAAGACATCCAAGGTTACGAATTAATCTATAAAATGTTTACGAATAAGCGTCTACAGTGGATTACGAATTTCTTGGAAAGAAATTCATAAAGGTGTAAATGTTTACGAATAAGACGAATTCTTACGAATTAGTCACATTCTTACGCATAAGACACATTCTTACGAACATGTCAAATGTTTACGAATAAGACAAATTTTTACGAATTTGTCATATTCTTACGCATATGACAGATTCCTACGAATAGGTCAAATGTTTACGAATAAGACTGATTATTACGAATAAGTCATATTCTTACGCATAAGACAAAGTCTTACGAATATGGCAAAGTTTACGAACAAGAGAGATTTTTACGCATTAACCAAAAGTTTACGAATAAGAATTTGTCACTTTTACGAATAAGAATTTGTCACTGTTACGAATAAGAATCTGTCACTTTTACGAATATGAACAAAATTCTTCAATAGTCCACTGATTTTCCTAAATTGTCATATGCATCTAAAAGTTCATTAAGATAAAAAGGACAAATGTGACTTAGAAAGAATATCATTCATTCCACTCTAGACATAACATCAAACAAGGACTTAGTCAGTAAACTAGACTAACACCAATTACCAACAATTTTATAATTTTCCATGTCTGTGGTTATGACTTATGACTTTCAGATAACTACAAATGGCTGCACCACAATAAAATGTTCAAGGTCCACAAAAACTCACTATGAAAAACACATTCCCAGAAGACTACGACAAAGTCATTGGCAAAAACAATCTCCGTGTTGATTTCAACAAGTTCTCATGTTCTGAGTCATCTTGCCAGATAGTTGTGGATGTTCTCTTAAATCACCCGTACAGACATATGTTGAACAAGTCTGCATCGATCCCTGAATTTTACATTTATTAGTTTTGGAACACCATTAAGTTGGATGTGCTTGAATAGTCCTTTACTTGCACCCTGGATAGGAGAGAAGTCACTGTAGATATAGATCTTCTCCGTACGGTTCTTCTTCTACCAAAAGTGACCCCTCCTCAAGAATATCATCCCACTCCATCAGAGGATGACATTCTTGAATTCTTAAGGGAAATTGGATATGATGAAAAGGCTGGAATTGTCACCACACATTCAAGAGTGGACATCAAATTTATTCCACAACCCTGGAGAACTCTGTATATCATCATTTCCAAATTGGTATCTGGAAGAGATAGTGGACATGAGCATCCCAAACTACCAAATCTTCAAATATTCTAGGTCATGGTTAATGTGAATCTAATTGACTATGCAAGCCTCATTTAGGAAGACTTTGTGCAACACATTCAAAAGGGAGGAAACAAGATCCCTTTTGTAAGATACACAAAGCTGCTCATTGCCCACTTTCTTACAATGTATGATGACATTCCCAAACGCCTTGATGATGAAGACAAACACATAGTTAAGAATGAACACGCAATGAAGCTCATCAGGATGCAAGGGACAAGTACTCGAAAACAAGGAATGGTTCTCCCTGACTGTCTTCTCACCGACAAAGTCAAAGGGTCTAATTCATACAAATACTACGAAGCTGCTCTCAAGGACAAATGTGTTGGTTTTAGAGATGAAGAACCTCAACCTTCTTCAATTAAGACACGAGGTAAGAGAGGACATAAGACATGAAGCACTAGAAGCATAAACAAAACGTAAGAAGCCTGCACCTCCCAAGATCATCAAGAGGAAAGTTCTTGTGACATTAATCAAACCTGAACCTACACCCAAACCTTCCGAAAAGTCAGACTTAGAAACCGAGTCAGACGATGAGGTAGTAGTGCACAGAGAAGATGCAGCAAATGATGATGTTGAAACCGAACTGGCCAAGAAGCTTAGCATGGACTCTTTAAAGGTTGACGAAGAAAGAAGAAAGGGAATCATTTTCAAGGAGATTGATAGAGACTTAGGTGATGATGAAGACCAAGATGCTGATAATGAGTCAAACTTGGTAGATAAAAGGAAACTCAATAATGTAGTCTCCAAAGTTCGCACTCTAGAGGAGATAGAACATGATGATCTTATCCAAGCGTCAAAGATCAATAGAAACTTTCCTCAACCACCTCCAATTCCGGTTCTTCGACCCAATGAGGAAAGAGGTACGAACAGTAATACCCAACTCTTTCCGGTTAATCAACCCGGTGGAGAAGGGAGCACCATTATTGCACCAACTTCGGATCCGGTTAATCAACTTGTAACGAAGAAAAGAAGGATGAGGAAAGCAACACCACCATGACAGAATACGAACACCAAGAAGAAGTTAATGACTTAGTCATGGATTGTAGCAATCGGTAAAATTACCCAGTAATTTGTACATGCTAATCAAGTATTAAATTCTAATACAGTTCAGTTAACCATTTTTATTGTCAAAATTTAAAATTTTGGTAACACATTACAAACACATTGTAGCGAGCTCACACACGGACCACAAATGATCCAACATACTCATTACAACCAAATGGATCAAACACACTATTTCTGGCCCAACTTCTTGGCCTGTTACTATTCCAAAGCCCAACCCAACATTATAAGTTTATTAAATCTCTTATTTTCACTCGATTGAACACACTTCACTTTGCCTCGTTTTCTTTCAAATTCGACACACATGTTATATAACATTTTTCTCATCTCGAATCCTCACCCACCAAGTAATTAGGATGTCGAATCTCATTTTCCATTTCGAATGTTTGGTACGTAATCAAGACCCAAAGTGAACGCTACCTGAGACATATACAAAACCATTCGATATTTGTCCACTTTAATCCAACTCGACACAACTTATTTCCCCCTAGCTTATTCAACTTTATATGATTGAATACAAGCTCAAGAGTTCATTTCTTACATTTTCCCATAATATGGCAAGTTAAAACCATTTTGGACCCATTAAAATATGTCGTACGATACATATATATTACACACTTGTGTTTTAAACCAAACCACACCAAACCCCCCCCCCCCCCTAAGCTACTAGCACTTGAGTTTTATTCCTTTATTCTCTGCTAAACATCCCATCTAGCCACTTGATGCAATATTAAAATCTTAAACTTGACCAAAATACATATACATATATATATATATATATATATATATATATATATATATATATATATATATATATATATATATATATATATATATATATACATATATATACATACACATATAATCCTATTCACACACAAACATTTTCTCATTTTCTCTCAAGTTTTCTCCCTTTTCCGAGAGTTCCCAAGAAGACCAGAAGCATTCTCCCTTAGTTCGAGTTCATTCCAAGTCGTCCTAAGCACCATTCGATCATTGGTGATCACCTTTACAAGCCAAATCAATATTTCCCGTGTTCTAGTCTCTTTCGAACGTATAACTCCACCTTTAAGGTGTTGTAAGCCCTCTCCAACTCTTTTCCTTCTTGTTATATCAATTTATAACATACCATGCATTGTTCTATCTTTATTTCGATCATATATTACTTTTTATTTCATTTTACGAGTTCTTTTATTTATTTTATGTTTATACGCAATGACCTCCTTCATGGATGGCTAAGTACTCGTGTTTTACATTTACTCGACACTTACATACTCGTTTTATTTCTTATTGAACTCATTTTATTTATATCGAATCGCATATTTCATTTAACACATTATATATGTCATTCTCATATTTTTTTGAACCATGTTATATCGACTAAGAAATGGACTAATAAAATCAGATTCGAATACACACCATATCGATATTATTGCTCAACTCATTTCTTAATAAGCTCACCTAACAAGTTGTTTTTATAAGTTTCCCCTAATAAGCTCATATAAGCTCTTTAAAAGTCTCAAACTAAAAGCTACTCGGAACTATGGAAAACTCACTAGTACAAAAATGGGTTTTAGTCACACATGTTCTTTTTTGAACGGCCACACAGTAACTTTTTTATGTGACTAAATGTACCAGAATAAAATAAACAGCCACACTTGATCCGACTTGTGTGACCATTTCATTTTTCCAACTGAGGCTACAGTCACACATTTGAATATTTTCGTGACTAGAGGTATCTTGTAAATTTTTTTTTTGATTATTTAGTCACATATAATTTAGGACGTGTGACGGATACAAATAAGTTTAAAACATTAGTCACACTATATATATACATATGTGACAAATATATGTCACACAATTGAAAAGTGTGACCAAAATCCATAAATGGTCACATGAAATAATTGTGTATGTGGCTAAATCATATACTCAAGTTTGTCACACATTATTTAAAAGTGACTAAATCGTATAATCAAGTTTGTCACACATTATTTAAAAGTGATTAAATCATATACATGTGATGTGATGCACTTAGTTCTTCCAAAATAAAATTTCCCTCTTCTCAACTTTTCAATAGCCCCGCCTAAATTTTTCCCCAAAATCAAATTCCCTCTTTCCCAAATATTTCATTCACCTTCCCTGTTATCTCAGTCACCATCCCA
This sequence comes from Artemisia tridentata subsp. tridentata, assembly GCA_021014915.2. Classification (NCBI taxonomy): domain Eukaryota; kingdom Viridiplantae; phylum Streptophyta; class Magnoliopsida; order Asterales; family Asteraceae; genus Artemisia; species Artemisia tridentata. The sequence continues at coordinate 279,388,680 of CP139509.1, forward strand.
AATATCATTTACACCATAACTATATCCGGTCTTCTTCTAACTCCTCAACACTCTCTCCTCACCAAGGCCACCGCTCGCACCACCACCATACTTATGTCTAGATCTGGTCTTCTTCTATTATGTTGATATTAGTAATACAAAGAAGTTACTATCTTCTATCCCGAGGGCCGTTTGTTTCAAGTCGGTATGTTGTATCCTTTAATCTCTTCTAATTATTTTATAAATTTTATTAATTCCACAAGCAAAAGGGCAAAACACACTAAAAACAACATTATATTATATCGTTGAATGTTGCCTAGTTGAATTTGTTATATTCAATGGATAAATGTTATCAGGTCACCAACTTTCTTGTGATCGAACCCATCTTGATTGAACTTTCTACGGTTGTAGCGTGTTTATATAAGCACTATAATCTACCGTGGGTTTGCTTACCAAACCTCAGAAACGATGAATTTGATAATGACTTTGATTGCCATCATATATTTGGTCTATCATTTGGGTGCATATGTGCGTGACGAGTTTAATAGGTGCTCATGTCAATGAGAGGTGATTTGTAGAGGGAGTTATGTTAGGGTTTCATTTCAATTAGTTTAGGGGTGTTTGTTTAAGCTTATATTGGGGCTTTTTAATGTAATGAGATATTGTGAATTGAACAGAATATGCATTTAAGGATGTGAAAGCAGCTGGAGTGACATCAATTGGTGTTAGAGGTAAAGATTCAGTCTGCGACGTTACTCAGAAGAAGGTTCCGGTGAGTCTTTTTGGGTTTTTGGTTGGGATTGTCATTATGCGTGATTTTTTTTGTATGGTTCATTTCTGGTGATTTATTGTGATTTATGTACACAGAAGAATTTGGGGGAGATGGAACACCACTTATTCTATCTGACATCACCGACATCACCGGCTCTGAGGATGCTTCTGGTGATATGGACTTTAAGGTCTTTACTTTAATGGTTTATAGTTGTTTTACCATTGAAACAAAAGATAAAAGGAAGGATATAGATGATAGATTTACCGACTTTAATGATGCAGGTTGCTGGGAATGATGATGGAGTAACCGCATTCCAAATGGATATAAAGGTTATGTATGCTATCTTTATGTGTTTTCGTGATTGTTCACATCAAACAAGTTAAAGGCATGGGTATGCACACATGACAGTATACTTTCTTCGTTACTTTAGAATAGTGAGTCATATTATCTTTAGATGACACTTATTATATCGGTTATCATAAAGTTGGTAGATATTGGTGGTTTCTTATCTGAATAATAAGTCTTTTTACATTATAGGTCACAGGAATTTCTTTGTCGACAATGAAACAGGCTTTACTGCAAGCAAAGAAAGGGCAGAAGCGTATTCTTGGTATGTGTTAAATGCATGTTTCAAATTATTGAAAGTATGTTATCTTTGTTTGTATGTGTTGGGCCATGAGTATTTTGTTGGTTGAGTGATATATGTAAATAGTTTAATTTTGATATTAAGGGATTATTGGACGAAAAGGATTAACAATTATAAAAATTTACCTGGCTTGACATAAATATGTTTTTGACATGTTACTCAACCTGCCCATTGGCTACGTATTCATTTTGCTGAATATGATAAATATTTTATGTTTCAGCTGAGATGTTGAAATGCTCACCTCCCCCGTCGAAGACGCTTTCTAAGCATGCTCCACTTATTCTTGTTATGAAGGTTAGTTGTAATGTGTTGACCCCTTGTTTTTATCTGATGTGGCATAAATTATCCACATACTAACAGTTATTGTAACAACTGATGTAGGTTAAACCTGAGAGAGTCTATCCACACACAAGATAATGGAATAATAAGCCAAACATGCCATTTTTTGCCGCCTGGTACTTTTCCTGCTGTCTTCGCAGTCTCACATGTATTGTTGACTTCTGTAGGTCAAAATAACTTCAAGAGATTGGGCAAGCTTAGAAAAGACTAAAGCTATTATTAGCAACTTGACGATGGTTCCAGTTGTTGGTGATGTATATAGTTTTGTTGCCTTCACTTGTTTGTGCACTAGTTGTGTTTTTAATCTGGTGTTAGTTAGTTTGAGGTGAGTTTGGTTCAGTATTGGTGCTAGATTTTTCTTTTCTGTTTTGATTTCATGAAGTAGTCAGAAAGGGATTATTGTGTGTACGGTGTATTTCAAAATAAAGAAAGTTTGTAAGAATTAATGTTTTATTTATGATTGCAGGATATTGCTAATGCAGAACTTGCTCCTACTCATCCCATCCGACTTGGATTGGCACTCAATTTCTCTGTGTTCTACTATGAGATTCTGAATTCACCCGACAGTGCATGCAATCTTGCAAAGCAGGCGAGAAATTTGTTTTAACGTTGATATTTTTAGATTCTCTTGGGATCTATCTAGTTATTGTTATTACGGATGTGAAGTTAACTGATGTTTGTTTTGTGATTTGCTAGGCTTTTGATGAAGCTATTGCAGAATTGGATACCTTAGGAGAGGATTCCTATAAGGACAGCACCCTGATAATGCAGCTTCTTCGTGATAATCTCAACTTGTGGACCTCAGACATGCAGGTGGTTGTTAAAATTAGTTCTGCAGGCTCTTGTTGTATATATCAATCTTTTATTGTAGTTACTTGTATTGACATTTTGGATGTTATGTTGGTCTTATGCAGGATGACAGCACAGAGGAGATTAAAGAAGATCCTGATCCGTGTGGATGGAGACCAGGCAGGTGCACTTGTTCAATTTTATACAGATGGAACCGTGTTGGTCACACATGGTGGGTTGAAGATTATAATGTCGGTGATAAGCTTAGAATTCTGCCATGCCGCCATAGTAAGTTTTCTATGATTTAGGGAAAGCTAGTGATGTGTTGGTGTTTCTGCATGTTATTAGTGTGTTTATATAACATTTAATGAGATTGAGAAGACGAGTCATGGGTATAAGTTATGCTACTTTTTTATAACAGCAGAAAAGGATAGTTTAGACTAATGATCAACGGGATAGGTTGTAGGGTGATTCAGAGTGGATTGGGTTGGCCTGCCAGTACACCTTTTTTATATTTAATAATATCTTTATTATTTATTTGATATATTAAATATGATTACAAGAACTAGTATTCAGTATTGATCCAATTTTTAGTCCATTTATCTGTAACAAGAACTAGTATTCAGTCTAACAAGAACTAGTATTCAGTATTAAATATGATTACAAGAACTAGTATTCAGTCTAACTTGGTTCTTGACTGCTGTAGCAGGACCAAATTCAGTGACATCCATGAAGTCTAACAAAATGTATTAAAGTATTTAGTCCAGGTATGGTGCGATTATCTTTAGTTTATGCACCTAAACTTTTGTTACAATCTTGATTGCTGTAAAAGATATAGTATCTGCTAAGTACCCAAACTTTTGTTACAATCTTACATACGCTGATTGTATATTCTTAATGTCTTGGAATTGAATATTGTGTATATGTGTTCAAGGTGATCTGGTTCATGCTGTTGTCCCTTTTATGGGTGAATCTATCACTGACGGTACATTGACAGCTTTCCTACTTAGCCTGGAGATAGGGTTGAAATTGATGAACCAATTGCACAAGTTGAAACAGACAAGGTATTTCGCCTACTTAGCCTCGTTTTGGAGCTCATGAGGTTATAACTATCGGAATTGTTATTAACAACAAATTTTTTATGTCTCAGGTGACTATTGATGTTGCTAGTCCTGAAGCTGGTATAATTCAAGAGGTAAGACATCTTTTAATTTTGCACAACTGCGCCAAGGTTGTTCAAATCAATACTTCTGTTAGAATATACGAAGCAAAAAGCCTGAAATTTAGCTTTGATATTGTAGTTTATAGCAAAGGAAGGGGATACCGTCGAACCAGGTACAAAAATTGCTATCATTTCTAAGTCCGTCGAAGGTGCAGCTGCTCTACCCAAGAATGGACCATGCATGTGGAACCCTCAGTGGTGTTCTGCTGTCAAACGTATTTCTCAAGGGACCCCGCCTTTGGTCAGTTGGCATTTACTTGAAATGTTGTACATATTGTTTTGACACGATGGTATTTTCTAGTAACTTGAGTCTTGTAAAAATGATGTCTTGGTCAGGTTGTTAGCTTGGTCAAATGGCTTGAAGACCAGTTGGAACTTAATGCTCTTTACAACCCTGGTAGTCGTAGAGGAAGTGGAAATGAAAAGCTGCTGCAAGCCAAAGATCATCACTTTCTGCTGCTTTAGGTGGGCGTGTTGGGGTTAATACTGTTAGTTATAAGTTAGTACTGTTGGTTCATATAGTTAGTGTTGCTTATATGATATGCATTAGTTATAAGTTAGTACTGTTTGTTCATTCCAATTTTATTGTATTTGAATTAGTTTTGATATATATTTGAATTTGTTTTGATATATATATATTGATTTCTTAAATGTGACTAAAAGATGTATATAGTCACACTTATTAATGCTTTTGGTCACTGTTGCTTAATTCGTTGTGTGACTAAATATTACAAAAGGCCACACAAAAAAAAATTCATGTGGCAATTGGATGATCAATAGTCACACAAAATACACATTTCTTCACTTTAAACAGCATACAATCACACTTATTAGCACTTTTAGCCACTTTATGCTTAATTGTATATGACTAAATACCCAAAACAAATATGTTTTTTGTGACTAAATATTACAAAAGGCCACACAAACTAAAAATTCATGTGACAATTGGATGATCAATAGTCACACAAAATACTCATTTCTTCACTTTAAACAGCATATGGTCACACTTATTAACACTTATGGCCACTTTTTGCTTAATTGTATGTGACTAAATACCCAAATCAAACATGCTTTGTGTGACTAAATATTACAAAAGGCCACACAAATTAAACATTCATGTGGCCATTGGATGATCAATAGTCACACAAAATACACATTTCTTCACTTTAAACATCATATGGTCACACTTATTAACACTTTTGACCACTGTTTTTTAAATTGTATGTGACTAACTCGAAAAAAACAACACACGATGTGTGACTAAATCATCACAAACGTCACATTTATTATATTTTCGTGTGGCCATAGGATGGGAAATAGTCACACATACTGATGAATCCAACAAAACTTGTGCCTAATTAGTCACACATATTCGGGTTTTGGTCACTCTTTTTCGATGAAAACGGCCACAAACTAAACAATGTGACCATATGATACCTACGGTGGCGCGACTTTTTGTCACACACACCCAAAAAAACGTGTGTGACTATATGCATATAGTCACGCATTTCCAGTGTGACGATAGGTGAAATCTGTACCAGTGTATGGAAAACTCACTTATTTTACCGATTGGGCTAGTTAGCCCAATAAGCAATTAATAAGCAATATAGATAAGCTGATCGGATAAACACTTTTGTAACATTTTTCACACCCTTAAGTAAACCCAATGATAAGCCCAAAAAGTCTTAAAACACCTCGGATCGAAAAACGTAAATGGGCTTTTATTAGTTATCGTTAAAGCCCATTTAGCTTAAAAATAAGCATTTTGGCTAATAAGTAGTTAAAATTAACTTAAATAAGCTTTATTAAGTTAGTAAAACTCTCGAAAAACTTTTCACTCTCTTTTTGTAAATTTTGGACTAAGTTTGCAAAGAATATGTCATTTCGGGTTAAATATGTAAACTTTGTATAAATATGTTCTAAAATGTTCATTTAATAACCTGAGGGTATAAATTGATCAAACAGTAAACTGGTGGCTTAAAATGTCATTTTGGGAATTATTGGACTAAAAATGTAATAAAAAATTAACCAAGGACTAGCGGTGCAAAACTTCACCGTTAGGGTAGAAAGTGTAAAATTGGTAAAAGTACAAGGACAAAACTGTAACTTTAACACTTACATATTTCATTTCATATTTTACATTTTCCATTTCACTCACGTGCATTTTATTACGTTTCGTTCAATATTTTAATCCCGTTACGTTTATATTTATATATAACGAATTTTAACGAATAACTTAACGTTTCGTTCAAACACTTTCGAGTGAACGATATTTATGGAATCAATGACATAAAAACATGATAATATCATATATAATATTATTTTTGAACTTTAAGCATTTTAAGCATATCACACTCATATCACACACCAAATCGTTATCCGTTACTCGTTTTCACACTCACTATTCATATTAAGTCACAAATACCAAATTCTCAGACTTCACTATTATCCAGGTCGTGTGTTGGAGCCGTTACCGTAATTTCACTTGATTTTACATTTCCACCTTGCCAGTTACACACAAGGTGAGTCATAGCCCCACTTTTACTTATTTAACAAGTTTACACTCTATGGGGGGATACATGCTACAAACTAAAACACAAGTATTTTCAAATATTTTTGTATGCTTCACCTGATATGATATTGACTAAGTTACTCTATTGCCACAAGCCCCTCACATCATGAACCATTAATCACTTGCGAGTGAACGCGAATATAGTGAATAGATCTATTGGAGGCTGACTGCCTATTCCACTAATGCCTTGACAAATAGCCTTAGTTGCTAGTCAGATTAGTCGCAATGCACTATATTTGAAGGAAATAGGCAATGGCAAAACACCTATTACACGAGGGCCCCACACCGGTTACTACACTATTAACGTTTGCGTGTCATGAGACTTAGGGCAATATATACAACTGCAATATCACCATTTTAAACATGATTGTAATTCACAGGCAATCACTACTTGTGTTTTCACAAACTCATTACTAATACAAACTCTATGATTTCACTCAACAATTTTGTTGACTTTTAGCATGTTTATCTCAGGTAATTAGCGGAGCAGATAAGGCAGAGAGCGGGCAATAAACTCAGGGTTTTTAATGTGGTGTAAAATAAAGTCATGTCATTCACTTTTAAAGTACCGCACCCTTTTATGGGATGTTTTAACTCTGATATTTTCACATTTTGTACTTCAACTTTGATTTGAATAACAAGTACTTTTAAAATGCCTCTTTTGAGCCGTTTTCTATTATTATGACAAAGATCCTCCCCGTAATACCCGATTAGTCTTCCGCTGTTAACTCATAATTTATGGGGTGTTACATGGATACTTATGACGTAGAAAAAGAATATTATGTGCAAGATGAGAACATGGATGAAAACTTAATAATTACTGAAGAAGATCTTAAGAAAGCTGCACTTGAAGTAGAGTTGGAAAAGAAAGCTAGAGAAGAAGAAGAAGAAATAAGGTTAAGACAACTTGAGGATGAAGAGTTGGAAAAGAAAGCTAAAGAAGAAGAAGAGAAAAGGTTAAGACAACAAGAAGAAGAAGAGTTAGCTAAGAAAACTGATGATGAAAAGGAAGCTGACGACTACATACAAACACCTCCAACTTCACCTCCAGCATCTCCTCCAATTCCTGAAGATTCACCTCCAGTTTTCCCTCCAGCTTCAACTAAAGATTTGGACTATAATGTCAAAAAAGATTCTCCAATTCCTGAATCATCAACACATTCATCACCGCTACCAACACAAACAACATCAACATACAAGTCAATCAAGAAACCAATTAACATGATGATTTCTGATGAACTCAAATAAGTACATTTTATTACCATCATTTATCCTATTTATTTGACTTGTTTTATATATTATCTGTGAGAATTGATACGTTAATGTTTACTTTTGTAATTCTGAAAGAAAAGCACCTTCAAGACCAAATTGTAACGTTAACCAACATGGTCACCGGCTTATCAGATCAAGTAAATGAATTTCAAAAGACAAAACAACAAGTTGACGAGTACTTATCCAAAGATGTCCAAGCTGACATGGATAGACTCATAATGAACTACACAGAAAAATTCCTGGAGACGAACTTATCAGAGATTGTCTCAAATGACTTGAAAAAGTATCTGAAACCGTTGAGAGGTCAACTCAAGCCAATTATCAGACAAATCGTTAACGAGGTGATCTTTACAACTCCTCTCAAACTTCACACAGTCCCTACACCGCCAAAGGAAATCACATTTGAAGAACTTCAGCTTCAGATATTTGATCGATTGTCTGGTATTACAACCATGACCCCTGAAGAAACGGCAATCTATAATGTTGTCTCTGTAAATCTTTCCAAGACTGCATGTAAAGCCGAAGCTGATACTCACAAGAAGCCGAGGGAAGACGAAGATCCTGACCCTAACTCATGGTCAAAGAAACAAAAGTCAACCAGTGGTGCTTCGTCTTCACATCAGGAACCGACCAAACCTTCAACAACAACAGCTACTCAAAACGAACCAAAGGCGTCCGAGTCAGCACTAAAAGAAGATGATCATTTTATCTACACCGGTGACGACTTCCAGGAACAGCCTGAATCAATACCTGGACCATCATCAACCTCCAAGAGCACAAGAAAATGAAAAGGCAAACAACCTAAAGTTGTCTCGTGGCAAGACAACGACAACACAACCGAATTTGGATGGTTTGATGATATGGTTAACGCTCAACCGCCTCTACCCGAAGATGCAGAACCATTACCTGGACGTACAGTGGAATTCACCCAAACAATCAAGAAAGAGTTTGGTATCAAGAAGTTAACCAAGAAGGAATTGAGATGGATCAAGAACGATGCATTTAATCTTCTCAAAAAACGATCCGGGAGCGCAGCCGAACTGGAATATCACTTGGAAAACATTGCACGAGCAATGTCCAATGATATCGACTGGCTCAATCCTGAGCACAACGTCGACCATACCTCTGGAAAGACTGGACCATACTTCACAAATTGGACCAAGCCTTTACCAATGGTGGGAAAACCACAACAACCAAGGATTCCTTTCAGGTTCTTCTTCAATAACGACTTGGAGTATCTTCAACATGGACACAAGACTGAACGAAAATACGCATCTTCCCTGACTTACAGAATTCCCTCAGCAAGATACCATCACACAAAAATCGAGGAAACTGAAGCTCACCTGTTCATTGACAAGGTAGTTCCATATAACAGAGATGTACAACTCAGGATTCATCACTGGCCAGAACACCGACAGCTTTACTACCGCAGCAGAGAAAAGTTAAGGGAAGAAGTCAGAAATTCGAAAAGGATTGTAGCCATCATGTCACTTGAATCATCAACAAAATGGGAATACTCGTACATGCAGAAGATTGTGGTCAAACAACAAGATGAAAAGGAGTATGCATTCTGTGAAGCCAACTTTCCCGATTTGACTTTGAATGACATTGAAGACATGTATCTCAAAAAAGTTCAAGGGAAATTTCGACGGTTTTCAACTGAGCTACTATATGCCTTCATTACTTCTCTTCTTATCTTCATAAGACGTGTAATAATTCAAGAGAGAGTTGAAGATTTCCAGTTAGGTGTTGAGAGTTACCAACGACAACTCAATCTGACAAGACCACAACTTCAGTATCCTAGAATTCATGAAGCTTCACAGTACCAACTGAAGAAAGAACCTGCCTTCGATTTCACCTACAGAAGTGCATTTGGAAACGTCTGCTTTATGCAATATGACAAAATTCATAAGTTCTGTGATGATACATTGAAGGCTGTGAGAGATGGCTTGTAACTTCGATTGCAAGATTAGAATTTGGACAAGAAGCATAGGTGGAATGCTAAAGAATCAAGGGACGTCCGCAACTTCATCAAAAAAATCGAAGAAAGGTTGAAGCGACGTGACCATATCAGACGGTTTGAAAGCTATGTCGGAGGAAGACCGAGTTTCCCAATCTTGACATTCCAACGGCCAGAGTAAAATGGTTAGCTTGTGAGTTAATTGTTAAATACTTTACGATTGATTTGTAATTTTTATGGTTTGTGCACACATAACAGTGTACAACCCGTATTTTGTAAAGAAAGGACCCTGGGGTACGCTTCAGTGCCTCAATCCTGATATAAGGAGCGAAGGCTTCTTACTTTTGAGTAGGATTAATCAAATTTTGTATGGTCTTCAAAATTCTGCTCAAAAGAACAAGTATTCCCTCTCGTAATCAAAACCTCAAAAAGTTATTTCACTTATTGAGGGGGTATTTGAAACAATATTTGTTCAAAACGGATAAGTTCTTGTTAAATTCTTCCCGTAAACCTCAAAAAACATATTTTAATCAAACTTTTTTCAAAAACAACATCAATATGCTATGTTTTATGGGGAGAAAAACAAAAGAATAAAATATGGTAACATAAGTGGGGAATCTCACATGAACTCGACTCAGATATCACCAATGAATTGACGAAACTTAAAATGTCAGTATTCGAAAGGACTTGTCCAAGTAGAGTGTACCATTTCGATAAACTTACTTTGGACTTGACCAGGCCGGGTAATAATTTCAAACTAGTCTAAGTAGTGATGTAAGCGTGTCTCGAATCGGTCCTGTTCACTGAAAGTCGATCAGTTCAAAAGTGCGATCTCTACCCAACATGTGCAAATTTATAATAATAACCTATGAGCACATGTGAAGGGGGAATATTTCTGAAAAGTCCAAAACTCTCAAAGTGTGAACAAACTTGTTTTATAATCATAAACACTTTGAGAGATTTTCACAAAAGGTTTTATGGCATCATGATCGGAAAAACCTAGGATAATCATGGAGTAATAAGGTGATTGTGGTTAGATTTATGTCCCATGATCCGCCAGAGCCGAAGGGATCTACCCAGGGACAACACCAATAGTTTAGTACTAGAAGTCCTTAGGTATGATTGAAAAAAGAAGTAAAGAAATGAAAGGAGAAATAAGGGGTTGAAGAATTTAAAAGAAAAGTTAAGAAAAAAGGTGAAAAGAAATAGCCCTCCAAATGATCAACTTAGGGCAGAAACCGGGTTCAATTCATATGCTACTGGCTGTTACTATGGTGACACCGGTATTGAAGACAAGACGTCATGGACCCAATGACATACTGCACTTAACCTTCTAGCCACTCAAGGTCTCTTAAAAGGACTTGTTTCATTTCTCACGGAGAACCTTGCATAATCTATCGACCTCTCACTTCGAGATGTGTTGATATTGAAAAGGAGACACTATGCTCCATGCCTCCGACGACTAAACCCAAAACGCACTAATCGAGTCTAGAGCTACGAGATTCATCAAAAGATCTCTTAGGATACACATTCCAAAATATACACTTGTGTTCGCCAAAAAAAGACACAAGTTGTAAGAGTCTTTTATGAGATCTTCAGATCTTGCCACTTATATATCATGGTGGTTATTACTATATTTCAAACAGTCTACAGTCGTGGAGTGATACTTAGGTACACTTCAGCGACTCACCTAAATTGTCGGTGTACTTCGGTGCACCTGGGTAAGCCTTCTTGAGGGTATCTAATTCAGGAACAGCCTTTGTAAGGCTTAGAGATGTGTTTTCACACTATGATGTTAATAATCTCGACGTCTGAACTTGTTTAAATCTGGAAATCCCACTAAGGAGATTCCTTTCACGAATCGAGTCCTGAAAATGTGGGTCCGTACTTAGATTTTATCCAATGTACTGATAATTTCCTTAATGGGATTCAGACAGCTGATGTGCCCGACCAAGGTGAATGGAATCAAGACATTCATCAGTAAAACAATCGTAGTGGTCTAATCTTTAGAAAAAGTCCACCGTGATCAATTGATGATTATCACTAACCTTTACCATGCAGATACCGATGAATGATCCTTGGAGGAAAGACCGTTACCATCATGATTCATCAACTCATACTCAAGATCTACATGCTTATACCAACATCACAAATGACAAAGTTCTCATCAAAGGTCAAAGCAAAGTTCAAAAATATTCTACGTCAATGTCAAAGAATCTCCAAAGTTGAAAGATAAAGATCAAAGCTATGAAATAAGAACTCTTTATGCATGAAGATTCAAAGTCAAAAGAGGTATGAGCATGATGGAAAAGACGTAAAGACAACAAAGTTAAAGACGTTGATGAAAGCAAGGAAAAACCACCATAATATCACAATGAACAAGAATAAACGAACAAAGATGTGAAGAATTCGAAGACGTCTCAAGCAAAAATTATCAAAGTTAAAGTAAAGAGATGAAGACTTCAATCAACCTATGATGACCAACCCTTAAGGGGAGATTGTTGGGAACACGTTTTAGTATAAAGTGTTGGTCATAGTTATATGTAATAGGTTGATGTGTATTTAAGGCCTTTATGTTTATCTATATGGTTCGGCCTATGTAGAAGGCTCATGGGCCGTAGCCCTTGATTAAGATATTAGAAACATCTAAAGGGTGTTGCCCTAGATAGCTTAGCCTATAAATACTATGTATCCTCTCCTTTGGAGAGTGTTGGTTATTCATTTATCATATCAAACCTTTGTCATTTTGTTTTACATATTTGAGTAATCGACCAAGCTCTCTTTCTCTCTTATTTCTATCATTACTATACTTGTGTTACATAGATATGGTGACCTAACAGATTCCCCTTCCATGGTGAAGAATGAATTTATGTCTCATTTTCAAAATAGATTTGATCGTCCTTCTTCAGCTCGCTTTTCTCTTGATATGGTTTTTCCTAACCAACTATCCTTGGATACTAAAGATGAGTTAAAAAGGGCTGTTTGGGATTGTGGCTTGGATAAATCTCCCAGACCGAATGGATTCACGTTTTGCTTTTATAGACGATATTGGAGTTTCTTAGAAAATGATGTTATGGAAGTTGTCTCCCATTTTTTCCAGCATGGTACGTTCCCCTAAATGTGAAAATTCCTCATTTATCGCTTTGGTCCCAAAATCTCAAAATGCTAATATGGTTAAAGACTATCGCCCTATTAGTTTGATTGGGAGTTTATATAAGATAGTTGCTAAAATATTGGCGAACCGTTTAGTAGTTTTCATGGGTGATATTGTTAGTGATGTGCAATCGGCTTTTGTTGCGGATAGACAAATTTTAGAAGGCCCTTTCATTCTGAATGATTTGATTCAATGGTGCAAAGCTAAGAAAAAGCAAACAATGACTTTCAAAGTTTATTTTGGAAAGGCTTTTGACTCGGTTCGGTGGGACTATCTAAATGACGTATTGAAAAGCTTTGGTTTTGGTAATCGATGGTGCGGTTGGATTCAAAGCTTCCCACCATGAAAGATAGATTGTTTTGGTCTTTGTCGGGCTCAGGTGATTTTTCGGTTGCTTCGGTTCGCAAATTCATTGATGATCATTTGCTCCCTGATGTTTCTTCTAAATTTTGTTGGATAAAGATTTTTCCTATCAAAGTTAATATTCTTGCTTGGAAAATTAAATTAGATTATTTGCCCACTCGGTTTAATCTATCTAGAAGAGGCCTGGATATTCATTCTATTCTATGTCCCATTTGTGAGAAACATACTGAAACATCTAGTCACATTATTTTCGCTTGTTCTATGGCGAGAGATATTCTTCGTAATATCGCCTATTGGTGGGATGTTAATCCTCCTCAGGTCGCTTCTTTTGAGGAATGGAAGGTTGGATGCCGAGTTTAAATATTTCTTCTGATCGTAAGCTGTTACTTGAAGGCGTTGTTTATACTGCTTGGTGGTTCATCTAGAATTTTCGGAATAAGTTGGTTTTTGGATCAACCACTCCTTCCAAAGCGGTTCTTTTTTATGACATTGTGGCTTCTTCCTTCCAATGGTGTAAACATAGGGGTAGATTCAAATTTAATTGGTTGGATTATCTTAAAAATCCTTATCCTGTTATCATGTAATTTTGTTTATCTAGCTCCTTGCTAGTTTTAATAATATCAGCCGTTCAAAAAGAAAAGGAAAAAAAAAAAAAAAAAAAAAAAAAAAAAAAAAAAAAAAAAAACAATTTACAATGTATATATGAGTTGAGAGCAATATAGATCTCATATTTGTTATAGATCAAATGAATCAATCATGTCCATTCATTTTTTGAACAAAACAAAAAAAAATAAACTTTCACCCTTTTTAAAAAAAAAATATATCTCGCAAACCGTTAATCGTTACGCTAAAAAATCACATCATCGCGACGAGAATTAAATTATATTTCTATAGATATGCACTTCTATATACTTTCGACTATTTTTTTTATCAAAATTTCCGCCTAAAAAAATCTCATGTGATTTGGAAAAATCACATGTGATTTGGAAAAATCACATGTGATTTTTCTCGCCGGAAATTTTGAAAAAAAAAAAAAAAAAAAAATCGTCGAAAGTATATAGAAGTGCATGTCTATAAAAAAATAGTTTAATTTTCGGCGCGATGGTGTATTTTTCGTAGCTTGAATATTTACCGTTTGCAAGATATGTTTGTTTTTAAAAAAGAGTAAACTGCAAAAAATATCCCTAAACTTTGCGAAAATTGCGAAAGATGCCCTCGAAAAAAAAGTGCAAATATTGTCCCTAACGTTTCAATTTTCTGCAAGTTGTGTCCTTCCCGCATTACTGTAGTTGCAAATTTAGTTTTTGGACTAACGCTCGTTAACTTTTTCACGTTAATGGTGTTTGAAATTGCTATTTTACCCTCATCTTCATCCCACAATTACTTTTTTTTTGTATTTGCAATTAATGCCCCTCCACCACATCCATCACCACCACTATCCTCCATTATCCAACATCACCACCACCCTCCACCACCACCACCCTCAACCACCACACAACCACCGGGTATCAATTGTATTACATTACAGTTAGTAATTAAATTAAATGGCATATAATATTACAATTATTAATGAACAATGATAACCCACAGAGAGCTTGCTGATACAAACAATTTTAGATCTTTTTGTCGTTGTATTCGTACTGAATATTGATTTGTATTTTGTAGAAGTGCAAAATTCCGGCCTTTTAAAATGAATGGGTTGATGTTGATTTGTGTTGTGCATGGGAAATCAAAACATATAGCTAAATGGGGAAAATATAGAAACTCCCCCAAGCGTATTGTTGGGAATTATGATACGAATCAAGAGAAGACAACTTAGGTCTGGTAGTTTATCTAAGTTAGGTCTGTTTGTGTTATTAGGTCTGGTAATGTAATGTTAAGTCTGGTAGCATGTTTAAGTCTGGTTGACTTGTAAAGTTAAGTCTGGTCGTGAAGTTAGGAAAGTTTGTTAGAGTTATGTTAGGAAAAGATACAATGCGTGTATGTATCTTTATAGAAGATTTGTGTATATCTTCTGAGTCGGTTAGTATTAGGGTTTCCTTGTGTTATAAAAGGATCCCTAAAGATTGTTAGTTCGTGTGTGAGTTGTACGAGTTCACTATTGTGATTATAATCAATATACGAAGTTAGTGATATCTTTGCTTGTGTTCTTAATTGTTCTTATTAAGATTCCGCATTAACAATAACAATCACCTAGGGTTTCTCACTTAGATTGGTTCGGATTTATCCTAACCATCTACTAGGTATTCAAGACTACTTAGTGATCCATATACTATTTTGTGGACCAACAAGTGGTATCAGAGCAAGGAGAGAGACTCTGAATTCGAAGAACACTAAATCTCAAAAACCTAATTCTCACTCAAATCACCCTACACAATGTCTGAATTTGATAAGCCTGTTAACACTGAAACTTTCTCAATCCATAACTGTGAGGATGAGAAATCAAACCATGAAGATGAAGGAAAAACCGAAACCAGTAACTCCCAAACACAACAACAACCCATCCCTTCCACAACCACAATCTCAAACATAAAACTTCCATTACTGAAAAGAGAAGAGTATGATATATGGGCCATGGAGATGGAACATTATCTGGAATACATTGATAGCGATGTATGGAAGGTGATTCAGAAGGGAAATTCTAAGAAAAGAATTTCACAAGGGAATGATGGGCATATCAGAATAATGCCACCAGTATCTGCTGAGGAGATTAGAGCTGTGGAGAAAGAAAAGAAGGCCAGAACCTTGCTTCTTATGGCTATTCCTAAGGAGCATCTACAAAGGTTTCATGGCATTCTTGATGCAAAGGAGATGTGGGAGGCTATCAAGAAACGATTTGGAGGTAATGCTAACTCCAAGAAGATGCAAAAGGCTGTTCTTAAACAGCAATTTGAAACATTCAGTGTTTCAAAGACTGAAGGTTTGGAGAAGGGCTATGACAGATTTCAACATCTGTTAACACAACTGGAAGTTCATGGTGCAGCAGTTTCAAATGAGGATGCAAACCACAAGTTCCTTAGGTCTTTACCATCAGAATGGGGCAATGTATCTGTGGCGATAAGGATTAAGGAGGAAGTAGATTCAATGACACCTGATGACCTATACAATAATCTCAGGATGTTTGAAAGGGACATCAGTAACACCACTCAGGCTTCAACCAGTTCATCAAATGTTGCTTTTGTGTCACAAAACAAAAGCAGTACTTACAAGGTTAAATCTGGTGGTGTTAGGTCTGGTAACTATGAAACTCCTTCAAGTGAAAGGTCTGCTTCAAGTTTTACTGATGAAGTGATACATTCTTTCTTTGCCAATCAAACGGAAGATGAAAGCTTTATTAGTGAAGACCTTGAACAAATTAATGATGCTGAAGTTGAGGAGATGGACATAAAATGGCACATTGCCATGGTTGCTTTAAGGGTCAAACGATTTCAGAAGCAATATGGAAGGACTATCAACTTCAACAACAAATCACCAGTGGGATACACAAAGAGGACTGTTGAATGCTACAACTGTCACAAGCATGGACATTTTTCAAGAGATTGTCCAGAGAAGAAGCCTGCTGATGGGAAAAGAGATGATGATGGGAAGATGGAAAAGAATCAGATGAGCCTGCTGACAATGGAAGCTGGAGGAGTCAACTGGGGTGAGCATCCGAGAGTGAATGAGGAGTCTGATCATGCTCTCATGGCTATTGGTAATGAGGTATCATTATGCTCTAAATTATGCACTGACTCATATAATCATGTTAAGGCTTTGTGTGATGAGCAGCAAGAACAAATAGGTGATCTAGAAGTAAATTTATTAGCACATAAAAATGTTGTAAAAACTTTAGAAGCACAAAAGGTCACCCTTCAAAACCAACATGCTGCTTTAAATGAAAAACTATACTTTCAAGCTAATAAAATATACGAACAAGATGAAAAGCTTAAAAGGTATAGACAATTAGGGCTTAAAATTCAGAAGGAAAGGGATGAGCTGAGAAAAAGGGTAGATCAATGGAACAGTTCAAATAATAACTTGTTTAAGTGTTGGGATTCTCAAATTAAGTCAAATAAAAAATGTGGCTTAGGATATGAGGAAAATGAGAATAGGGCTATATTTAAGAATAAAGAAGAGGACTATGCTGATAAGCCTTTGTATAATAGGTTTGTTAAGACTGGTGACTTTAAGGGAGTACCACCACCTTTGAGTGATGACTATACTCCTCTTGAAAAAGAAGAGTTGGATGATTCACTCTTTGTGTATGGTAAGAAAGGTCCTCAAGTGCCTGAACCAACCACCTCAGAGGACAAATCCAGTAGGTATTCTTCTTGTCAATCCAATGACTCTGAAGGATCTACTGATGGTTCCTCTGATCACTCTAAGTCTGAGTCAAACAATGAGGAAAAAGAGAATCCTGAACCTAAGGTTGTTGAGAAGTGTGAACCTGTTGTTACTAAACCTGTAGTGACTGAACAAAAGGTTGAGACAGTCAAACCTAGTTGTGTCAATCACATAAAAACTCCTAGGGAATCTGTTAAAATGAGTGAGTCACCTAGAAGCAATAGTGTTCACAGAGAAAGTAGGAGTAGTTATACTTATGCTCCTAAAAGATGCTTTGTGTGTGGAAGTTTGAGTCATTTAATAAGAGATTGTGACTTCCATGAAAAGAGAATGAAAAGAGAGGCTGAGCAAAAGAGAATGAATGTTAATAAGGGTCATAGTTCAAATAAACCAGTTTGGAATAATGCTAGTAGAGTTAATCATGCTAACCAGTTTGTTCCCAGACCTGTACAACTAAATAACACTACCAGACCTAACTCTTATGTCAGTTCTGGTAGACAAAATTTTAGGTCTGGCTACAGGAACTTTGATATGAATAGGCAAAATGTTAATTCTATGAGGCCTAAAGTGAATACTGGTTATGTTAATTCTATGAGACCGATTGTGAACACTGGTTTTGTGAGACCCAAACAACCTTTTCAAAAACCTTTAGGTGAATGCAAATTTTCAAAGAAATAATTTTTATAAAGCTCATTCACCTGTAAGGAGACTAACAAATTCAAATGGGGGTTCTGCTGATAATTTCTCTGATTGCTGGGCTTGGAATCCATTTAAAAATGAATTTACCTATAAGTCCAAACATGGCTTCACTGGAGCAAGTTCATACAAGACCTATAAGTATGTTGCTCCACAGAAAGGACTCAAGCCCACTCAGGCCTGGGTTGTTAAGAAAAACTGATTTTCTTTCTTAACTTTGTATAGTTTGTATATTTGTTTGTTCTTAATCTTGCTACTCTTCTTAGTTATTCTTATTTTCAGTAGTCAATTTGTTTTCTGCTTTCCATAGTATGTGTGTTTTTGGTATTTTGTGCTTAACTTTGTTTTGCAGTTGTTAACTCTTCTCTATTGCAAGTAATTCATATGTGGAAAATTAAAACATCAGAACCAAAGAGCTTTTTATTTATTAACAATAAATTGCATTCTAGGATGCAAGTTACAATGCTTCATAAGACAAAAGCTTTAACGCAAACCAGCTTAACATCACCACCTACACTTTCTGTTTCCCTTTGCCCATGAAGTCAGGAATGGTCTTCTTGGCTCCTCTGCCACCAAACTGATTCCACGCTTTTGGGCATGGAAGTCCAAGAATCAAGCTGCTTGGTGGGGGACGTGGCACAGAACCACTTCTCAGGGAAGGCACAACCTTTGAAGGAAAAGTCTCTTCATCATCTTTGGAAGGGTCTTCTTCTTCAGCACTTTTATCATCTACATCAGAAGGGGGAATTGGTCTTGAAGTCTTTGGTGCTTCATTGTCTGGTTCCTTTTAGAAAGATCATAAGCAGCTAGCCATTGTTTCAGAGTTGATTCTCTCAATGTCTTGTTTCTTGTGATTGATGAATACCCTGGTGGGAAGTATCCACCCCATCCTCCTGATGATGAATCAGAAGATGAGCCATTTGGATCCCAAGAAGAATCGGATGAAATCTCTATGGTTTCTAAGTTGGATGGATCCATTATGCTTATAAGGTTTTCTTTTGGTTTGTGATGGTTTTTGTGATAAAACAATGGGTGGTTTTATAGGGAAAATCAAGGTTTAATGTCTTTTAATGCTCGGTTGGTGTATGAGTTAATACTTGCAGGGAAAGAGTTATTAATTGTATTTTTGGAAAGTTGACCACCGTCTTTATTCTGGTTAAGTATTTATTAGTGTTATCAAAAAAAAAAAAAAAAAAAAAAAAAAAAAAAAAAAGGGGAGATTTACACTTAAGGGGAGGTAATGTACATTTAAGGGGAGGCAAATGTACAAGTTTTACATGTTTGGGTAAACTTAAGTGTTAAATCTGGTAGCTTGTATGTCTTGCAAAGATTGGTTTTTGTCTCCTTTTTCTTGTTGTTTCATCTAATTCTTGCAGAAAAGATTGGAATGAGATGATGCAAAGCCTTGCATTCGCTATATTCAGTGTGTAAGTCCACTCTCTTGGTTAGGTCTGGTAAGTTTATGATTCAGCCTGGTTGACTATTTAGGTCGGGTAGTGTTATATTTTTGACCGTTAGATCTGGTCAGAATAATAAAGATTTATCTAAAATATTACCGTTGCACTATTTTCGGTAAAAATCGATATTTATGAAGTATATAAGATTAAAATTTGATATATTTTATCTCCTTTTATTCTTTATTTACTTCCAAATTTAAATCATCTTTATTTTTCACGACTCTGTTTCTACGCTCATATTTTCAAAAACCCTACCCTTCTAATCAACCAGACCTAAATCATTTACTCATCTATGGCTAACCTCAAGTTTGTGGACAAGCATAATCAAGTTGGTTTCTTGAAGAAGCCAGATCAAAGTGCAGGTTTCGAGCAAATTGTGGATTTCCTAAAAGGTTCTTACATTTGTTATTCATTAACTCATAATCCTACTATTTATCAGTCCCTTGTCAAGCAGTTCTGGAGGTCGGTTACCTCTGAGACTCTTGATGATGGGACACCATGTTTAAGGGCAATCATAGATAAAAATGGTTTTACCATTACTGAAGCTACGATTAGGGAAAGTCTCCAATTGGATGATGCTTTAGGAGAATTTGATTTGCCTAGTGATGATATTTTGGAGGGATTGAATAGCATTGGGTACCCCACAGATGGAAGTTTTACCTTTTGGAAAAGTCATTTTTCACCTCAGTGGAGGTTTTTAGTACATCATTTACTTCAGAGTTTAAGTCCCAAGAGTGGTGGATGGGATCAATTTGGAATCAGAATTGCTTCTGCATTGGTCTGTATCTCATTTGGAAGGAAATTTAACTTTTCAAAATTAATTTTTGAAGGAATGGTGAAAAATGCTAAGGACCCAAAATTTTTAATGTATCCACGATTTTTGCAAATGATCTTGAATTTTGAAACTACGGATAAAGTGCCTTACATCAGTGTGGCCTTTACTCCCAAACTTTTTGCAAATTTAAAAAGGAGTTTTCAAGGGACAGACAAACCTTTGCTTGCTGCTATGCTTGGTACTAACAATGCAGGTACTTCTGGAGCTGCACCAGTGCATCCTGATGAAGAACAAGACCAAGTATCATCTAGGTCTGCTACACCTACATCTTCTCCAATTCCATCACCTCAACCAGGTCCCTCACCATCTTCTGAAAGACTATCTACACCTATCCAACAATCTTCACCTCCACAACCAAATGTTCCAAGTCCTGCAAGGGAGGAGGAACATGATCCCATATCTATGGAAAATCTTCTTATCATTGTTCCTCAACTACAAAAGAAGATTGCTATTTTGGAAACGTCTAATGAGGCACTCAGAAAAGCTTATGTGACTTTGGTGAAGAAAGTAAAGAAAATGGGAGTAGCAATGAAGAAAAAGGGTGTTTCTTTTGATGATGAGGAAGGTGAAGCTGAAAATTCTTCCAAACAGGGGAGGAATTTGGAGCAAGAACAGGAAAATATTCTTCAAACACCAGTTCAAGAACCACTTGTTCAAGATAATGTCACCACAATTAGTCCAGAGACACTAGAAGTAGCAGAGACTTTGGCTCAATCAATGGGCAAAATTAAACAGGATAGGAAGAAAAGAAGGTTAATTTTGTCTGTTGAGGAAGAGGTTGAAAAGTTTGGGACTATATCTGATGAAAAGTCTGGTGAAGAAAAGTCTGGTAATGAACTTAGTTCTGGTAATGAAGAACAACAATCTGCACTAAGAAAGGGAAAGCAGGTTGTGAAGGAAACTTCATTGCCAAAGAAGTCTAAGAGAAAAACAAGAGAAGAACTTGCATCTGAGGCTGCAATTGAGAGGATTAAGGCACAAGATATTGCTGAAGAAGAAAGACAAAAGATGCTAGATGCAGTTTATGAAGACAATTGGCTGAAGAATCTGATGAGTTTACAAAGCTGCTCAATGTTGATGATGAAGTGAGAGCAAAGTATGAAGAGCTGCTAACTATTGAAGGTTTAACTGCTGATGAACGAGCCAAACAGTTAGCTAACTTCATAAATGCAAGAAATAATGATGATACATTGGGTGGATTCTTAGAAAAATTCAAGCTTCAGAAGAGATCAAAGATTCCCAAGAAGATGTCTATGGCAGAAAAGAAATATGATATGAAGATGTATCTTAAGAATCAAATGCATCTTTCTTTGGAACAGATGAAAAGGAAGTCATATGAAGAAATACAAGTAGCATATCTCAAGGCATTTGAGAGAGATCAAGGTTACAAAGCTATTGATTATGATGATGTGCAGAAATATTGCTTTCAAAGTAGAAAGGCTAAAGAGACTGAACTGGTCATTGAAACTGATAAGATGATTAATATACAACCTGAAGCTGGTAAGTCAACAGAAGAAGTGCATGCTGAAGTAATAAAGCCTATTGTGTTTCAAAGAAGAAAAGGTTTGGAAAGAAAAAGTAAATCCAAGAAAGTGGTTGTCGAAGAGGAATTAGATGAAGAACCTTCATCTGAAGGAGCCACAATGGGGACTATTGAAAGCACAAAGGAACCAACTAAGGTTGTCAAGTATCAACTAATAATGACTGGTGAGAGGGCTGCATATCAAATAATAAGGGAAGATAATTCTGACATTGTTTATATGAATTTTGCTGGAATTTTAAATGATGTGAATAGGGAGGATCTTCAAGAACTTTATCAGTTGGTGAACATTAAATATGGAGATCATCCACCTGAAGATGAATTTGAAAGAGTCTTTTGGGGAAATTTGAAGGTGATGTTTGAGCCACCAACTTAGTCTGATATAGTGTGGAAACTTCCTGAAGAACAAAACATTGTCAGCTGGAGATATTTTCATACCTGTAAGGTACATTGTGTTTCATTAAAGAATGTTGATATTTATATGCTTGCAGAAGTGGAATATCCTTTATCATCAAGTGTTTGCAAGGAAATGATGAGCAAAAGGTTGTATGCTGATAAGAAGGATGAAGGATATGAGATGTTATTGGATTTGATTAAGAGGCAGTCTTTGAAGGATGTAGCCTAAGGGTATTTGAAAGAATTTTCACAAGTTGTTGAGTGAGACTATTGGAACTTCTCACTTGGTGGAGGTGCTTTGCACTAACACATCAAAAGGTTATCAGTCCACCTTGTCTAATCAACACAAGGACTGGCTAATCCTGAGCAAACGGCTAACAGGTAAAGATTGCTCAAATCCGTTTATGGCTGACAATTTGCCAAAAATTGTATGGTATTCAACTCACCATATCTCAGATAAGTGAAGAGTTGGCTAGCCCACAAGGTTATGGCTTGTGGTAAAGGCTGTGGAAAACCATAAATGGTCATCAATTCACCATGATGAGGTGTTTTTCCATCAAAGAATTGACTAGTCCAGAAGCAAACGGCTTTTGGTAAAGACTTAACAAATCCGTTGATAAGCTGATGATTTGCTAAAAATCATATGGTTATCAGTGTACCATGGTCTTACACACCAAAACATTTGGCTACTCCAGTAGTGATGGCTATTGGTAAAGAGACATCAAATCCATTAAATTTCAATGATTCACCTCTCACAGGAGTTAACACACCTGGAAGTGATGAGAATAGATATGAAACTTAATATGAATTGATGTACATATAGTCAATGTTGCTGTAAAGACCATATCAGAAGAGCTTATCAAGATTCAAGCTGCTAGAAAGGATCAAGACCTAAATACAATTCAAAGTGTTCAAGATTCAATCCTCAGAAAGCTTAATCAGAAGAACTTGAAGTTCATGATGCATGAAGATCAAGTTAGGGGAGGATTGTTGGGAATTATAATACGAATCAAGAGAAGACAACTTAGGTCTGGTAGTTTATCTAAGTTAGGTCTGTTTGTGTTATTAGGTCTGGTAATGTAATGTTAAGTCTGGTAGCATGTTTAAGTCTGGTTGACTTGTAAAGTTAAGTCTGGTCGTGAAGTTAGGAAAGTTTGTTAGAGTTATGTTAGGAAAAGATACAATGCGTGTATGTATCTTTATAGAAGATTTGTGTATATCTTCTGAGTCGGTTAGTATTAGGGTTTCCTTGTGTTATAAAAGGATCCCTAAAGATTGTTAGTTCGTGTGTGAGTTGTACGAGTTCACTATTGTGATTATAATCAATATACGAAGTTAGTGATATCTTTGCTTGTGTTCTTAATTGTTCTTGTTAAGATTCCGCATTAACAATAACAATCACCTAGGGTGTCTCACTTAGATTGGTTCGGATTTATCCTAACCATCTACTAGGTATTCAAGACTACTTAGTGATCCATATACTATTTTGTGGACCAACACGTATCCTCAATGCTTACCGATATTCTTTTGTTTAATGATAAAGATTAAGATTGTGTTTAAAATGATAGTTAGGTAACCAACACATTCATCATATTTGGAAGCTTTAAAATAGTGGATAACATAGTGCAAGTGGATCACGTATGGTATGTTTGGTAAAAATAGCAGTGAGCAGTAGCAGTGAGCTGTGAGCAGTGAGCGATGAGCAGTAGCCACAGCTCACAGCCCACCGCTCACAGCTTCTTAAAGAAGCATTGGAAAAATAAGCATTCCAAAAAAATCGCAAAGCTCACCGCTCATTTGCCAAATGAACAATAAAAATCAAAAAGCTCATTGCTCACCACTCATCGCCCCAAAAAGCTCCGCGCCAAACATAGCCGTAGTGTTAGCGGGTGAACCTACTCGACCTTGTCCATTGCAGCCATATTAAAAATGGCCTGTTAGGCTGGATGGCAAGGAGGTGAAGCTATCACCATCCAACCCAAGTTCACGCGCTAAAGGCCTTGCCTGCTCCTCCATTTCATGCGCTATACACTGCTCCCAAGAAGACTTATGGTGAAGTCTTCACCTTGCAGCAATACCAAAATTTCGGGTCCCATGTAGCCTTAAATATTAACGTTGCATGTTTTAAAAAAAAGTATCCGTTTCATGTTTTAAAAAGGAAGGAAGTGGAAGTGAATGAATATAAAGCAAAGCAAAAAGACTTAATGTTCTATATGCAGCTGTAACACCCCAACCCGGCAAGGGTAGAGATATCACAACAATGGCTTCATATCAGATTACAAGCATTAAATCCAAAACATCATAAGTCCATAACATTAATGATCAAAGGAAATAAGTCAACATAACTTATGTCCAAAACAGAAATAAACCGAAGTATATAAATCCAAAATGCCTAAACAATGGCATAACAGAAACAGAATCCAAAATGGCATAGCAAGAATACTAAGGTCTAAGCTTCACACAGTTGCTCTCATCCCCAACGCTAAAACCCAGATCCAAGCTTAAATACCTGCCGTACATGAAAAGAAAACGTACGGCTGAGCTTAAAAAGCCCAGTGAACAGATACATATACAAAGCAATAATAATGACATAGAATTGAAATATGGTGCATGGGGAAATATCATGAAGTATAGACAAATAGACAGAAAAATAAAAGAAGAAATAGGATAGTCATCCACCACGAGCCCAGAACATATCAGATAGTAACCATCATAATCTAGAGGGGATGCCTCTTAAGTAACCAGATAATATGAGGGGTGTCCTCATGTATCAAATGGAGTGATCAGCTCCCAGAAATATGTGAAAGGCATGTATTGCACACAGTACCAGACACCAGAACAGAAATCATATCATATAGTTAAATCCACTAACAGAACAGATCTAGGATGCATCCATACGCCCCCCAGAAACATATACAATCCATAATCAAAATAATGCGCATATCATAATCAGAATGGGGACGTGGCGGAACATCACTCTACCGCCCTAGAGTCATGCCATTGGTGCATCAATGACACGGACATGGAACCCCCATGCCTAGTGAAATGGCTCGGGTATCAAACTAAGAGTCAGATATCAGATCATAATCAGAGGGTCATATATCAAAGGTCAAATCAGATGGTCCATAATAGATGGTTCATAAACAGATATATCAGATTAAATACCAAAGGTCCAGATAAAGTGTAATCAGAAAGGTTCATAATAAAAGGGATCATAGCAATGGTTTTGGAAAACTTAAATGAATCAGAATCAGAATCATAACCATGAGATAGGACACCCTTACTGAAAAAGGGCAGAGTATCTGTACCTTATTGCAAGCAAAATAAAACCAGAAATAGCAAACACTGACAAGCTCAGGATCTCTCCTTCTTCACACCTAAGAGAGTAGAAGAGTATTACAATAGGTTTTAACTGACTTTCCATTTTAAGTAACTTTCCCTTTTTAGTAGGTTTCCAGACTTAGTAAGTTCCCATAATTAGAAAGTTTCCTTAATTAGAAAGTTGGGTCAACATTCATAGTTAAATCATTATTTCTGGAATCAGGGTATCTTTTATCACATTTACATATTTGGTCCTTATAACTTTACAATTTACACTTTACACCCTTTACTTTCACAAGTTACACTTTAGACCCTTAATTTATCAAAGTTTCACCATGGTCACTTATTTTATCATATTATAAGAGTGTATCCTCAATTTTACAGAATTTACACATTAGGTCCCTCTAGTTTACAAAGTTACATATTAGGCCCTTAATTTCCATTTTCAAACTTTAATTAATAACAATTACACATTAGTCCAATAAATTTCCAAAATTACACATTTCATCCTCATTATATTTTTATGTTCGAATCATACTCAACTTTTCAGAAATTACAAGTTTAGTCCCTCTTTTAAATTATTTTACAAAATCGAATTACACTTTATCAACATAACATTTTAATCCTTTTAATTCTAAAATTTACACATGACACCCCTAACTCATATTTTATTCGAATAGGACACATCCCAAAATAAGTTCTAAAAATAACCCTTGAGTTTTAAAAGTTACAAAACAAGTCCTCCTATTTTAATTAAATTCCATTCGACATATAACTTTCTATAATTTACAACTTAAATCATTTAAATCTTATATTTACACATAGGCCCTTCATTTTACATTTTATTCACATTCGACACTGATTAATGCACTTTACAAAAATGACCCCTTAGTTTCAGAATTTACGAAACACACCCTTACATTTTTAAAAGTCCAAATCGCATGAAAATCAATTCGAAACCTTAAATCAATTAGCAAAACACAACCTAATCATGATCAATCATTTACACATCATTTTCTGCATTTATTGATTCCTAGAAACACAACATCCTTAACCCTAATCGAAGCTAGGGTTTTTATTCCATTCGATTTGCACTTTTTCATTTTAGCGATATATCAAAAATTATACCACGATCGAATCTAGCTTCAAACATTCAATTTCTTATTTTTCCCAGGTCACATAGATCGAATAGAGTCCAGGAAAATTGTTTACAACCTCCAGAAAATTTGCATACAATATATTTGGTTTTATACGTGTTTTATTCATTTTAATTCATACGATTTGATCAAGGTTGCATGCATCGAATTTTACATTTTATCAGAGCTATATGATGATGTTAGATCATAGGAAAAATACCGAATCAGAGATTGAACGTGTGAACGAGCCCAAACAAAAATACACCTTGTCGAGTGGACCTTTGAAACAAGATTTTTCTAGCGATCGATCCACAGCCTCCACGACCTTAGGAACATTTTTCACATAGCATAATCGACATGAGGAACATGAGAAAAATGATTACAAGATTTTAGAAAGGTCGTACGAATAGATTTGGAATATTTACCTATCGGATGAAAATAATTCCTAGCGATCGAACCAAGAAGAACCACGACCAAAACCAATTTTTCTACACTTCCTTGGATCACAACTAACACCAGAAAAATGCTTCTATTGTTCCAGAAAATCGGATGAAGGTTTGAGGAATTATTTTGTGCTTTGTGTTCTAGGCGGCATAAAATGAATTAGGGTTTGTTAGACAAAAACGTGTGGAGCTATTTTAAAAAGGGATATAGCCGAGTCCAATGGGTGGGCTTTGACCAAAAATCTCGGTTTCATAGTTGGCAAATGATAGTGATTGATTATTTCCATTTTTGTTTCATTTAAATCTCTTTTAATTTGTCATAATGTTAAATATAAATAGAATTCGGTCCATAGGGGTATTTTAGTCATTTTTTAATTTGTATAAATGTTAAATGAGGTTGTCAAAGTTATTTTGTAATATATCTTGTGCATTGCCAGAAGTTTGGGATCGATTCGGTACTTTTATAAGCTTTTAAGAAATTTTATAATTGTAGGGGCAAAATGGTCATTTTACATGTTCTGGATTTTTAGGTGTTACAACTTCTTCCCCTCTAACAGAAAAATTTCGTCCTCGAAATTTGCAAAAAGGTACAGATGAAATGAAACAGAAGACAAGACAAAGACATACCAGATCAGAATACAAAGTGAGGATAACTAGCACGAATCGATTCTTCAGTCTCCCAGGTAGCCTCGCGCTCTGGGTGATTTTTCCAAAGAACCTTTACGAATGGAATGACTTTGCTCCTCATGACCCGCTCTTGCCGGTCCAGAATAGCCTCCGGCTCTTCGGATAAAGACATATCCGGCTGAATCTGATCAAGTGGATAAGACACCACATGCAACGGGTGGTAGTTGTATCCCCTCAGAAGAGATACATGGAAAACATTATGCACATGAGATAGCTGAGGAGGTAGAGCCAGACGATAAGAAACCTCCCTAATACGATCCAGAATTTCAAAGGGACCAATAAACCGAGGACTCAACTTGCCCTTAATTCCAAAACGCTTAACCCCTCGGAAAGGAGATACCTTCAGAAATACCCGGTCACCAACATTAAACTCTAGATCACGACGGTGCTTGTCAGCATAGCTCTTCTGACGAGCACGGGCCTCCTTTAACTTTTCCCTAGCAACGGCTACCTTTTCGTTGGTGTCCTGAACCAACTCCGGACCCTCAATAATACGCTCCCCTACTTCGTTCCAACAAACCGGCGCTCTACACTTGCGCCCATATAACATCTCGAACGGAGCCATCCGAATACTGGCGTGCCAACTGTTATTATACGCAAACTCCACTAAACATAAATACTCATCCCAACTACCGGTCCATTCCAAAGCACAAGATCGTAACATATCTTCCAATGTCTGAATGGTCCTCTCCGACTGACCATCAGTTTGGGGATGAAAAGCAGTACTAAACTTAAGGCGAGCGCCCCAAGACTTATGAAGTCCCTTCCAGAAACGCGAAGTGAAACGAGGATCACGATCAGAAACAATAGATGAAGGCATACCATGCAATCTGACAATCTCCTGCTGAAAGATTTCCGCCAACTTACTGATACTATAAGTCATGCGGATGGGTAAGAAATGAGCAGATTTAGTTAGTCGATCAACGACCACCCAAATCGCATCATGTCTTTTACGAGTCAAAGGCAAACCAGAAACGAAATCCATGGAAATCTCATCCCACTTCCAAGTAGGAATCTCCAGAGGCTGCAACAGACCACTAGCTCGCTGATGCTCAATCTTAACTTGTTGGCAGGTCATACATCTAGCAACAAATAACGCCACATCTTGCTTCATGCCGTTCCACCAGAAGTGTTGCTTTAGATCCCGATACATCTTGGTAGAACCAGGATGTATAGAGAAAGGAGAACTGTGAGCCTCAGTCAACACCGCCTCACGCAAATCTGAATCATTAGGCACGCATAAACGACCCTCATACCAGACAACTCCGTTATCATCCACTCTAAACTCAGTCTGCTTACCCTCTTCAATATTTTGAACAATAGCCCAGAGTTCACCATCATCCTTCTGAGCCTCTTTAATACGCAATATCAGATTCGACTCAATTTTCAAACTAGCCCAGTAACCAACGTCACGCCGAACACACAACTCGACATCCAAACGCTCCAAATCCTTAAGAACATGAGAATCAATCTCCAAGCTAGCAATCATCCCAGACTTACGACTAAGTGCATCAGCAACTACATTAGCCTTGCCTGGGTGGTACTGGATGTTTGTGTCATAATCTTTTAGAAGCTCTAACCATCTCCTCTGCCTCATATTGAGCTCCTTCTGAGTAAAGATGTACTTGAGACTCTTGTGATCGGTGAAGATATCACACGATTCACCATACAAGTAATGTCTCCAGATTTTTAATGCAAAAACAACCGCGGCTAATTCCAGATCATGAGTTGGGTAGTTTTCTTCATAGGGTTTCAATTGTCGAGAAGCATAGGCAATCACCTTGCCGTGTTGCATAAGCACACAGCCTAAACCCTTCTTAGATGCATCGCTATAAATCTGAAAGCCTCCAGAACCAGACGGTAAGGTCAGAATGGGTGCAGTCACTAATCGCCTTTTCAACTCCTCAAAGCTCTGCTCACGCTCATCAGTCCATACAAACTTTTCACCCTTCCGCATCAACTGAGTCAAAGGCAAAGCCAACTTAGAAAACCCTTCAACAAAACGCCGGTAATACCCAGCTAATCCCAGAAAACTCCGAATTTCAGTCACCGTGGTAGGTCTCGGCCACTTGGTGAAAGCCTCAACCTTAGCAGGATCCATTGTGATACCCTCTGCAGACACGATATGACCAAGGAAAGCGACTTGGTTCAGCCAGAACTCACACTTAGAAAATTTTGCGAACAATTTCTGCTGCCTCAGAATACCCAGAACAATACGTAAATGCTGCTCGTGCTCCTCAGACGATTTAGAGTACACCAGAATGTCATCAATGAAAACAATGACGAACTTATCAAGAAATTCATGAAAGACCCGGTTCATCAAATCCATAAACACAGCAGGAGCATTTGTTAGGCCAAAAGGCATAACCAGAAACTCATAGTGTCCATAGCGAGTACGGAAAGCAGTCTTAGAGACATCCTGCTCTTTAACCCGCAATTGGTGATAACCAGATCGCAAGTCGATTTTAGAGAACACCTTGGCTCCTTGCAATTGATCAAACAAGTCATCAATGCGAGGAAGCGGATAACGGTTACGAATGGTAATACGATTTAACTCACGATAATCAATGCACAGCCGCATAGACCCATCCTTCTTCTTCACAAATAAAACCGGAGCACCCCAGGGCGAAACACTAGGCCGAATAAAACCGTTCTCTAATAGTTCTTCCAATTGCTCCTTTAATTCCTTTAACTCAACAGGCGCCATCCGGTACGGAGCCTTAGAAATAGGTTCGGCACCGAGAATCAGATCAATAGAAAATTCAACTTCCCTAGCCGGAGGAAGACCAGGAAGCTCATCAGGAAAAACATCAGCAAATTCCCGAACAATGGGAACGCTATCAACATCAGGACTTTCCACAGATGAATCTTTAACAGAAGCCAAATAGCCTTGGCAACCATGAGATATCAGAGTTCGTGCTTTCATGGCAGAAATAATCTTAACGGATTTCAGAGGCTGGGAACCATGATAAATGAAATCGGGATGATGAATATCGCCGAAGATCACCTTACGGGCATAACAATCGATGGTAGCCTTATGGTCAGCCAACCAATCCATACCCAGAATCGCATCAAAATCGGTCATATCAATGGGAAGCAGATTTGCCGGACGAACACGATCTTCGAAACGTAGAGGGCAGTTAACATATTCATGATCAATAATCACTTGGGTTTTCATTGGGGTTGCAATGGATATACGATTTATTAATGGTTTTGGTTTCAGATTAAGTTTCTTAGCAAAGTTTACAGATATAATAGAGTGAGTAGCACCGGTGTCAAATAATACAAAAGCCGTACGATCTCCAATGTAAAGTATGCCAGTAATGGTACCTGATGTGTTGGCAGCCTGATCCCGAGTAGTAGCATAAACTCGGCCCATGGTGGGAGCTGGCCTAGTCGTGTCTACTGGCACAATAGGGTTCTTCTTGGGGCAATCTTTGATCCTGTGATGAGTAGAGCCACACGAAAAACAACCGCCAGAAGCTTTATAACAAGGACCTGGATGTGGTTTCCCACATGTAGTACATAAAGGAGGAGGAGGTAGAGTCTCCACAGCCTTCTTCTGGCCTGACGATCCTGACTGCTGATACTGCTGAGAATCCCTACGCCTGCTATTATCACCCTGACCCCGACGGTCACCACCATACCGACCATAATCCTGTCGGCCCTGGTTCCTAGAATCCTGACGCCTATAATCACCACCTCGGTCCTGGCGACCCCGCTGATCCTGTCCATGGTCCTGACGACCCCGAAAATCCTGTCTCTGGTCCTGACGACCATGACCCCGAGTATCAACCCTGTTGCCATCCCTATCACGCTTATTAGATCCCCTGTCCGCATGCAACAACTCAATGTTGCGCGCAGCATCCTGAACACTAGCCACATCATCAAATGGAGTGTTAACAATCCGGTCTAACACCCATCCCTTAAGAGCCCACTTGAAATGACGAGCCTGACGAAACGAATCCCCAGTAACCTCTGGCCCCACGAAGCTAGCCAGACGTAAGAATCGTTGCATAAAGTCTCCTGAAGACTCATGATCACCCTGACGAATCGTCCCGTATTCCCTCTCATATCTCTGCTGTTCTGCCATAGGAATGTACTGCTTATAAAACGCCTCAATGAAATCTGCCCACGAACAAGTCTCAGCATAATCATCCCCCTTTGCCTGCACAAGAGCAGTCCACCAGTTCTGAGCGTCACCCTCCAGCTTGAATGTAGCCAAACGAGTTTTAAACTCGTCAGCACATCCTAGAACCCTGAACAATTTCTCGACATGGGTAATCCAGTCCTCTGCCTCATGAGGAGTGGCAGCGGACTTGAACGTGAGAGGCTTGAGCTTGTTAAACCGCTCAATCCACACATGAATACCGACCGGTGGAGCAGCGGGTGGAGCCTCGCCACCACCACCTCCAGAAGAACCTGCCCCATTCTGAATATTGTTGGTGACCTGAGTCACCAAAGTAGGAAGAGCGTTGGCCAAAGCTTCTGCTATCATGGCCTGAAAATCAGGGTTCCCTCCATTATATTCCTGATGTCGGGTGTTCACCATCTGAATGATTCAAAAAGGATTAGCAAATATGATAGAGCAGATCAAGAATATATGACAGGTCAAAACAGGAAAAGAGTGCGCGAAAGGAAACCTAAGTTCTACCCAATCCTCACAGGTCACGAGCCTAAGCTCTAGGGTTTCGGAAAACCTGTCTCTGATACCATAAATTGTAACACCCCAACCCGGCAAGGGTAGAGATATCACAACAATGGCTTCATATCAGATTACAAGCATTAAATCCAAAACATCATAAGTCCATAACATTAATGATCAAAGGAAATAAGTCAACATAACTTATGTCCAAAACAGAAATAAACCGAAGTATATAAATCCAAAATGCCTAAACAATGGCATAACAAAAGCAGAATCCAAAATGGCATAGCAAGAATACTAAGGTCTAAGCTTCACACAGTTGCTCTCATCCCCAACGCTAAAACCCAGATCCAAGCTTAAATACATGCCGTACATGAAAAGAAAACGTACGGCTGAGCTTAAAAAGCCCAGTGAATAGATACATATACAAAGCAATAATAATGACATAGAATTGAAATATGGTGCATGGGGAAATATCATGAAGTATAGACAAATAGACAGAAAAATAAAAGAAGAAATAGGATAGTCATCCACCACGAGCCCAGAACATATCAGATAGTAACCATCATAATCTAGAGGGGATGCCTCTTAAGTAACCAGATAATATGAGGGGTGTCCTCATGTATCAAATGGAGTGATCAGCTCCCAGAAATATGTGAAAGGCATGTATTGCACACAGTACCAGACACCAGAACAGAAATCATATCATATAGTTAAATCCACTAACAGAACAGATCTAGGATGCATCCATACGCCCCCTAGAAACATATACAATCCATAATCAAAATAATGCGCATATCATAATCAGAATGGGGACGTGGTGGAACATCACTCTACCGCCCTAGAGTCATGCCATTGGTGCATCAATGACACGGACATGGAACCTCCATGCCTAGTGAAATGGCTCGGGTATCAAACTAAGAGTCAGATATCAGATCATAATCAGAGGGTCATATATCAAAGGTCAAATCAGATGGTCCATAATAGATGGTTCATAAACAGATATATCAGATTAAATACCAAAGGTCCAGATAAAGTGTAATCAGAAAGGTTCATAATAAAAGGGATCATAGCAATGGTTTTGGAAAACTTAAATGAATCAGAATCAGAATCATAACCATGAGATAGGACACCCTTACTGAAAAAGGGCAGAGTATTTGTACCTTATTGCAAGCAAAATAAAACCAGAAATAGCAAACACTGACAAGCTCAGGATCTCTCCTTCTTCACACCTAAGAGAGTAGAAGAGTATTACAATAGGTTTTAACTGACTTTCCATTTTAAGTAACTTTCCCTTTTTAGTAGGTTTCCAGACTTAGTAAGTTCCCATAATTAGAAAGTTTCCTTAATTAGAAAGTTGGGTCAACATTCATAGTTAAATCATTATTTCTGGAATCAGGGTATCTTTTATCACATTTACATATTTGGTCCTTATAACTTTACAATTTACACTTTACACCCTTTACTTTCACAAGTTACACTTTAGACCCTTAATTTATCAAAGTTTCACCATGGTCACTTATTTTATCATATTATAAGAGTGTATCCTCAATTTTACAGAATTTACACATTAGGTCCCTCTAGTTTACAAAGTTACATATTAGGCCCTTAATTTCCATTTTCAAACTTTAATTAATAACAATTACACATTAGTCCAATAAATTTCCAAAATTACACATTTCATCCTCATTATATTTTTATGTTCGAATCATACTCAACTTTTCAGAAATTACAAGTTTAGTCCCTCTTTTAAATTATTTTACAAAATCGAATTACACTTTATCAACATAACATTTTAATCCTTTTAATTCTAAAATTTACACATGACACCCCTATCTCATATTTTATTCGAATAGGACACATCCCAAAATAAGTTCTAAAAATAACCCTTGAGTTTTAAAAGTTACAAAACAAGTCCTCCTATTTTAATTAAATTCCATTCGACATATAACTTTCTATAATTTACAACTTAAATCATTTAAATCTTATATTTACACATAGGCCCTTCATTTTATTCACATTCGACACTGATTTATGCACTTTACAAAAATGACCCCTTAGTTTCAGAATTTACGAAACACACCCTTACATTTTTAAAAGTTCAAATCGCATGAAAATCAATTCGAAACCCTAAATCAATTAGCAAAACACAACCTAATCATGATCAATCATTTACACATCATTTTATGCATTTATTGATTCCTAGAAACACAACATCCTTAACCCTAATCGAAGCTAGGGTTTTTATTCCATTCGATTTGCACTTTTTCATTTTAGCGATATATCAAAAATTATACCACGATCGAATCTAGCTTCAAACATTCAATTTCTTATTTTTCCCAGGTCACATAGATCGAATAGAGTCCAGGAAAATTGTTTACAACCTCCAGAAAATTCGCATACAATATATTTGGTTTTATACGTGTTTTATTCATTTTAATTCATACGATTTGATCAAGGTTGCATGCATCGAATTTTACATTTTATCAGAGCTATATGATGATGTTAGATCATAGGAAAAATACCGAATCAGAGATTGAACGTGTGAACGAGCCCAAACAAAAATACACCTTGTCGAGTGGACCTTTGAAACAAGATTTTTCTAGCGATCGATCCACAGCCTCCACGACCTTAGGAACATTTTTCACATAGCATAATCGACATGAGGAACATGAGAAAAATGATTACAAGATTTTAGAAAGGTCGTACGAATAGATTTGGAATATTTACCTATCGGATGAAAATAATTCCTAGCGATCGAACCAAGAAGAACCACGACCAAAACCAATTTTTCTACACTTCCTTGGATCACAACTAACACCAGAAAAATGCTTCTATTGTTCCAGAAAATCGGATGAAGGTTTGAGGAATTATTTTGTGCTTTGTGTTCTAGGCGGCATAAAATGAATTAGGGTTTGTTAGACAAAAACGTGTGGAGCTATTTTAAAAAGGGATATAGCCGAGTCCAATGGGTGGGCTTTGACCAAAAATCTCGGTTTCATAGTTGGCAAATGATAGTGATTGATTATTTCCATTTTTGTTTCATTTAAATCTCTTTTAATTTGTCATAATGTTAAATATAAATAGAATTCGGTCCATAAGGGTATTTTAGTCATTTTGTAATTTGTATAAATGTTAAATGAGGTTGTCAAAGTTATTTTGTAATATATCTTGTGCATTGCCAGAAGTTTGGGATCGATTCGGTACTTTTATAAGCTTTTAAGAAATTTTATAATTGTAGGGGCAAAATGGTCATTTTACATGTTCTGGATTTTTAGGTGTTACAGCAGCCATATGAACATTTGACTAGGGATGCACGCAAAGCCATGGACGAGGTTAGAGCGGGGATCAAAGAGAAGTGGGGGTTAAACTTTTAGTTTTAATTTCGAAGTTTATGTAATGTTTTACTTTCGTATGTTTGCGTCTTTAATAATCGTAGTTTATGTATTGTTTTAATATTCCCAGTTTATGTACTATGTTTAATATTTGAAGTTTATGTAATGTTTTAATTTCGTACGTTCGCATTTTTATTTTCATCTATTTACGTTTCTATAATTCAAAATAAATATTAAAAAAAATGGGAGTTAAGGTGAAGTGAGGCATGTCTTGCCCACTAAAAGGTGAAGTGAGGTGAAGGGAAGTGAGAGGAGACAGAAAGCTGAGGTGGCGCTGAGGTGTCAGGTGAAAAAATCCTTGCCTTGCCATCCAGCCTTATAACTAGTGTTGACATGTTACCCAACCTGTCGGCATTAACAATCTCAGTCTTTCAAGTTGATTTTTTCTACCCTTTAAAGAAGAAATTCAAGTTAATCATGCTAAAGTATTTGATGAATTTCATTATCCTCGTGGTACATTTTCCTTCTAACAAGGGAGATGATGATATATGCACCCTTATCCCTTATGTCTTTTTATCACCTCCCTTATATAATGCACATGACGGAACTCAACACAGGAAGGATGATGTGTTGCTGAGGATAAAAGATGTCGGAGAATAATACTCCACCCGAGATTTGCATTGTTGTAGTTGTTAATCGGAATAGAAAAAAAGGGGGCGTGTTAGAGTTTGAGATATTATATATAATATAATGCAGCGTCTGAAAACGACGACAGTAACGTCGTTTTGGGCTGCCTGTTTTTTGGCCCGTTTTTTAGCCCGGTCCAGTCTTCTTTTTACCTTCTTTTGTACCTATCCATACACGTAGCGTTTGGAAAATATACGTGTCTTCTCCCTGTGCTTTTATCGGTAGTTGTGGAAACCTTCTTCCTGTGCTTTCATCGGTAGTTGTGGAAACCCTGAAGATCGTTGTTCCGGCAAATCCAGAGGACAGTAGGTTTTTGTATCTCTTGCTTACGGTTTATGTGTCGATGTTTTCTTCTTTTTTTTTGTTGTTTTTTTATGCGTGTGTCTGATTTGTGTCTTTAAGTATAAGAACTAAGAGTAAAGTTGTCCGTAGAAATAGTTGTAACTGTGTGTCTGATTTGTGTCTTTAAGTATGAGAACTAAGAGTAAATTTGTCCCTAGAAATAGTTGTAACCAACTGTTAGAGGGAGACGGGTCTGTTAGGGGTGATATTGGTGAAGGGTTGGGCCCTGGTGGTCTTATATATGTGCCTACTCATTTAGATGCTAGTAGCGGTAGTGGGTTTCTGATGATTGATACACCGACCTGGGTTTGGGAAAGTATAATGACCCCTGCGTGTGACGTTGCTGAATTCATGGATGTCGACGACTCCTTATGTTGTAGCGACGTCTTGCTTGACGGTTCTGTTACCAGGAACATCGTTCCTGCTATGCCTATGAGATACTCGAATGGTATATCGATTAATGAGCCTCAGCAGGTTTGTTAACGTAGCTTCCCGGATCCCACGAATGTCGTCGGAAAAGGGAAACAGAAGGTGGATGATGTGTCGCCGTCGACAACAACTGGTAGTGTATATTTTCTGATTGCGGTTTGTTCATATGTGTGTTTTATTGATGTCTACAGTCTTTCTGATGCGTTTATCATTTGCAGGTTCGTGTCATATGGATACATATGTTCCAACGCATTCGGGAACTGCCCAATCTTCCGGTAATGTTGCATATGTTTTATTTTTCATTTTTCTTCTTCTTTTTTTCTTAATGTTTTTGTTGGTTTTTATAATAATTGGTTACGTGACGTTGTTGTCATAGCCGAGATTGGAGTAGGAAGTAGTAATGGTTTCGGTGCGAATACCATCGATGGTCAGTCGTAATCTTTCATTCATAGTGTTGGTTTGGATGCATCATCTGTTCATATGCCTCAGCTTTAGTTTCTTTGTTTTTCAGGTACTATGGCCGGCTGTGATACTTCCTATACATCTCAGTCTTTGCACGCGCATTCATCAACTACTTATGAATGTCAGCACAATCACCTTTCTTAGCAGCTACATACAATGGTTTTGTTTTTTCACCTGTGTTTATCTTTTGCCGTTGTTTTCACAGTTGAATCTCAGCCCCCTGCCACTGCATCTTCTAACTATAGCGCGCATTTTCAACATGCGGCCTCCACTGCCGGTGTCGTTTGTCAAATGTCTGCGAACCCTATATCCAGTGCTAGGCGGGCGACACCTCGCAGAAGACAAAGGCGGCCGCCTGGAATGACACCTGCTACTGTCCAGGAACGCACAGGTACTACCGATTATAAAATCTTTCTTTCTGCTTTTGTTTTGCGCTGTCATTTGCTTTTAACCTTTTTTTTTTTTTTTTTTTTTTTTTGGTGTTTTGCAGGGCCATCGGATGCGTACGTGTCTTTAGGGTCGTGTAACAGAATCTGTCGCCATTGAAAGGCGCTGTTTTGGTTTGAAGAAAGGCTCAAACACAGAAGCCTCAGGTTTCCCAACTATCATAGGTGTTGTATGGGTGGTCAGGTGGTTTTGCGGTGACAATCCGAATACCCTACGTATATCAGACAGTTGTTCATGGACCGGCACTTCATGGAGAATGTCAGAGCTTATAACTCAATGTTTGCTATGACTTCTTTAGGAGCTCAGATTGATGAATCAGTTAACAGAGGTCGTGGCCCATACGTCTTCAAAATATCTGGACAGATTTATCATTGGATAGGTGGCATTTGCCCGCCTGAGGACACTGATCCGCGCTTCTTACAGCTGTATATCTTTGACACACAGAATGAAGTGCAGAATCGGCTAAGCCATTTTGACGATGGTGGTCAAACTTTAAGGCCGGAAATCATTGACGGTTTAATTCACGTTCTGGATGAGCATAATCAGTTGGTTCGTATATTTAGGACAGCAAGGGACCTGCTAACAGTTGAGGACATTCCTGAGTTTAAGATACGATTATTTGCAGTCAAGGGTTCGCGCCAACATGAGTTGCCTTCTGGAGATTCTATTAGGGCTATTGTTTACGAAGGAGGTCCCGATACAGGAACCGAATACGATATCATTATTCATAAACGTGCCGGTGAACCACAAAGAGTCAGTAAATTACACCCTTGCTATATGTCGTTTCAATTTCCGCTGCTGTTTATTTTTGGAGAAGACGGGTTCCACGTTGGTTTGCGCTTATGGAACCCGAGTACTCAAACGTTGGAAGAGAGCAAAAAGATGTCCATGAAGATGTACTACGCATATCAGTTGCATGATCGTTTTCAGGAGTATAATCTACTAACAAGATCCGGAAGGCTGTTTCAACAAAATGTTGTTACAACTTATTGTAGTGTTGAACAATATCGATTGGATTTCATTCGGGAACACCAGAACGATATCAAAAACGATTACCTTTCGAGGGTATATGACACGATTGCGCGGGGTGATCGGAATGGTTTCGATGTAGGAATGCAAACAATTCTTCCTGCATCATTCATTGGTGGACCACGCTATATGTACAGCCACTATCTTGATGCACTTGCAATTTGCCGGGTTCGTGGAAACCCTTCTTTCTTCATCACGTTTACGTGCACTGTTAAATGGCCAGAGATTATAGAATATATGGAACAGTTTCCGGACGTCACTGTTGCTGATAGGCCAGATGTTGTTGACCGCATTTTCAAACAGAAAATCCACCTTCTGATTGCGTATCTCCGTGACGGGAGGCCATTTGGATCAGTTGCAGCCAGTAAGTTTCGATTTCTATTAACATATACCTGTACATAAATCTTTGACGTTATACTTGACATACTTTTTCACTTAATTTCCCAGTTTTGTACACGGTCGAATTTCAAAAACGTGGCCTACCACATTTTCATTTTTTGCTGTGGATACAAGAGTCTTCGAGGGTGCGTACAAATGCGGATATCGATCGATACATATCTGCTGAGCTACCTGCTAGGGACATTGAACCGGAAGGTTATCGGATTGTTAGCGAGCTTATGATGCATGTGCCGTGTGGTATGGCTAATAGATCAGCGCCATGTATGAAGGGGACTGATACATGCACAAAAGGGTTCCCTAAACCATATGCCAATGCCACATCCATTGACAAAAACGGGTACGTGCATTACCGTAGGCGGCCTTGGGGCGATGTGACTACCAGCCAAAATGTTGAGCTAGATAATGGCTATGTTGTACCATATAACATGCTGCTTCTCAGAAGGTTTTATGCACACATCAATGTGGAATATTGTCAGTGGACAATGCTGATTAAGTATTTATTCAAATATATTTCAAAAGGTATGGGTCGGATAGTCACACAGATAACAAGATCTATTGGAGACACACCTTCGACTAGCCAAGTGCCTGCAATCAGAATTGATGAGATAAAGAATTACCTAGATGCAAGATACGTAGGCCCGCACGAAGCCTGTTGGCGGTTGCTGGGATTCGATATTCACCACAGGGATCCGGCTGTGCAGATACTAGCTGTTCATCTTAATAAGCTCACCTAACAAGTCATTTTTATAAGTTTCCCCTAATAAGCTCATATAAGCTCTTTAAAAGTCCCAAACTAAATGCTACTAGGAACTATGGAAAACTCACTTATTTTACCGATTGGGCTAGTTAGCCCAATAAGCAATTAATAAGCAATATAGATAAGCTGATCGGATAAGCACTTTTGTAACATTTTTCACACCCTTAAGTAAGCCCAATGATAAGCCCAAAAAGTCTTAAAACACCTCGGATCGAAAAACGTAAATGGGCTTTTATTAGTTATCGTTAAAGCCCATTTAGCTTAAAAATAAGCACTTTGGCTAATAAGCAGTTAAAATTAACTTAAATAAGCTTTATTAAGTTAGTAAAACTCTCGAAAAACTTTTCACTCTCTTTTTGTAAATTTTGGACTAAGTTTGCAAAGAATATGTCATTTCGAGTTAAATATGTAAACTTTGTATAAATATGTTCTAAAATGTTCATTTAATAACCTGAGGGTATAAATTGATCAAACAGTAAACTGGTGGCTTAAAATGTCATTTTGGGAATTATTGGACTAAAAATGTAATAAAAAATTAACCAAGGACTAGCGGTGCAAAACTGACACCGTTAGGGTAGAAAGTGTAAAATTGGTAAAAGTACAAGGACAAAACTGTAACTTTAACACTTACATATTTCATTTCATATTTTACATTTTCCATTTCACTCACGTGCATTTCATTACGTTTCGTTCAATATTTTAATCCCGTTACGTTTATATTTATATATGACGAATTTTAACGAATAACTTAACGTTTCGTTCAAACACTTTCGAGTAAACGATATTAATGGAATCAATGACATAAAAACATGATAATATCATATATAATATTATTTTTGAACTTTAAGCATTTTAAGCATATCACACTCATATCACACACCAAATCGTTATCCGTTACTCGTTTTCATACTCACTATTCATATTAAGTCACAAATACCAAATTCTCAGACTTCACTATTATCCAGGTCGTGTGTTGGATCCGTTACCGTAATTTCACTTGATTTTACATTTCCACCTTGCCAGTTACACACAAGGTGAGTCATAGCCCCACTTTTACTTATTTAACAAGTTTACACTCTATGGGGGGATACATGCTACAAACTAAAACACAAGTATTTTCAAATATTTTTGTATGCTTCACCTGATATGATATTGACTAAGTTACTCTATTGCCACAAGCCCCTCACATCATGAACCATTAATCACTTGCGAGTGAATGCGAATATAGTGAATAGATCTATTGGAGGCTGACTGCCTATTCCACTAATGCCTTGACAAATAGCCTTAGTTGCTAGTCAGATTAGTCGCAATGCACTATATTTGAAGGAAATAGGCAATGGCAAAACACCTATTACACGAGGGCCCCACACCGGTTACTACACTATTAACGTTTGCGTGTCATGAGACTTAGGGCAATATATACAACTGCAATATCACCATTTTAAACATGATTGTAATTCACAGGCAATCACTACTTGTGTTTTCACAAACTCATTACTAATACAAACTCTATGATTTCACTCAACAATTTTGTTGACTTTTAGCATGTTTATCTCAGGTAATTAGCGGAGCAGATAAGGCAGAGAGCGGGCAATAAACTCAGGGTTTTTAATGTGGTGTAAAATAAAGTCATGTCATTCACTTTTAAAGTACCGCGCCCTTTTATGGGATGTTTTAACTCTGATATTTTCACATTTTGTACTTCAACTTTGATTTGAATAACAAGTACTTTTAAAATGCCTCTTTTGAGCCGTTTTCTATTATTATGACAAAGATCCTCCCCGTAATACCCCGATTAGTCTTCCGCTGTTAACTCATAATTTAGGGGTGTTACATGGATACTTATGACGTAGAAAAAGAAGATTATGTGCAAGATGAGAACATGGATGAAAACTTAATAATTACTGAAGAAGATCTTAAGAAAGCTGCACTTGAAGTAGAGTTGGAAAAGAAAGCTAGAGAAGAAGAAGAAGAAATAAGGTTAAGACAACTTGAGGATGAAGAGTTGGAAAAGAAAGCTAAAGAAGAAGAAGAGAAAAGGTTAAGACAACAAGAAGAAGAAGAGTTAGCTAAGAAAACTGATGATGAAAAGGAAGCTGACGACTACATACAAACACCTCCAACTTCACCTCCAGCATCTCCTCCAATTCCTGAAGATTCACCTCCAGTTTTCCCTCCAGCTTCAACTAAAGATTTGGACTATAATGTCAAAAAAGATTCTCCAATTCCTGAATCATCAACACATTCATCACCGCTACCAACACAAACAACATCTACATACAAGTCAATCAAGAAACCAATTAACATGATGATTTCTGATGAACTCAAATAAGTACATTTTATTACCATCATTTATCCTATTTATTTGACTTGTTTTATTATATTATCTGTGAGAATTGATACGTTAATGTTTACTTTTGTAATTCTCAGGTAAAAACAAGTACTATGTGAAACTTGGCGATTTTGGACTAATTATGGAGCAAAACAAGCAAGATATTAAGAGTCTACTGAAATGTACAAGATCAAGACTATTCTGCTCCAGATACGCCGCATCCTACTTCGTACATACGGCGCATCACTATCAAGATTTCACAAGTAATAATCCAAGACGGCAAAGGACATGCGCCGCATAGAGAAATGGAGTTACGCCGCATCTTCTGGCGGTGTACGAATATTCCTGAATATATTAATCTTGGACCCCACGCGAAGTTAAGTCAATGCGCCGCATCTACTTATCCTATGCGCCGCATCTAACCCTCAGACAGAAACTATAAATACCCC
The DNA here is from genome assembly GCA_021014915.2 of Artemisia tridentata subsp. tridentata. Taxonomy (NCBI): domain Eukaryota; kingdom Viridiplantae; phylum Streptophyta; class Magnoliopsida; order Asterales; family Asteraceae; genus Artemisia; species Artemisia tridentata. The sequence goes on from CP139509.1 coordinate 279,431,895, forward strand.
AGAGTCAGACGAATTTCGGGGTTCGATTCTACACAACAAGACCGAAGACCGAAGAAACCCTAGAGCCGAATTCAGACGAAGTAGCAGCACAAGACACACCCTAAACGAAGATACAAGAGCTGTAAGAAGGTCCTGCATGTATTTAATTCATTAAGTAGTTTTGTTTTATTGTATTAGTACACTTTAATTTATCAGGATTGATGGGCCGATTCCATGTGACTACGAAAAACCATGGGCACCCCTTAAAATTGCTTTCCCATTAATTAAAGTTTATATGTTGATGTCTTTGGTGACTTTATTAGTGCATTGATAACCTCTGTGTCTAGCTGAGCATTGCTTGGGTCGCCATGCCCCTTCCTCGCCTATTTATTCTATCGTTTCTAGGATAGTGGGATAGACATAAGTGATCATTAAGGGTTTACTAGCCGATAAGATTAGAGCCAACGAGAAAGGGTTAATTACATACACTTCATATAAAACTAGCAATAAAACAAGTGACAAGCTACTTAATTATCATGACAGGTCTTCTTATTGTCTCAAGAATCTATCTGTGTACGTGTGTGCTAATCGCTGATTCATGCTCATTAGTTTAGTTTATTATTTAATCATAACCAAACCGTGCCAGTCTCTCAGGCTGAACCCCTTTGCGTTAGATTAGGTTGTACAGCTAACTTGAGATATTAAAATACTGATTAGAATAACTAGATAATACGTTCCACTCTTAGTGATTGACACTCTACTTACCATTATATTCATACTGACCGGGTACACTGCTCGTTAAAGTGTGTGTTTTATTAATAAGTCGGCTAAATATAAATTTAAAACTTGAATACTGCTAAAACCACAACGACATACCGTGGGTATAAATTAGAGCATAACACCGCACACACATCAAGTTTTTGGTGCCGTCGCCGGGGAGTGAATTGTTATTATCTGTTAATTTGATTAGTATTTTAATTAGGTTTTCATTTCTAACCGCTAACTCCGTTGTATATTAGTTCATTTGCATTCATTGTATTATTTGCATATTTTCTGTTTTGTGTGTTTTTATTTTCTTTATTTTTGTTTCTTTTCGTTTGTTTTTATTTTTGTTTTTCTTTTTCTATTTTCTGTATTTTGCTATCGTTGTACTGAGCTGATTCAAACGATACGGCGCATCTGTTTTCACAGATACGGCGTATTGCGTTTAATTTTTATAACATACAACGCGTTTACTAAATTCGAGTACGGTGCATCTTTCCCCAAGATACGGCGTATTCTGCTTTTAATAAGAAATTTTTCTAAACGATAACGCCATACGACGCATCAGTTTTAACAGATACGGCGTATTTACTATTTTAATTAAAAACAGTTTTCGAATTATTAAACAGATACGACGCATCGATTTTTATCGATACGGCGCATCTTCAAAATCATAAATCGGTTATATTTGCTAAAATTAGATACGTTGATTTTTGATAATTAAAACTGATACGGCGCATTCTAATTTCTAAGCGGCGTATCAGCTTTCTGAATAAAAGTCTGATTAAATTTTAATGATTATAAGATACGGCGTATCCAACTTCTTGGATACGGCGCATCGTCAGCAGATATCAGTTATTCTTATATCCGTTTCTAAATTCATTAATTTCTCTTCTAGCGAACAAATCCTATTGACGATTTTACCTATGATGACAGGTTTTGCTATGGAAGACATATCAGTGAACGGATATCTTGCTAAGGAACTCTTGCTTTCGGATTCATTCAAAGTGGAATTTTTTGAAGATGTCAACTTCAATGTGCTCACGATTGATGTCGATTTATTCTCTTGGGAGACCCCTCTTGAAGCTACTTATAAGGAATTCAAACGCTTATGCAATATTGAAGATGGGATATTCTCTTATGATTTACTAATGAGCTACACTGAAGATGAATTGTTACTCTTATGGCCCATCGTTGAATCTAAAGGATTATCTTGGACTACAATCGAAGCAAAAGATGGGAAATTCCAAATTGAATACATGAACTCAGCAAATGCAGTCAACAAATCGAGCAACAAAAGCTATGAAGTCCAACCTATACAAACTTCTTATATGCCTTATTCCGAACAGTATTGGGGATTAGATAAAAGCTATCTGGATAACGAAAGAATGTATGCTGAATCGGAGATACTATTTCATGGAAAATTGGTAAGGTTGATGGATATCTCTTTAGAAGAATGGCTTGAACTTAAATACGGTGATCCGAAATTTGCTCCTATGAATGAAGTCAGATGGATTGTGACCTCATGGTTGACACGAAGTTTTAAAGGACAATTTAATGAGTTCATGGAAATCAGAAGGAACATGATTGGTAACACTAGCTTTGACGTTAACCACGATCCTAACAATGTTGATTTTTCAAATTGGTTAGCTAGTAAGTTCAATAACCATAAGAGCATGGACCGTGCTACTAAAGATGTGTTATGGGTATATTGGATGAGAGGTGAAGATGAGGAAGTAGAAAGCAACAATGGATCATCACATGACAATTCTACAATCGTGGAAGGCATTGAAGAATTATTCAGCATTGACATTGATGTGTTCAATTATGAGACACCCTTGTGCAAACAATTCAAAGAATTTAATTACCTTCTTCAAGTCGACGCTGATGTGCTAACCGGAGATCTACCAGGATTCAAAACTTATGATGATTTCAAAAACACCTGGTACTACGAATGGAATGACCAAATACCATGGGTTTGGGATAAACCATGGGAATTTGAGCATATTAATCACACTTGTACACCTTTCTGTTTCAAGGATGGAAGTAGTGAATGGCCAACCTGTGATTATAAGAATGATGGAACCTGTAATGGGGGAAGTATAATTGGAATGAAACGGGTTGGAAACGATGTATACTTTGAAAACGACGATTGGTATGAGAAAGTTGAAGACTGCCCACGTAAAGCAGAGGCTTTGCAAGAAAAAGGTAGAATCAACTACTTAAAAGAACTTAAGGGAGCATCGGACATTACTTTCTGGGAATGGGTGCATGGACAATTTGATGATTACACAAAGCTTAGTCGACGCTTGCAATGGGAATTGAAAAATGAGTGGGATGAGATTCAAGATTATTATCAGTCCTTTAACTTGGTTAATTATGATCCCTATGATAATAACGATGAGTCGCGAGAAGAATTGATTGATGAACTTGATGACTATTTAAATAAGGATCCTTATTTTAAATTTGTTGATAAAGACGATGAAGAATTCACCAAGAGAAAATGTCAACTACTTGGGATCCCTTATAATAAGCCACCCGTGATTATTTCTGAAAAAATTAAAGTCATCAATTACTCTTTGGGACCTGATGAGGAATATGTTGCGACGAAGACCAAAGCATATATTAGATTAAGTCGAACGGAAGAAAATGTTGCGGAGCTATACGGGAACATCTTTCGGATGAAAGAAGAAGGATGGCACGTAACAAGAAAAAAATAAGGAGCTGAACGTGAGTCTATCTTGAAGACTCTGGAATAAAGACAAGTGCTGACCGGGAGACAACCCGGAAAATTTTTACTTTTCTTTTCTGTGTCGAGTCTGTCAGGCCCGCAGAAGATACGGCGCATCTCCATCCTAAGATGCGACGCATCTCCTGCACTGGTCATATCTTATTTAATTTTCTTCATTTTTATTTTTGACTTTAAAACTTTCTGTCAGTATTTTAATGCGGCGCATCCCTGGTTAAGGATGCGATGCATCTTCTATTCTGATTTGTATTTATTCCAGGCTCGATACGGCGTATCTTCTTCCATAAGATACGGCGTATCGACTGACCTGATGATTTTCAGTTTAATTTTTTAAGTTTTATTTTTACTAACTATTAATGTATTATGCAAGTTTGAACTTTCTTAACTCAGGTGTGTTAAAGTCTTGATGGTATTATAGATTCCTGCATTTCTTGTGGATACATCAAATATGAAGCTTAAACGTTCTCATCCACAAGAATGATGATTTTTGCTCTTATACAAATGGAGGATCATACCGAGCAAATCTCAGGGGAGTTTTTCTGTTCTAATTCTTTTATTTTCCAGTTTTTAATCTTTTATACAAACAACGAGGACGTTGTTTACCTTAAGTGGGGGGATTGGAGAATTAGAACACTTAATTGTCCTAAACTTTTTCAAAATATGCTTAAAATGCGCTTAATATATCAAAATTTAAAATTTTTAGCATGTTTTTGTTTAAAGTCTAAATTACATAGCTGCACACATAACATTATTTCAAAAATTGTGAACTTTTCAAAATTCACAAATTTATGAGTGTGCCGGTGACTTGTAAACTTTAGAACTTGGCTTGTATACTATTCGAGACCACCATAATAAGTATTATTTACATAATTGGAATGACTTGTCTAAATTGGTAAATTTCTAGGATTACACCCAAATAGCCTTTATATGTTATGTGATATTAGCTAACTACACTGGTTAGTTAACCCCCGTATAAACCCTTTTGTTACTCTCACTTTTAGAGTAAGATACCCCTAGAAAAACACTCAGAGCCATTCCTTTCGTTTCTTACACCTTTGTTATAATGTTTCGTTAACACCCTTACACCTTAGCCTACCCTGTAGATTAAAATCCGTGGTTGGTTAATTGCTTTAGGCAAAGTGTGTTTCCTTACATTACCTGTGTTCGCGTGCGTAATTCATTATCTTTGGTTGAGTCAGGAAATTGCACAATGCAATTGGAGTGAAAGTAAATATTGTATATCTTTGAGTTTATTTTTCGTGTGTTTACTACTTTCACTATTACCGTTATTTCTGAAGTCATGAAAAGTATGGAAAAATTATCCAGAGTTATCATTATAGTGATGTGGTGAAATTTTACACATCTATGTTTATGTTTGTGATGTCAAAAAAAAAAAAAAAAAAAAAAAAAAAAAAAATCGAAAAAATAGAAATGAAAAAGAAAGGAAAAGTTGGAAGTTTGTTTTAACCAACTTATGTAACGTTTTGTATTAAGTGGTCGATATCACCACTATTTGTTATATATTATATTTATGGATTGAATGGGAGTTGGCCGTTATGGGAACGCCAACTAAGGTTATTCTTTAATTGAGATCTTGTTGAGTATAATTCGTGTCTACCTAAAGCGTGTGTTTCAAGTGTTAAAGCGTGAGTTATTCAATGATATGAGTCTTATTCGTGGGATGGTTGGGAAAGCAATTTACCACACTTAGGATTTTAATTTATCTGTTTTGTTTATTTTTCATTTTACACCAATTCGTATCCCAAATATTATCCATACCCTATATTATTCTTTATCTAAACCTTTGATTTATTGAGATTAGGGATTTGAGCAATCTTAAGTATCGTAGTCGTGGATTCGGCTATGTATTTATGATTTTGTCGCCCTTTTTGATATAATATTATTGGTAAAGATTACTTGGTCCGATCTTTAGCCTATTCGAGTTAAGGATTTGAGCAATTGCAAGTATCGTGTTCGTGGATTCGATCATGTATTTGTGATTTTGTCGCCTTTTCTGGAATTTGAGATCGATAGAGATTAAGAAGAATGATCAACCCTTAACCAACAAACCCTTTTTACCGCTTTAGACTTGTTATTCCTTAGCTTTAGTGGGGGAGATGCGTATACTTGCCAAGCTTATGGTAGAATATTCGTCACGACTGGACAGTTAAACGATTAGATTTGCTTTTATCAAAATATTTTATTTTATTTCTAATTCGTTAAGTGTTTGGTTGTGTGATTATGACAAAAATGAATACATGCTTAAATATAAAAAATAAATCCTAATATCTTTTAGGATACATTTTCATAAGATTAATTCTAAGGTTTACTTGGGGACAAGTAAAGTTCAAGTGGGGGATATTTGATGAACTCAAATAAGTACATTTTATTACCATCATTTATCCTAGTTATTTGACTTGTTTTATTATATTATCTGTGAGAATTGATACGTTAATGTTTACTTTTGTAATTCTCAGGTAAAAACAAGTACTATGTGAAACTTGGCGATTTTGGACTAATTATGGAGCAAAACAAGCAAGATATTAAGAGTCTACTGAAATGTACAAGATCAAGACTATTCTGCTCCAGATACGCCGCATCCTACTTCGTACATACGGCGCATCACTATCAAGATTTCACAAGTAATAATCCAAGACGGCAAAGGACATGCGCCGCATAGAGAAATGGAGTTATGCCGCATCTTCTGGCGGTGTACGAATATTCCTGAATATATTAATCTTGGACCCCACGCGAAGTTAAGTCAATGCGCCGCATCTACTTATCCTATGCGCCGCATCTAACCCTCAGACAGAAACTATAAATACCCCAGAGTCAGACGAATTTCGGGGTTCGATTCTAAACAACAAGACCGAAGAAACCCTAGAGCCGAATTCAGACGAAGTATCAGCACAAGACACACCCTAAACGAAGATACAAGAGCTGTAAGAAGGTCCTGCATGTATTTAATTCATTAAGTAGTTTTGTTTTATTGTATTAGTACACTTTAATTCATCAGGATTGATGGGCCGATTCCATGTGACTACGGAAAACCATGGGCACCCCTTAAAATTGTTTTCCCATTAATTAAAGTTTATATGTTGATGTCTTTGTTGACTTTTATTAGTGCATTGATAACCTCTGTGTCTAGCTGAGCATTGCTTGGGTAGCCATGCCCCTTCCTCGCCTATTTATTCTATCGTTTCTAGGATAGTGGGATAGACATAAGTGATCATTAAGGGTTTACTCACCGATAAGATTAGAGCCAACGAGAAAGGGTTAATTACATACACTTCATATAAAACTAGCAATAAAACAAGTGACAAGCTACTTAATTATCAGGACAAGTCTTCTTATTGTCTCAAGTATCTATCTGTATACGTGTGTGCTAATCGCTGATTCGTGCTCATTAGTTTAGTTTATTATTTAATCATAACCAAACCGTGCCAGTCTCTCAGGCTGAACCCCTTTGCGTTAGATTAGGTTGTACAGCTAACTTGAGATATTAAAATACTGATTAGAATAACTAGATAATACGTTCCACTCTTAGTGATCGACACTCTACTTACCATTATATTCATACTGACCGGGTACACTGCTCGTTAAAGTGTGTGTTTTATTGATAAGTCGGCTAAATATAAATTTAAAACTTGAATACTGCTAAAACCACAACGACATACCGTGGGTATAAATTAGAGCATAACACCGCACACACATCAATTTCGCAAGCAATAGCAAAGGTCAAGAAATCCGTGAAGCAAGCTCGAATGCAGAAAGAAAAGAGGCTTCAAGACCAAATTGAAACGTTAACCAACATGGTCACCGGCTTATCAGATCAAGTAAATGAATTTCAAAAGACAAAACAACAAGTTGACGAGTACTTATCCAAAGATGTCCAAGCTGACATGGATAGACTCATAATGAACTACACAGAAAAATTCCTGGAGACGAACTTATGAGAGATTGTCTCAAATGACTTGAAAAAGTATCTGAAACCGTTGAGAGGTCAACTCAAGCCAATTATCAGACAAATCGTTAACGAGGTGATCTCTACAACTCCTCTCAAACTTCACACAGTCCCTACACCGCCAAAGGAAATCACATTTGAAGAACTTCAGCTTCAGATATTTGATCGATTGTCTGGTATTACAACCATGACCCCTGAAGAAACGGCAATCTATAATGTTGTCTCTGTAAATCTTTCCACGACTGCATGTAAAGCCGAAGCTGATACTCATAAGAAGCCGGGGGAAGACGAAGATCCTGACCCTAACTCACGGTCAAAGAAACAAAAGTCAACCAGTGGTGCTTCGTCTTCACATTAGGAACCGGCCAAACCTTCAACAACAACGGCTACTCAAAACGAACCAAAGGCGTCCGAGTCAGCACTAAAAGAAGATGATCATTTTATCTACACCGGTGACGACTTCCAGGAACAGCCTGAATCAAGACCTGGACCATCATCAACCTCCAAGAGCACAAGAAAATGAAAAGGCAAACAACCGAAAGTTGTCTCGTGGCTAGACAACGACAACACAGCCGAATTTGGATGGTTTGATGATATGGTTAACGCTCAACCGCCTCTACCAGAAGATGCAAAACCATTACCTGGACGTACAGTGGAATTCACCCAAACAATCAAGAAAGAGTTTGGTATCAAGAAGTTAACCAAGAAGGAATTGAGACGGATCAAGAACGATGCATTTAATCTTCTCAAAAAACGATCCGGGAGCGCAGCCGAACTGGAATATCACTTGGAAAACATTGCACGAGCAATGTCCAATGATATCGACTGGCTCAATCCTGAGCACAACGTCGACCATACCTCTGGAAAGACTGGACCATACTTCACAAATTGGACCAAGCCTTTACCAATGGTGGGAAAACCACAACAACCAAGGATTCCTTTCAGGGTCTTCTTCAACAACGACTTCGAGTATCTTCAACATGGACACAAGACTGAACGGAAATACGCATCTTCCCTGACTTACAGAATTCCCTCAGCAAGATACCATCACACAAAAATCGAGGAAACTGAAGCTCACCTGTTCATTGACAAGGTAGTTCCATATAACAGAGATGTACAACTCAGGATTCATCACTGGCCTGAACACCGACAGCTTTACTACCGCAGCAGAGAAAAGTTAAGGGAAGAAGTCAGAAATTCGAAAAGGATTGTAGCCATCATGTCTCTTGAATCATCAACAAAATGGGAATACTCGTACATGCAGAAGATTGTGGTCAAACGACAAGATGAAAAGGAGTATGCATTCTGTGAAGCCAACTTTCCCGATTTGACTTTGAATGACATTGAAGACATGTATCTCGAAAAAGTTCAAGGGAAATTGCGACGGTTTTCAACTGAGCTACAATATGCCTTCATTACTTCTCTTCTTATCTTCATAAGACGTGTAATAATTCAAGAGAGAGTTGAAGATTTCCAGTTAGGTGTTGAGAGTTACCAACGATAACTCAATCTGACAAGACCACAACTTTAGTATCCTAGAATTCATGAAGCTTCACAGTACCAACTGAAGAAAGAACCTGCCTTCGATTTCACCTACAGAAGTGCATTTGGAAATGTCTGCTTTATGCAATATGACAAAATTCATAAGTTCTGTGATGATACATTGAAGGCTGTGAGAGATGGCTTGTAACTTCGATTGCAAGATTAGAATTTGGACAAGAAGCATAGGTGGAATGCTAAAGAATCAAGGGACGTCCGCAACTTCATCAAAAAAATCGAAGAAAGGTTGAAGCGACGTGACCATATCAGACGGTTTGAAAGCTATGTCGGAGGAAGACCGAGTTTCCCAATCTTGACATTCCAACGGCCAGAGTAAAATGGTTAGCTTGTGAGTTAATTGTTAAATACTTTATGATTGATTTGTAATTTTTATGGTTTGTGCACACATAACAGTGTACAACCCGTATTTTGTAAAGAAAGGACCCTGAGGTACGCTTCAGTGCCTCAATCCTGATATAAGGAGCGAAGGCTTCTTACTTTTGAGTAGGATTAATCAAATTTTGTATGGTCTTCAAAATTCTGCTCAAAAGAACAAGTATTCCCTCTCGTAATCAAAACCTCAAAAAGTTATTTCACTTATTGAGGGGGGTATTTGAAACAATATTTGTTCAAAACGGATAAGTTCTTGTTAAATTCTTCCCGTAAACCTCAAAAAACATATTTTAATCAAACTTTTTTCAAAAACAACATCAATATGCTATGTTTTATGGGGAGAAAAACAAAAGAATAAAATATGGTAACATAAGTGGGGAATCTCACATGAGCTCGACTCAGATACCATTTCGAGAAACTTACTTTGGACTTGACTAGGCCGGGTAATAATTTCAAACTAGTCTAAGTAGTGATGTAAGCGTGTCTCGAATCGGTCCTGTTCACTGAAAGTCGATCAGTTCAAAAGTGCGATCTCTACCCAACATGTGCAAATTTATAATAAAAACCTATGAGCACATGTGAAGGGGGAATATTTCTGAAAAGTCCAAAACTCTCAAAGTGTGAACAAACTTGTTTTATAATCATAAACACTTTGAGAGATTTTCACAAAAGGTTTTATGGCATCATGATCGGAAAAACCTAGGATAATCATGGAGTAATAAGGTGATTGTGGTTAGATTTATGTCCCATGATCCGCCAGAGCCGAAGGGATCTACCCAGGGACAACACCAATAGTTTAGTACTAGAAGTCCTTAGGTATGATTGAAAAAAGAAGTAAAGAAATGAAAGGAGAAATAAGGGGTTGAAGAATTTAAAAGAAAAGTTAAGAAAAAGGGTGAAAAGAAATAGCCCTCCAAATGATCAACTTAGGGCAGAAACCGGGTTCAATTCATATGCTACTGGCTGTTACTATGGTGACACCGGTATTGAAGACAAGACGTCATGGACCCAATGACATACTGCACTTAACCTTCTAGCCACTCAAGGTCTCTTAAAAGGACTTGTTTCATTTCTCACGGAGAACCTTGCATAATCTATCGACCTCTCACTTCGAGATGTGTTGATATTGAAAAGGAGACACTATGCTCCATGCCTCCGATGACTAAACCCAAAACGCACTAATCGAGTCTAGAGCCACGAGATTCATCAAAAGATCTCTTAGGATACACATTCCAAAATATACACTTGTGTTCGCCAAAAAAGGACACAAGTTGTAAGAGTCTTTTATGAGATCTTCAGATCTTGCCACTTATATATCATGGTGGTTATTACTATATTTCAAACAGTCTACAGTCGTGGAGTGATACTTAGGTACACTTCAGCGACTCACCTAAATTGTCGGTGTACTTCGGTGCACCTGGGTAAGCCTTCTTGAGGGTATCCAATTTAGGAACAGCCTTTGTAAGGCTTAGAGATGTGTTTTCACACTATGCTGTTAATAATCTCGACGTCTGAAATTGTAAGTGCTGGAAATCACCCTAAGGAGATTCCTTTCACGAATCGAGTCCTGAAAATGTGGGTCCGTACTTAGATTTTATCCAATGTACTGATAATTGTCCTTAATGGGATTCAGACGGCTGATGTGCCCGACCAAGGTGAATGGAATCAAGACATTCATTAGTAAAACAATCGTAGTGGTCTAATCTTTAGAAAAAGTCCACCGTGATCAATTGATGATTATCACTAACCTTTACCATGCAGATACCGATGAATGATCCTTAGAGGAAAGATCGTTACCATCATGATTCATCAACTCATACTCAAGATCTACATGCTTATACCAACATCACAAATGACAAAGTTCTCATCAAAGGTCAAAGCAAAGTTCAAAAATACTCTACGTCAATGTCAAAGAATCTCCAAAGTTGAAAGATAAAGATCAAAGCTATGAAATAAGAACTCTTTATGCATGAAGATTCAAAGTCAAAAGAGGTATGAGCATGATGGAAAAGACGTAAAGACAACAAAGTTAAAGACGTTGATGAAAGCAAGGCAAAACCACCATAATATCACAATGAACAAGAATAAAGAACAAAGATGTGAAGAATTCGAAGACGTCTCAAGCAAAAATTATCAAAGTTAAAGTAAAGAGATGAAGACTTCAATCAACCTATGATGACCAACCCTTAAGGGGAGATTGTTGGGAACACGTTTTAGTATAAAGTGTTGGTCATAGTTATATGTAATATGTTGATGTGTATTTAAGGCCTTTATGTTTATCTATGTGGTTCGGCCTATGTAGAAGGCTCATGGGCCGTAGCCCTTGATTAAGATATTAGAAACATCTAAAGGGTGTTGCCCTAGATAGCTTAGCCTATAAATACTATGTATCCTCTCCTTTGGAGAGTGTTGGTTATTCATTTATCATATCAAACCTTTGTCATTTTGTTTTACATATTTGAGTAATCGACCAAGCTCTCTTTCTCTCTTATTTCTATCATTACTATACTTGTGTTACATAGATATGGTGACCTAACAGATTCCCCTTCCATGGTGAAGAATGAATTTATGTCTCATTTTCAAAATAGATTTGATCGTCCTTCTTCAGCTCGCTTTTCTCTTGATATGGTTTTTCCTAACCAACTATCCTTGGATACTAAAGATGAGTTAAAAAGGGCTGTTTGGGATTGTGGCTTGGATAAATCTCCCAGACCGAATGGATTCACGTTTTGCTTTTATAGACGATATTGGAGTTTCTTAGAAAATGATGTTATGGAAGTTGTCTCCCATTTTTTCCAGCATGGTACGTTCCCCTAAAGGTGGAAATTCCTCCTTTATCGCTTTGGTCCCAAAATCTCAAAATGCTAATATGGTTAAAGACTATCGCCCTATTAGTTTGATTGGGAGTTTATATAAGATAGTTGCTAAAATATTGGCGAACCGTTTAGTAGTTTTCATGGGTGATATTGTTAGTGATGTGCAATCGGCTTTTGTTGCGGATAGACAAATTTTAGAAGGCCCTTTCATTCTGAATGATTTGATTCAATGGTGCAAAGCTAAGAAAAAGCAAACAATGAATTTCAAAGTTTATTTTGGAAAGGCTTTTGACTCGGTTCGGTGGGACTATCTAAATGACGTATTGAAAAGCTTTGGTTTTGGTAATCGATGGTGCGGTTGGATTCAAAGCTTCCCACCATGAAAGATAGATGGTTTTGGTATTTGTCGGGCTCAGGTGATTTTTCGGTTGCTTCAGTTCGCAAATTCATTGATGATCATTTGCTCCCTGATGTTTCTTCTAAATTTTGTTGGATAAAGATTTTTCCTATCAAAGTTAATATTCTTGCTTGGAAAATTAAATTAGATTATTTGCCCACTCGGTTTAATCTATCTAGAAGAGGCCTGGATATTCATTCTATTCTATGTCCCATTTGTGAGAAACATACTGAAACATCTAGTCACATTATTTTCGCTTGTTCTATGGCGAGAGATATTCTTCGTAATATCGCCTATTGGTGGGATGTTAATCCTCCTCAGGTCGCTTCTTTTGAGGAATGGAAGGTTGGATGCCGAGTTTAAATATTTCTTCTGATCGTAAGCTGTTACTTGAAGGCGTTGTTTATACTGCTTGGTGGTTCATCTAGAATTTTCGGAATAAGTTGGTTTTTGGATCAACCACTCCTTCCAAAACGGTTCTTTTTTATGACATTGTGGCTTCTTCCTTCCAATGGTGTAAACATAGGGGTAGATTCAAATTTAATTGGTTGGATTAGCTTAAAAATCCTTATCTTGTTATCATGTAATTTTGTTTATCTAGCTCCTTGCTAGTTTTAATAATATCAGCCGTTCAAAAAAATATGTATATAAAAATTACAATGTATACATGAGTTGAGATCAATATAGATCTCATATTTGTTATAGATCAAATGAATCAATCATGTCCATTCGTTTTTTGAACAAAACAAAAAAAAATAAACTTTCACCCTTTTTAAAAAAAAAATATATCTCGTAAACCGTTAATCGTTACGCTAAAAAATCACATCATCGCGACGAGAATTAAATTATATTTCTATAGATATGCACTTCTATATACTTTCGACTATTTTTTTTATCAAAATTTCCGCCTAAAAAAATCTCATGTGATTTGGAAAAATCACATGTGATTTTTCTCGTCGGAAATTTTGAAAAAAAAAAAAAAAAAAAAAAAAAAAAAAAAAAAAAAAAAAAAAAAAAAATCGTCGAAAGTATATAGAAGTGCATGTCTATAAAAAAATAGTTTAATTTTCGGCGCGATGGTGTATTTTTCGTAGCTTGAATATTTACCGTTTGCAAGATATGTTTGTTTTTAAAAAAGAGTAAACTGCAAAAAATATCCCAAAACTTTGCGAAAATTGCGAAAGATGCCCTCGAAAAAAAAGTGCAAATATTGTCCATTGACAAAAACGGGTACGTGCATTACCGTAGGCGGCCTTGGGGCGATGTGACTACCAGCCAAAATGTTGAGCTAGATAATGGCTATGTTGTACCATATAACATGCTGCTTCTCAGAAGGTTTTATGCACACATCAATGTGGAATATTGTCAGTGGACAATGCTGATTAAGTATTTATTCAAATATATTTCAAAAGGTATGGGTCGGATAGTCACATAGATAACAAGATCTATTGGAGACACACCTTCGACTAGCCAAGTGCCTGCAATCAGAATTGATGAGATAAAGAATTACCTAGATGCAAGATACGTAGGCCCGCACGAAGCCTGTTGGCGGTTGCTGGGATTCGATATTCACCACAGGGATCCGGCTGTGCAGATACTAGCTGTTCATCTTAATAAGCTCACCTAACAAGTCATTTTTATAAGTTTCCCCTAATAAGCTCATATAAGCTCTTTAAAAGTCCCAAACTAAATGCTACTAGGAACTATGGAAAACTCACTTATTTTACCGATTGGGCTAGTTAGCCCAATAAGCAATTAATAAGCAATATAGATAAGCTGATCGGATAAGCACTTTTGTAACATTTTTCACACCCTTAAGTAAGCCCAATGATAAGCCCAAAAAGTCTTAAAACACCTCGGATCGAAAAACGTAAATGGGCTTTTATTAGTTATCGTTAAAGCCCATTTAGCTTAAAAATAAGCACTTTGGCTAATAAGCAGTTAAAATTAACTTAAATAAGCTTTATTAAGTTAGTAAAACTCTCGAAAAACTTTTCACTCTCTTTTTGTAAATTTTGGACTAAGTTTGCAAAGAATATGTCATTTCGGGTTAAATATGTAAACTTTGTATAAATATGTTCTAAAATGTTCATTTAATAACCTGAGGGTATAAATTGATCAAACAGTAAACTGGTGGCTTAAAATGTCATTTTGGGAATTATTGGACTAAAAATGTAATAAAAAATTAACCAAGGACTAGCGGTGCAAAACTGACACCGTTAGGGTAGAAAGTGTAAAATTGGTAAAAGTACAAGGACAAAACTGTAACTTTAACACTTACATATTTCATTTCATATTTTACATTTTCCATTTCACTCACGTGCATTTTATTACGTTTCGTTCAATATTTTAATCCCGTTACGTTTATATTTATATATGACGAATTTTAACGAATAACTTAACGTTTCGTTCAAACACTTTCGAGTAAACGATATTTATGGAATCAATGACATAAAAACATGATAATATCATATATAATATTATTTTTGAACTTTAAGCATTTTAAGCATATCACACTCATATCACACACCAAATCGTTATCCGTTACTCGTTTTCACACTCACTATTCATATTAAGTCACAAATACCAAATTCTCAGACTTCACTATTATCCAGGTCGTGTGTTGGAGCCGTTACCGTAATTTCACTTGATTTTACATTTCCACCTTGCCAGTTACACACAAGGTGAGTCATAGCCCCACTTTTACTTATTTAACAAGTTTACACTCTATGGGGGGATACATGCTACAAACTAAAACACAAGTATTTTCAAATATTTTTGTATGCTTCACCTGATATGATATTGACTAAGTTACTCTATTGCCACAAGCCCCTCACATCATGAACCATTAATCACTTGCGAGTGAACGCGAATATAGTGAATAGATCTATTGGAGGCTGACTGCCTATTCCACTAATGCCTTGACAAATAGCCTTAGTTGCTAGTCAGATTAGTCGCAATGCACTATATTTTAAGGAAATAGGCAATGGCAAAACACCTATTACACGAGGGCCCCACACCGGTTACTACACTATTAACGTTTGCGTGTCATGAGACTTAGGGCAATATATACAACTGCAATATCACCATTTTAAACATGATTGTAATTCACAGGCAATCACTACTTGTGTTTTCACAAACTCATTACTAATACAAACTCTATGATTTCACTCAACAATTTTGTTGACTTTTAGCATGTTTATCTCAGGTAATTAGCGGAGCAGATAAGGCAGAGAGCGGGCAATAAACTCAGGGTTTTTAATGTGGTGTAAAATAAACTCATGTCATTCACTTTTAAAGTACCGCACCCTTTTATGGGATGTTTTAACTCTGATATTTTCACATTTTGTACTTCAACTTTGATTTGAATAACAAGTACTTTTAAAATGCCTCTTTTGAGCCGTTTTCTATTATTATGACAAAGATCCTCCCCGTAATACCCCGATTAGTCTTCCGCTGTTAACTCATAATTTAGGGGGTGTTACATGGATACTTATGACGTAGAAAAAGAAGATTATGTGCAAGATGAGAACATGGATGAAAACTTAATAATTACTGAAGAAGATCTTAAGAAAGCTGCACTTGAAGTAGAGTTGGAAAAGAAAGCTAGAGAAGAAGAAGAAGAAATAAGGTTAAGACAACTTGAGGATGAAGAGTTGGAAAAGAAAGCTAAAGAAGAAGAAGAGAAAAGGTTAAGACAACAAGAAGAAGAAGAGTTAGCTAAGAAAACTGATGATGAAAAGGAAGCTGACGACTACATACAAACACCTCCAACTTCACCTCCAGCATCTCCTCCAATTCCTGAAGATTCACCTCTAGTTTTCCCTCCAGCTTCAACTAAAGATTTGGACTATAATGTCAAAAAAGATTCTCCAATTCCTGAATCATCAACACATTCATCACCGCTACCAACACAAACAACATCTACATACAAGTCAATCAAGAAACCAATTAACATGATGATTTCTGATGAACTCAAATAAGTACATTTTATTACCATCATTTATCCTATTTATTTGACTTGTTTTATTATATTATCTGTGAGAATTGATACGTTAATGTTTACTTTTGTAATTCTCAGGTAAAAACAAGTACTATGTGAAACTTGGCGATTTTGGACTAATTATGGAGCAAAACAAGCAAGATATTAAGAGTCTACTGAAATGTACAAGATCAAGACTATTCTGCTCCAGATACGCCGCATCCTACTTCGTACATACGGCGCATCACTATCAAGATTTCACAAGTAATAATCCAAGACGGCAAAGGACATGCACCGCATAGAGAAATGGAGTTACGCCGCATCTTCTGGTGGTGTACGAATATTCCTGAATATATTAATCTTGGACCCCACGCGAAGTTAAGTCAATGCGCCGCATCTACTTATCCTATGCGCCGCATCTAACCCTCAGACAGAAACTATAAATACCCCAGAGTCAGACGAATTTCGGGGTTCGATTCTACACAACAAGACCGAAGACCGAAGAAACCCTAGAGCCGAATTCAGACGAAGTAGCAGCACAAGACACACCCTAAACGAAGATACAAGAGCTGTAAGAAGGTCCTGCATGTATTTAATTCATTAAGTAGTTTTGTTTTATTGTATTAGTACACTTTAATTCATCAGGATTGATGGGCCGATTCCATGTGACTACGGAAAACCATGGGCACCCCTTAAAATTGCTTTCCCATTAATTAAAGTTTATATGTTGATGTCTTTGTTGACTTTTATTAGTGCATTGATAACCTCTGTGTCTAGCTGAGCATTGCTTGGGTCGCCATGCCCCTTCCTCGCCTATTTATTCTATCGTTTCTAGGATAGTGGGATAGACATAAGTGATCATTAAGGGTTTACTCGCCGATAAGATTAGAGCCAACGAGAAAGGGTTAATTACATACACTTCATATAAAACTAGCAATAAAACAAGTGACAAGCTACTTAATTATCAGGACAGGTCTTCTTATTGTCTCAAGTATCTATCTGTGTACGTGTGTGCTAATCGCTGATTCGTGCTCATTAGTTTAGTTTATTATTTAATCATAACCAAACCGTGCCAGTCTCTCAGGCTGAACCCCTTTGCGTTAGATTAGGTTGTACAGCTAACTTGAGATATTAAAATACTGATTAGAATAACTAGATAATACGTTCCACTCTTAGTGATCGACACTCTACTTACCATTATATTCATACTGACCGGGTACACTGCTCGTTAAAGTGTGTGTTTTATTGATAAGTCGGCTAAATATAAATTTAAAACTTGAATACTGCTAAAACCACAACGACATACCGTGGGTATAAATTAGAGCATAACACCGCACACACATCAAGTTTTTGGTGCCGTCGCCGGGGAGTGAATTGTTATTATCTGTTAATTTGATTAGTATTTTAATTAGGTTTTAATTTCTAACCGCTAACTCCGTTGTATATTAGTTAATTTGCATTCATTTTATTATTTGCATATTTTCTGTTTTGTGTGTTTTTATTTTCTTTATTTTTGTTTCTTTTCGTTTGTTTTTATTTTTGTTTTTCTTTTTCTATTTTCTGTATTTTTCTATCGTTATACTGAGCTGATTCAAACGATACGGCGCATCTGTTTTCACAGATACGGCGTATTGCGTTTAATTTTTATAACATACAACGCGTTTACTAAATTCGAGTACGGCGCATCTTTCCCCAAGATACGGCGTATTCTGTTTTTAATAAGAAATTTTTCTAAACGATAACGCCATACGACGCATCTGTTTTAACAGATACGGCGTATTTACTATTTTAATTAAAAACAGTTTTCGAATTATTAAACAGATACGACGCATCGATTTTTATCGATACGGCGCATCTTCAAAATCAAAATCGGTTATATTTGCTAAAATTAGATATGTTGATTTTTGATAATTAAAACTGATACGGCGCATTCTAATTTCTAAGCGGCGTATCTGCTTTCTGAATAAAAGTCTGATTAAATTTTAACGATTTTACCTATGATGACAGGTTTTGCTATGGAAGACATATCTGTGAACGGATATCTTGCTAAGGAACTCTTGCTTTCGGATTCATTCGAAGTGGAAGTTTTTGAAGATGTCAACTTCAATGTGCTCACGATTGATGTCGATTTATTCTCTTGGGAGACCCCTCTTGAAGCTACTTATAAGGAATTCAAACGCTTATGCAATATTGAAGATGGGATATTCTCTTATGATTTACTAATGAGCTACACTGAAGATGAATTGTTACACTTATGGCCCATCATTGAATCTAAAGGATTATCTTGGACTACAATCGAGGAAAAAGATGGGAAATTCCAAATTGAATACATGAACTCAGCAAATGCAGTCAACAAATCGAGCAACAAAAGCTATGAAGTCCAACCTATACAAACTTCTTATATGCCTTATTCCGAACAGTATTGGGGATTAGATAAAAGCTATCTGGATAACGAAAGAATGTATGCTGAATCGGAGATACTATTTCATGGAAAGTTGGTAAGGTTGATGGATATCTCTTTAGAAGAATGGCTTGAACTTAAATACGGTGATCCGAAATTTGCTCCTATGAATGAAGTCAGACGGATTGTGACCTCATGGTTGACACGAAGTTTTAAAGGACAATTTAATGAGTTCGTGGAAATCAGAAGGAACATGATTGGTAACACTAGCTTTGACGTTAACCACGATCCTAACAATGTTGATTTTTCAAATTGGTTAGCTAGTAAGTTCAATAACCATAAGAGCATGGACCGTGCTACTAAAGATGTGTTATGGGTATATTGGATGAGAGGTGAAGATGAGGAAGTAGAAAGCAACAATGGATCATCACATGACAATTCTACAATCGAGGAAGGCATTGAAGAATTATTCAGCATTGACATTGATGTGTTCAATTATGAGACACCTTTGTGCAAACAATTCAAAGAATTTAATTACCTTCTTCAAGTCGACGCTGATGTGCTAACCGGAGATCTACCAGGATTCAAAACTTATGATGATTTCAAAAACACCTGGTACTACGAATGGAATGACCAAATACCATGGGTTTGGGATAAACCATGGGAATTTGAGCATATTAATCACACTTGTACACCTTTCTGTTTCAAGGATGGAAGTAGTGAATGGCCAACCTGTGATTATAAGAATGATGGAACCTGTAATGGGGGAAGTATAATTGGAATGAAATGGGTTGGAAACGATGTATACTTTGAAAACGACGATTGGTATGAGAAAGTTGAAGACTGCCCACGTAAAGCAGAGGCTTTGCAAGAAAAAGGTAGAATCAACTACTTAAAAGAACTTAAGGGAGCATCGGACATTACTTTCTGGGAATGGGTGCATGGACAATTTGATGATTACACAAAGCTTAGTCAACGCTTGCAATGGGAATTGAAAAATGAGTGGGATGAGATTCAAGATTATTATCAGTCCTTTAACGTGGTTAATTATGATCCCTATGATAATAACGATGAGTCGCGAGAAGAATTGATTGATGAACTTGATGACTATTTAAATAAGGATCCTTATTTTAAATTTGTTGATAAAGACGATGAAGAATTCACCAAGAGAAAATGTCAACTACTTGGGATCCCTTATAATAAGCCACCCGTGATTATTTCTGAAAAAATTAAAGTCATCAATTACTCTTTGGGACCTGATGAAGAATATGTTGCGACGAAGACCAAAGCATATATTAGATTAAGTCGAACGGAAGAAAATGTTGCGGAGCTATACGGGAACATCTTTCGGATGAAAGAAGAAGGATGGCACGTAACAAGAACAAAATAAGGAGCTGAACGTGAGTCTAACTTGAAGACTCTGGAATAAAGACAAGTGCTGACCGGGAGACAACCCGGAAAATTTTTACTTTTCTTTTCTGTGTCGAGTCTGTCAGGCCCGCAGAAGATACGGCGCATCTCCATCCTAAGATGCGACGCATCTCCTGCACTGGTCATATCTTATTTAATTTTCTGCATTTTTATTTTTGACTTTAAAACTTTCTGTCAGTATTTTAATGCGGCGCATCCCTGGTTAAGGATGCGACGCATCTTCTATTCTGATTCGTATTTATTCCAGGCTCGATACGGCGTATCTTCTTCCATAAGATACGGCGTATCGACTGACCTGATGATTTTCAGTTTAATTTTTTAAGTTTTATTTTTACTAACTATTAATGTATTATGCAAGTTTGAACTTTCTTAACTCAGGTGTGTTAAAGTCTTGATGGTATTATAGATTCCTGCATTTCTTGTGGATACATCAAATATGAAGCTTAAACGTTCTCATCCACAAGAATGATGATTTTTGCTCTTATACAAATGGAGGATCATACCGAGCAAATCTCAGGGGAGTTTTTCTGTTCTAATTCTTTTATTTTCCAGTTTTTAATCTTTTATACAAACAACGAGGACGTTGTTTAACTTAAGTGGGGGGATTGGAGAATTAGAACACTTACTTGTCCTAAAAAATTTCAAAATATGCTTAAAATGCGCTTAATATATCAAAATTTAAAATTTTTAGCATGTTTTTGTTTAAAGTCTAAATTACATAGCTGCACACATAACATTATTTCAAAAATTGTGAACTTTTCAAAATTCACAAATCTATGAGTGTGCCGGTGACTTGTAAACTTTAGAACTTGGCTTGTATACTATTCGAGACCACCATAATAAGTATTATTTACATAATTGGAATGACTTGTCTAAATTGGTAAATTTCTAGGATTACACCCAAATAGCCTTTATATGTTATGTGATATTAGCTAACTACACTGGTTAGTTAACCCTCGTATAAACCCTTTTGTTACTCTCACTTTTAGAGTAAGATACCGCTAGAAAAACACTCAAAGCCATTCCTTTCGTTTCTTACACCTTTGTTATAATGTTTCGTTAACACCCTTACACCTTAGCCTACCCTGTAGATTAAAATCCGTGGTTGGTTAATTGCTTTAGGCAAAGTGTGTTTCCTTACATTACCTGTGTTCGCGTGCGTAATTCATTATCTTTGGTTGAGTCAGGAAATTGCACAATGCAATTGGAGTGAAAGTAAATATTGTATATCTTTGAGTTTATTTTTCGTGTGTTTACTACTTTCACTATTACCGTTATTTCTGAAGTCATGAAAAGTATGGAAAAATTATCCAGAGTTATCATTATAGTGATGTGGTGAAATTTTACACATCTATGTTTATGTTTGTGATGTCAAAAAAAAAAAAAAAAAAAAAAAAAAAAAAAAAAAAAAAAAAAAAAAATCGAAAAAATAGAAAAAAAAAAATAGAAAAGAAAAAGAAAGGAAAAGTTGGAAGTTTGTTTTAACCAACTTATGTAAAGTTTTGTATTAAGTGGTCGATATCACCACTATTTGTTATATATTATATTTATGGATTGAATGGGAGTTGGCCGTTATGGGAACGCCAACTAAGGTTATTCTTTGATTGAGATCTTGTTGAGTATAATTCGTGTCTACCTAAAGCGTGTGTTTCAAGTGTTAAAGCGTGAGTTATTCAATGATATGAGTCTTATTCATGGGATGGTTGGGAAAGCAATTTACCACACTTAGGATTTTAATTTATCTGTTTTGTTTATTTTTCATTTTACACCAATTCGTATCCCAAATATTATCCATACCCTATATTATTCTTTATCTAAACCTTTGATTTATTGAGATTAGGGATTTGAGCAATCTTAAGTATCGTAGTCGTGGATTCGGCTATGTATTTATGATTTTGTCGCCCTTTTTGATATAATATTATTGGTAAAGATTACTTGGTCCTATCTTTAGCCTATTCGAGTTAAGGATTTGAGCAATTGCAAGTATCGTGTTCGTGGATTCGATCATGTATTTGTGATTTTGTCGCCTTTTTTGGAATTTGAGATCGATAGAGATTAAGAAGAATGATCAACGCTTAACCAACAAACCCTTTTTACCGCTTTAGACTTGTTATTCCTTGGCTTTAGTGGGGGAGATGCGTATACTTGCCAAGCTTATGATAGAATATTCGTCACGACTAGACAGTTAAACGATTAGATTTGCTTTTATCAAAATATTTTATTTTATTTCTAATTCGTTAAGTGTTTGGTTGTGTGATTATGACAAAAATGAATACATGCTTAAATATAAAAAATAAATCCTAATATCTTTTAGGATACATTTTCATAAGATTAATTCTAAGGTTTACTTGGGGACAAGTAAAGTTCAAGTGGGGGGATATTTGATGAACTCAAATAAGTACATTTTATTACCATCATTTATCCTAGTTATTTGACTTGTTTTATTATATTATCTGTGAGAATTGATACGTTAATGTTTACTTTTGTAATTCTCAGGTAAAAACAAGTACTATGTGAAACTTGGCGATTTTGGACTAATTATGGAGCAAAACAAGCAAGATATTAAGAGTCTACTGAAATGTACAAGATCAAGACTATTCTGCTCCAGATACGCCGCATCCTACTTCGTACATACGGCGCATCACTATCAAGATTTCACAAGTAATAATCCAAGACGGCAAAGGACATGCGCCGCATAGAGAAATGGAGTTACGCCGCATCTTCTGGCGGTGTACGAATATTCCTGAATATATTAATCTTGGACCCCACGCGAAGTTAAGTCAATACGCCGCATCTACTTATCCTATGCGCCGCATCTAACCCTCAGACAGAAACTATAAATACCCCAGAGTCAGACGAATTTCGGGGTTCGATTCTACACAACAAGACCGAAGACCGAAGAAACCCTAGAGCCGAATTCAGACGAAGTAGCAGCACAAGACACACCCTAAACGAAGATACAAGAGCTGTAAGAAGGTCCTGCATGTATTTAATTCATTAAGTAGTTTTGTTTTATTGTATTAGTACACTTTAATTCATCAGGATTGATGGGCCGATTCCATGTGACTACGAAAAACCATGGGCACCCCTTAAAATTGCTTTCCCATTAATTAAAGCTTATATGTTGATGTCTTTGGTGACTTTTATTAGTGCATTGATAACCTATGTGTCTAGCTGAGCATTGCTTGGGTCGCCATGCCCCTTCCTCACCTATTTATTCTATCGTTTCTAGGATAGTGGGATAGACATAAGTGATCATTAAGGGTTTACTCGCCGATAAGATTAGAGCCAACGAGAAAGGGTTAATTACATACACTTCATATAAAACTAGCAATAAAAAAAGTGACAAGCTACTTAATTATCAGGACAGGTCTTCTTATTGTCTCAAGTATCTATCTGTGTACGTGTGTGCTAATCGCTGATTCGTGCTCATTAGTTTAGTTTATTATTTAATCATAACCAAACCGTGCCAGTCTCTCAGGCTGAACCCCTTTGCGTTAGATTAGGTTGTACAGCTAACTTGAGATATTAAAATACTGATTAGAATAACTAGATAATACGTTCCACTCTTAGTGATCGACACTCTACTTACCATTATATTCATACTGACCGGGTACACTGCTCGTTAAAGTGTGTGTTTTTTTGATAAGTCGGCTAAATATAAATTTAAAACTTGAATACTGCTAAAACCACAACGACATACCGTGGGTATAAATTAGAGCATAACACCGCACACACATCAATTTCGCAAGCAATAGCAAAGGTCAAGAAATCCGTGAAGCAAGCTCGAATGCTGAAAGAAAAGAAGCTTCATGACCAAATTGAAACGTTAACCAACATGGTCACCGGCTTATCAGATCAAGTAAATGAATTTCAAAAGACAAAACAACAAGTTGACGAGTACTTATCCAAAGATGTCCAAGCTAACATGGATAGACTCATAATGAACTACACAGAAAAATTCCTGGAGACGAACTTATCAGATTTTGGCTCAAATGACTTGAAAAAGTATCTGAAACCGTTGAGAGGTCAACTCAAGCCAATTATAAGACAAATCGTTAACGAGGTGATCTCTACAACTCCTCTCAAACTTCACACAGTCCCTACACCGCCAAAGGAAATCACATTTGAAGAACTTCAGCTTCAGATATTTGATCGATTGTCTGGTATTACAACCATGACCCCTGAAGAAACAGCAATCTATAATGTTGTCTCTGTAAATCTTTCCAAGACTGCATGTAAATCCGAAGCTGATACTCATAAGAAGCCGGGGGAAGACGAAGATCCTGACCCTAACTCACGGTCAAAGAAACAAAAGTCAACCAGTGGTGCTTCGTATTCACATCAGGAACCGGCCAAACCTTCAACAACAACAGCTACTCAAAACGAACCAAAGGCGTCCGAGTTAGCACTAAAAGAAGATGATCATTTTATCTACACCGGTGACGACTTCCAGGAACAGCCTGAATCAAGACCTGGACCATCATCAACCTCCAAGAGCACAAGAAAATGAAAAGGCAAACAACCGAAAGTTGTCTCGTGGCTAGACAACGACAACACAGCCGAATTTGGATGGTTTGATGATATGGTTAACGCTCAACTGCCTCTACCAGAAGATGCAAAACCATTACCTGGACGTACAGTGGAATTCACCCAAACAATCAAGAAAGAGTTTGGTATCAAGAAGTTAACCAAGAAGGAATTGAGACGGATCAAGAACGATGCATTTAATCTTCTCAAAAAATGATCCGGGAGCGCAGCCGAACTGGAATATCACTTGGAAAACATTGCACGAGCAATGTCCAATGATATCGACTGGCTCAATCCTGAGCACAACGTCGACCATACCTCTGGAAAGACTGGACCATACTTCACAAATTGGACCAAGCCTTTACCAATGGTGGGAAAACCACAACAACCAAGGATTCCTTTCAGGTTCTTCTTCAACAACGACTTGGAGTATCTTCAACATGGACACAAGACTGAACGGAAATACGCATCTTCCCTGACTTACAGAATTCCCTCAGCAAGATACCATCACACAAAATTCAAGGAAACTGAAGCTCACCTGTTCATTGACAAGGTAGTTCCATATAACAGAGATGTACAACTCAGGATTCATCACTGGCCTGAACACCGACAGCTTTACTACCGCAGCAGAGAAAAGTTAAGGGAAGAAGTCAAAAATTCGAAAAGGATTGTAGCCATCATGTCTCTTGAATCATCAACAAAATGGGAATACTCGTACATGCAGAAGATTGTGGTCAAACGACAAGATGAAAAGGAGTATGCATTCTGTGAAGCCAACTTTCCCGATTTGACTTTGAATGACATTGAAGACATGTATCTCAAAAAAGTTCAAGGGAAATTGCGACGGTTTTCAACTGAGCTACAATATGCCTTCATTACTTCTCTTCTTATCTTCATAAGACGTGTAATAATTCAAGAGAGAGTTGAAGATTTCCAGTTAGGTGTTGAGAGTTACCAACGACAACTCAATCTGACAAGACCACAACTTTAGTATCCTAGAATTCATGAAGCTTCACAGTACCAACTGAAGAAAGAACCTGCCTTCGATTTCACCTACAGAAGTGCATTTGGAAATCGTTCTGCTTTATGCAATATGACAAAATTCATAAGTTCTGTGATGATACATTGAAGGCTGTGAGAGATGGCTTGTAACTTCGATTGCAAGATTAGAATTTGGACAAGAAGCATAGGTGGAATGCTAAAGAATCAAGGGACGTCCGCAACTTCATCAAAAAAATCGAAGAAGGTTGAAGCGACGTGACCATATCAGAAGTTTGAAAGCTATGTCGGAGGAAGACCGAGTTTCCCAATCTTGACATTCCAACGGCCAGAGTAAAATGGTTAGCTTGTGAGTTAATTGTTAAATACTTTATGATTGATTTGTAATTTTTATGGTTTGTGCACACATAACAGTGTACAACCCGTATTTTGTAAAGAAAGGACCCTGGGGTACGCTTCAGTGCCTCAATCCTGATATAAGGAGCGAAGGCTTCTTACTTTTGAGTAGGATTAATCAAATTTTGTATGGTCTTCAAAATTCTGCTCAAAAGAACAAGTATTCCCTCTCGTAATCAAAACCTCAAAAAGTTATTTCACTTATTGAGGGGGGTATTTGAAACAATATTTGTTCAAAACGGATAAGTTCTTGTTAAATTCTTCCCGTAAACCTCAAAAAACATATTTTAATCAAACGTTTTTCAAAAACAACATCAATATGCTATGTTTTATGGGGAGAAAAACAAAAGAATAAAATATGGTAACATAAGTGGGGAATCTCACATGAGCTCGACTCAGATATCACCAATGAATTGACAAACTTAAAATGTCAGTAATCGAAAGGACTTGTCCAAGTAGAGTGTACCATTTCGAGAAACTTACTTTGGACTAGACCAGGCCGGGTAATAATTTCAAACTAGTCTAAGTAGTGATGTAAGCGTGTCTCGAATCGGTCCTGTTCACTGAAATTCGATCAGTTCAAAAGTGCGATCTCTACCCAACATGTGCAAATTTATAATAAAAACCTATGACCACATGTGAAGGGGGAATATTTCTGAAAAGTCCAAAACTCTCAAAGTGTGAAAAAACGTGTTTTATAATCATAAACACTTTGAGAGATTTTCACAAAAGGTTTTATGGCATAATGATCGGAAAAACCTAGGATAATCATGGAGTAATAAGGTGATTGTGGTTAGATTTATGTCCCATGATCCGCCAGAGCCGAAGGGATCTACCCAGGGACAACACCAATAGTTTAGTACTAGAAGACCTTAGGTATGATTGAAAAAAGAAGTAAAGAAATGAAAGGAGAAATAAGGGATTGAAGAATTTAAAAGAAAAGTTAAGAAAAATGGTGAAAAGAAATAGCCCTCCAAATGATCAACTTAGGGCAGAAACCTGGTTCAATTCATATGCTACTGGCTGTTACTATGGTGACACCGGTATTGAAGACAAGACGTCATGGACCCAGTGACATACTGCACTTAACCTTCTAGCCACTCAAGGTCTCTTAAAAGGAGTTGTTTCATTTCTCACGGAGAACCTTGCATAATCTATCGACCTCTCACTTCGAGATGTGTTGATATTGAAAAGGAGACACTATGCTCCATGCCTCCGACGACTAAACCCAAAATGCACTAATCGAGTCTAGAGCCACGAGATTCATCAAAAGATCTCTTAGAATACACATTCCAAAATATACACTTGTGTTCGCCAAAAAAGGACACAAGTTGTAAGAGTCTTTTATGAGATCTTCGGATCTTACCACTTATATATCATGGTGGTTATTACTATATTTCAAACAGTCTACAGTCGTGGAGTGATACTTAGGTACACTTCAGCGACTCACCTAAATTGTCGGTGTACTTCGGTGCACCTGGGTAAGCCTTCTTGAGGGTATCCAATTCAGGAACAGCCTTTGTAAGGCTTAGAGATGTGTTTTCACACTATGCTGTTAATAATCTCGACGTCTGAACTTGTAAGTGCTGGAAATCCCGCTAAGGAGATTCCTTTCACGAATCGAGTCCTGAAAATGTGGGTCCGTACTTAGATTTTATCCAATGTACTGATAATTGTCCTTAATGGGATTCAGACGGCTGATGTGCCCGACCAAGGTGAATGGAATCAAGACATTCATCAGTAAAACAATCGTAGTGGTCTAATCTTTAGAAAAAGTCCACCGTGATCAATTGATGATTATCACTAACCTTTACCATGCAGATACCGATGAATGATCCTTGGAGGAAAGACCGTTACCATCATGATTCATCAACTCATACTCAAGATCTACATGCTTATACCAACATCACAAATGACAAAGTTCTCATCAAAGGTCAAAGCAAAGTTCAAAAATATTCTACGTCAATGTCAAAGAATCTCCAAAGTTGAAAGATAAAGATCAAAGCTATGAAATAAGAACTCTTTATGCATGAAGATTCAAAGTCAAAATAGGTATGAGCATGATGGAAAAGACGTAAAGACAACAAAGTTAAAGACGTTGATGAAAGCAAGGCAAAACCACCATAATATCACAATGAACAAGAATAAAGAACAAAGATGTGAAGAATTCGAAGACGTCTCAAGCAAAAATTATCAAAGTTAAAGTAAAGAGATGAAGACTTCAATCAACCTATGATGACCAACCCTTAAGGGGAGATTGTTGGGAACACGTTTTAGTATAAAGTGTTGGTCATAGTTATATGTAATAGGTTGATGTGTATTTAAGGCCTTTATGTTTATCTATATGGTTCGGCCTATGTAGAAGGCTCATGGGCCGTAGCCCTTAAATTAAGATATTAGAAACATCTAAAGGGTGTTGCCCTAGATAGCTTAGCCTATAAATACTATGTATCCTCTCCTTTGGAGAGTGTTGGTTATTCATTTATCATATCAAACCTTTGTCATTTTGTTTTACATATTTGAGTAATCGACCAAGCTCTCTTTCTCTCTTATTTCTATCATTACTATACTTGTGTTACATAGATATGGTGACCTAACAGATTCCCCTTCCATGGTGAAGAATGAATTTATGTCTCATTTTCAAAATAGATTTGATCGTCCTTCTTCAGCTCGCTTTTCTCTTGATATGGTTTTTCCTAACCAACTATCCTTGGATACTAAAGATGAGTTAAAAAGGGCTGTTTGGGATTGTGGCTTGGATAAATCTCCCAGACCGAATGGATTCACGTTATGCTTTTATAGACGATATTGGAGTTTCTTAGAAAATGATGTTATGGAAGTTGTCTCCCATTTTTTCCAGCATGGTACGTTCCCCTAAAGGTGGAAATTCCTCCTTTATCGCTTTGGTCCCAAAATCTCAAAATGCTAATATGGTTAAAGACTATCGCCCTATTAGTTTGATTGGGAGTTTATATAAGATAGTTGCTAAAATATTGGCGAACCGTTTAGTAGTTTTCATGGGTGATATTGTTAGTGATGTGCAATCGGCTTTTGTTGCGGATAGACAAATTTTAGAAGGCCCTTTCATTCTGAATGATTTGATTCAATGGTGCAAAGCTAAGAAAAAGCAAACAATGAATTTCAAAGTTTATTTTGGAAAGGCTTTTGACTCGGTTCGGTGGGACTATCTAAATGACGTATTGAAAAGCTTTGGTTTTGGTAATCGATGGTGCGGTTGGATTCAAAGCTTCCCACCATGAAAGATAGATGGTTTTGGTCTTTGTCGGGCTCAGGTGATTTTAAGGTTGCTTCGGTTCGCAAATTCATTGATGATCATTTGCTCCCTGATGTTTCTTCTAAATTTTGTTGGATAAAGATTTTTCCTATCAAGTTAATATTCTTGCTTGGAAAATTAAATTAGATATTTGCCCACTCGGTTTAATCTATCTAGAAGAGGCCTGGATATTCATTCTATTCTATGTCCCATTTGTGAGAAACATACTGAAACATCTAGTCACATTATTTTCGCTTGTTCTATAGCGAGAGATATTCTTCGTAATATCGCCTATTGGTGGGATGTTAATCCTCCTCAGGTCGCTTCTTTTGAGGAATGGAAGGTTGGATGCCGAGTTTAAATATTTCTTCTGATCGTAAGCTGTTACTTGAAGGCGTTGTTTATACTGCTTGGTGGTTCATCTAGAATTTTCGGAATAAGTTGGTTTTTGGATCAACCACTCCTTCCAAAGCGGTTCTTTTTTATGACATTGTGTCTTCTTCCTTCCAATGGTGTAAACATAGGGGTAGATTCAAATTTAATTGGTTGGATTATCTTAAAAATCCTTATCCTGTTATCATGTAATTTTGTTTATCTAGCTCCTTGCTAGTTTTAATAATATCAGCCGTTCAAAAAAAAAAAAAAATTACAATGTATATATGAGTTGAGAGCAATATAGATCTCATATTTGTTATAGATCAAATGAATCAATCATGTCCATTCATTTTTTGAACAAAACAAAAAAAATAAACTTTCACCCTTTTTAAAAAAAATAAATATCTCGCAAACCGTTAATCGTTACGTTAAAAAATCATACCATCGCGATGGTGTATTTTTCGTAGCTTGAATATTTACCGTTTGCAAGATATGTTTGTTTTTAAAAAAGAGTAAACTGCAAAAAATATCCCTAAACTTTGCGAAAATTGTGAAAGATGCCCTCGAAAAAAAAAGTGCAAATATTGTCCCTAACGTTTCAATTTTCTGCAAGTTGTGTCCTTCCCGCATTACTGTAGTTGCAAATTTAGTTTTTGGACTAACACTCGTTAACTTTTTCACGTTAATGGTGTTTGAAATTGCTATTTTACCCTCATTTTCATCCCACAATTACTTTTTTTTTTTTTTTTGTATTTGCAATTAATGCCCCTCCACCACATCCAACACCACCACTATCCTCCATTATCCAACATCACCACCACCCTCCACCACCACCACCCTCAACCACCACACTACCACCGGGTATCAATTGTATTACATTGTATTACATTACAGTTAGTAATTAAATTAAATGGCATATAGTATTACAATTAGTAATGAACAATGATAACCCACAGAGAGCTTGCTGATACAAACAATTTTAGATCTTTTTGTCGTTGTAATCGTACTGAATATTGATTTGTATTTTGTAGAAGTGCAAAATTCCGGCCTTTTAAAATGAATGGGTTGATGTTGATTTGTGTTGTGCATGGGAAATCAAAACATATAGCTAAATGGGGAAAATATTGAAACTCCCCCAATCGTATCCTCAACGCTTACCGATATTCTTTTGTTTAATGATAAAGATTAAGATTGTGTTTAAAATGATAGTTAGGTAACCAACACATTCATCATATTTGGAAGCTTTAAAATAGTGGATAACATAGTGCAAGTGGATCGCGTATGGTATGTTTGGTAAAAATAGCAGTGAGCTGTGAGCAGTGAGCGACGAGCAGTAGCCACAGCTCACAGCCCACCGCTCACAGCTTCTTAAAGAAGCATTGGAAAAATGAGCATTCCAAAAAAATCGCAAAGCTCACCGCTCATTTGCCAAATGAACAATAAAAATCAAAAAGCTCATTGCTCACCACTCATCGCCCCAAAAAGCTCCGCGCCAAACATAGCCGTAGTGTTAGCGGGTGAACCTACTCGACCTTGTCCATTGCAGCCATATTAAAAATGGCCTGTTAGGCTGGATGGCAAGGAGGTGAAGCTATCACCATCCAACCCAAGTTCACGCGCTAAAGGCCTTGCCTGCTCCTCCATTTCACGCGCTATACACTGCTCCCAAGAAGACTTATGGTGAAGACTTCACCTTGCAGCAATACCAAAATTTCGGGTCCCATGTAGCCTTAAATATTAACGTTGCATGTTTTAAAAAAAAAGTATCCGTTGCATGTTTTAAAAAGGAAGGAAGTGGAAGTGAATGAATATAAAGCAAAGCAAAAAGACTTAATGTTCTATATGCAGCCATATGAACATTTGACTGGGGATGCACGCAGAGCCATGGACGAGGTTAGAGCGGGGATCAAAGAGAAGTGGGGGTTAAACTTTTAGTTTTAATTTCGAAGTTTATGTAATGTTTTACTTTCGTATGTTTGCGTCTTTAATAATCGTAGTTTATGTATTGTTTTAATATTCCCGGTTTATGTACTATGTTTAATATTTGAAGTTTATGTAATGTTTTAATTTTTTACGTTCGCATTTTTATTTTCGTCTATTTACGTTTCTATAATTCATAATAAGTATTAAAAAAATGGGAGTTAAGGTGAAGTGAGGCATGTCTTGCCCACTAAAAGGTGAAGTGAGGTGAAGGGAAGTGAGAGGAGAGAGAAAGCTGAGGTGGCGCTGAGGTGTCAGGTGAAAAAAGCATTGCCTTGCCATCCAGCCTTATAACCAGTGTTGACATGTTACCCAACCTGTCGGCATTAACAATCTCAGTCTTTCAAGTTGATTTTTTCTACCCTTTAAAGAAGAAATTCAAGTTAATCATGCTAAAGTATTTGATGAATTTCATTATCCTCGTGGTACGTTTTCCTTCTAACAAGGGAGATGATGATATATGCACCCTTATCCCTTATGTGTTTTTATCACCTCCCTTATATAATGCACATGACGGAACTCAACACAGGAAGGATGATGTGTTGCTGAGGATAAAAGACGTCGGAGAATAATACTCCACCCGAGATTTGCATAGTTGTAGTTGTTAATCGGAATAGAAAAAAAGGGGGCGTGTTAGAGTTTGAGATATTATATATAATATAATGCAGCGTCTGAAAACGACGACAGTAACGTCGTTTTGGGCTGCCTGTTTTTTGGCCCGTTTTTTAGCCCGGTCCAGTCTTCTTTTTACCTTCTTTTGTACCTATCCATACACGTAGCGTTTGGAAAATATACGTGTCTTCTCCCTGTGCTTTTATCGGTAGTTGTGGAAACCTTATTCCTGTGCTTTCATCGGTAGTTGTGGAAACCCTGAAGATCGTTGTTCCGGCAAATCCAGAGGACAGTAGGTTTTTGTATCTCTTGCTTACGGTTTATGTGTCGATGTTTTCTTTTTTTTTTGTTGTTTTTTTATGCGTGTGTCTGATTTGTGTCTTTAAGTATAAGAACTAAGAGTAAAGTTGTCCGTAGAAATAGTTGTAACTGTGTGTCTGATTTGTGTCTTTAAGTATGAGAACTAAGAGTAAAGTTGTCCCTAGAAATAGTTGTAACCAACTGTTAGAGGGAGACGGGTCTGTTAGGGGTGATATTGGTGAAGGGTTGGGCCCTGGTGGTCTTATATATGTGCCTACTCATTTAGATGCTAATAGCGGTAGTGGGTTTCTGATGATTGATACACCGACCTGGGTTTGGGAAAGTATAATGACCCCAGCGTGTGATGTTGCTGAATTCATGGATGTCGACGACTCCTTATGTTGTAGCGACGTCTTGCGTGACGGTTCTGTTACCAGGAACAGCGTTCCTGCTATGCCTACGAGATCTTCGAATGGTATATCGATTAATGAGCCTCAGCAGGGTTGTTAACGTAGCTTCCCGGATCCCACGAATGTCGCCGGAAAAGGGAAACAGAAGGTGGATGATGTGTCGCCATCGACAACAACTGGTAGTGTATATTTTCTGATTGCGGTTTGTTCATATGTGTGTTTTATTGATGTCTACAGTCTTTCTGATACGTTTATCATTTGCAGGTTCGTGTCGTACGGATACATATGTTCCAACGCATTCGGGAACTGCCCAATCTTCTAGTAATGTTGCATATGTTTTATTTTTCATTTTTCTTCTTCTTTGTTTCTTAATGTTTTTGTTGGTTTTTATAATAATTGGTTACGTGACGTTGTTGTCATAGCCGAGATTGGAGTAGGAAGTAGTAATGGTTTCGGTGCGAATACCATCGATGGTCAGTCGTAATCTTTCATTCATAGTGTTGGTTTGGATGCATCATCTGTTCATATGCCTCAGCTTTAGTTTCTTTGTTTTTCAGCTACTATGGCCGGCTGTGATACTTCCTATACATCTCAGTCTTTGCACGCGCATTCATCAACTACTTATGAATGTCAGCACAATCACCTTTCTTAGCAGCTACATACAATGGTTTTGTTTTTTCACCTGTGTTTATCTTTTGCCGTTGTTTTCACAGTTGAATCTCAGCCCCCTGCCACTGCATCTTCTAACTATAGCGCGCATTTTCAACATGCGGCCTCCACTGCCGGTGTCGTTTGTCAAATGTCTGCGAACCCTATATCCAGTGCTAGGCGGGCGACACCTCGCAGAAGACAAAGGCGGCCGCCTGGAATGACACCTGCTACTGTCCAGGAACGCACAGGTACTTCCGATTATAAAATCTTTCTTTCTGCTTTTGTTTTGCGCTGTCATTTGCTTTTAACACTTTTTTTTTTTTAATGTTTTGCAGGGCCATCGGATGCGTACGTGTCTTTAGGGTCGTGTAACAGAATCTGTCGCCATTGCAAGGCGCTGTTTTGGTTTGAAGAAAGGCTCAAACACGGAAGCCTCAGGTTTCCCAACTATCATAGGTGTTGTATGGGTGGTCAGGTGGTTTTGCGGCGACAATCCGAATACCCTACGTATATCAGACAGTTGTTCATGGACCGGCACTTCATGGAGAATGTCAGAGCTTATAACTCAATGTTTGCTATGACTTCTTTAGGAGCTCAGATTGATGAATCAGTTAACAGAGGTCGTGGCCCATACGTCTTCAAAATATCTGGACAGATTTATAATTGGATAGGTGGCATTTGCCCGCCTGAGGACACTGATTCGTGCTTCTTACAGTTGTATATCTTTGACACACAGAATGAAGTGCAGAATCGGCTAAGCCATTTTGACGATGGTGGTCAAACTTTAAGGCCGGAAATCATTGACGGTTTAATTCACGTTCTGGATGAGCATAATCAGTTGGTTCGTATATTTAGGACAGCAAGGGACCTGCTAACAGTTGAGGACATTCCTGAGTTCAAGATACGATTATTTGCAGTCAAGGGTTCGCGCCAACATGAGTTGCCTTCTGGAGATTCTATTGGGGCTATTGTTTACGAAGGAGGTCCCGATACAGGAACCGAATACGATATCATTATTTATAAACGTGCCGGTGAACCACAAAGAGTCAGTAAATTACACCCTTGCTATATGTCGTTTCAATTTCCGCTGCTGTTTATTTTTGGAGAAGACGGGTTCCACGTTGGTTTGCGCTTATGGAACCCGAGTACTCAAACGTTGGAAGAGAGCAAAAAGATGTCCATGAAGATGTACTACGCGTATCAGTTGCATGATCGTTTTCAGGAATATAATCTACTAACAAGATCCGGAAGGCTGTTTCAACAATATGTTGTTACAACTTATTGTAGTGTTGAACAATATCGATTGGATTTCATTCGGGAACACCAGAACGATATAAAAAACGATTACCTTTCGGGGGTATATGACGCGATTGCGCGGGGTGATCGGAATGGTTCCGATGTAGGAATGCGAACAATTCTTCCTGCATCATTCATTGGTGGACCACGCTATATGTACAGCCACTATCTTGATGCACTTGCAATTTGTCGGGTTCGTGGAAACCCTTCTTTCTTCATCACGTTTACGTGCACTGTTAAATGGCCAGAGATTATAGAATATATGGAACATTTTCCGGACGTCACTGTTGCTGATAGGCCAGATGTTGTTGACCGCATTTTCGAACAGAAAATCTACCTTCTGATTGCGTATCTCCGTGACGGGAGGCCCTTTGGATCAGTTGCAGCCAGTAAGTTTCGATTTCTATTAACATATACCTGTACATAAATCTTTGACGTTATACTTGACTTACTTTTTCACTTAATTTCCCAGTTTTGTACACGGTCGAATTTCAAAAACGTGGCCTACCACATTTTCATTTGTTGCTGTGGATACAAGAGTCTTCGAGGGTGCGTACAAATGCGGATATCGATCGATACATATCTGCTGAGCTACCTGCTAGGGACATTGAACCGGAAGGTTATCGGATTGTTAGCGAGCTTATGATGCATGGGCCGTGTGGTATGGCTAATAGATCGGCGCCATGTATGAAGGGGACTGATACATGCACAAAAGGGTTCCCTAAACCATATTCCAATGCCACATCCATTGACAAAACGGGTACGTGCATTACCGTAGGCGGCCTTGGGGCGATGTGACTACCAGCCAAAATGTTGAGCTAGATAATGGCTATGTTGTACCATATAACATGCCGCTTCTCAGAAGGTTTTATGCACACATCAATGTGGAATATTGTCAGTGGACAATGTTGATTAAGTATTTATTCAAATATATTTCAAAAGGTATGGGTCGGATAGTCACACAGATAACAAGATCTATTGGAGACACACCTTCGACTAGCCAAGTGCCTGCAATCAGAATTGATGAGATAAAGAATTACCTAGATGCAAGATACGTAGGCCCGCACGAAGCCTGTTAGCGGTTGCTGGGATTCGATATTCACCACAGGGATCCGGCTGTGCAGATACTAGCTGTTCATCTTGAAAACATGCAGTGTGTAACTTTCAGAACAAACGAAAGTTTAGAATATATTGTCCAAAATCCGAGTAACAAGAAAACCACCCTTACGCAATGGTTAGACTTTGATGTTCGGTCGACACTTGGTCACCACCTAACGTATCTAGACTTTCCTTCCGAATTCGTTTGGAATGGTACTCAGAAGTTCTGGTCGCCTAGACGAAACCTTAACAAGCCGTTAATTGGTAGGATAGCGTACATACATCCCAGCGCTGGCGATTTTTTTTACCAAAGGCTTTTGCTGTGCCATCAGAAGGGATGTGCCTCGTTTTCGGCTATACGTACAGTTGAAGGTCGATTTTATCCAACTAACAGAGCAGCGTGTGAGGCAATGGGTTTATTGGCAGGTGACGGAGAATGGTCACTTGCTCTTTTAGAGATGGGGCGCAGCCCATACAGGAAATAAGTACTGGGCCACGGCCTATGGGCCTTCTACACAGGCCGTAGCTTAAAACTATGATGAGGCGAAAAGTGTACCGCTTTTAAGGGGTCATTTAAGCCCGAAATCGTATTTATTTGATCAAATATTGCCCTAAATCGTTCCTTTTGTCATTTTAGGTACTTTTGAGGAGAAATCTGGAAAAGGAGGCATTTTGGACGTTTTTGGAGCATTAAAGTGAAGAATACGACAAAGTCTCAAAATCGGCTGAAATTTACCTTTGACGGCGTCAGAATCATCTCTTGACGGCGTCATGCCTTGGCAAGAAAAGTTGGATGTGAAATTTACTCATGACGGGCCAGTGAGTTAGCATGAGAATTCTGACGGCGTCACGCTTTAACTAAATCAAGGGCGTCACGGCTTAAATCATAAGGGGACGGCGTCACGTTCAGGGTTAGACGGCGTCAAGCCTTGATAGGCCAGAATGGATTTTTGAAGAGCTAAAGAGGGACGGCGTCAAGAAGGTCACCCGGGAACCCTAAATGCGGCGAGGTGACGGCGTCAAAATGCATAATGTGACGCCGTCAGATCCAAAAATCTATATATAGTTTTCTAATCTTTTGTCATTAGGGAGAGCTTAGTGTGTGGAATTTTGGGATAAAACCCTAAGACGATTTTAGCTACTTTTTCAGGGCTTCTTGCCTTGAGATCTTCCATGTTTCATTGAAAGATAAGTTATCAATTAATCATTCAATATGTCTATGTGTTGTTTGATTCTATCTTATGCTTGTCTTTTGTTTAACATGTTAGGCTAATTTTATCTTGTGTTTGCTTAGATCTAATGAAACTTAGCTATTGATTATTGGTTGTTAGTGTGTTGTTAGTTGTATTGGATGATTGTTTATCTATGTTAGGCTTAAGAAAACTGGCTAACTTCCTATTCGGTAACTTGCTTGAACGTCTTAAGAAACATGAACCAAACGCGTACTAAAGGTTTTTATGGTTGTATTTAATGCACAAGCGAATTCTAGTGATCCCATGTTAGGAGCTTCCTAGCCGGCTCGACATAGGAGTGAAGTAGGAGCTTGTAGAGTTGGGGAAGTAAGTACGCCACCCCACGAATGGTATTAAGGAATACACCCGTCATCCACGCGACTAATACACACTAATTAACCGGTAAAGGATAGTTAGGGAGTAAGGAAATCTAAGTAAATACATTTCTCTACACATAAGTTTCTCACCACTTTTCATTTTTGTTATTTTATTTTATTTGCATTCGTAGTAAAATTGGGTTAGTTGACTAGCAACTAATTCCGCCCACTCCTTCAAAACCGAGATTTTACTTGCTTTCATAAAAATATAAAAACATAAAAAGAATCTTCCTCAACCCTTAGACCTAATTAGAGTAGCCTTTCACACCTAACGAACACTATTCCCTGTGGAGAACGATCAATCCCCCGTACTTACCACTACACTATACTACATCGGTCAGGTACACTGCCTGGTGGGGTTGTAAGCCTCTTGAGATCCCTCGAGAGGTAAAACCTGTTGTAAGGTTGCAAAACCACGCAATCAAGTTTTTGGCGCCGTTGCCGGGGAATAGTTATTGTTTAGGTTGAATTTTTATTTTATAGGTCTACTCACTAGATTCCTTTCTAGTGAGATTTTTATTTTATTTTTCTAGGTTTTCTTTAGTCTATCTTTTTCTTTGTGTGTTTGTTCGTAATTTCCATTGACTCTTCCGTTCACCATTATGGAGTACGCGAATCCACCATACCACCAACCACAAAGGCCATTCTACCCTATTGACATCTCGAATTTCAAACAATATCGAGATGAACCCATATATGATGCATGGACTCGTTTTAGAAATTTACTCCGAAAATTCCCTCATCATAGTTTCGCTTTAGCATCCCTAACCCGAACCTTTTACTATCGTGTTGGCCAATATGACCAAATGCGCATTGAGGATTTTGCCAATGGGGACTTTAGGGAATTAAGTGCTGAAGAAGCATGGGATGCCATAGAAGATTGTGCCCAATATTATTATAGGGTAGACAACCCAACAGACGTTAGTACAAGTCAATTGAATATAAATTTCCTGGATCATGAAACAAGTTTGTTTGGGGATGAATACATTAGTGTTGAGATACCTAAGTGGTTGTCATGTAATGCCATAGTACAAAACAAACACATAGGTTATCTTGATGTGATGGAGGATCTAGCCGAGCATGATCACATTGATCAAAAAGACCTAGGTTTTATGTTCGATGACGATGAATCTCAAGAAACACATGATGAATCTTTTGGGCAATTTGAATATAGCAGTCAGAATATTGAGGATGATCCTTATGATTCGGATATAGAAGTTGAGATGCCTAGAGAAGCACTTGAGATA
Organism: Artemisia tridentata subsp. tridentata; assembly: GCA_021014915.2. Classification (NCBI taxonomy): domain Eukaryota; kingdom Viridiplantae; phylum Streptophyta; class Magnoliopsida; order Asterales; family Asteraceae; genus Artemisia; species Artemisia tridentata. The sequence continues at coordinate 279,471,085 of CP139509.1, forward strand.
CTAGGGAAAATGTTAGGGTTAGATTCTAATAAAACACATGATAAGGATATAGGTGGTCTTGACACAAGGAATGATGAGGTAAGTAACATAAGCCTACCAAGTACCCCACAAGTCCTACCATCATTTGAGGCACACACACCGCCGGTGACTTACCCGGAAGAAGTTGAGGAGACTATAGGAACCCCAATAGAGGTAGAGCCCTTGGACCAAACAAAACTAGAAGAAATAGGTTTGAATACTTGTAGTCATAACCTTTCTTTTAGTTCTATGGAAGTTCCTAGTTTTGATGAACCGGAGCCTAAACCAAAACCGTTACCTAATCTTCCATCCTTAGATGTGAACTTAGGAATTGAATTAGGTCCCGACCCACCCATCAAACCATGTAGTCCGGGTAGTTTTATGTTTAAGGTAGTAGACTCTAGGCCATGTAGAGAGGAAGCTGACATAGGAGTGAACCATAACCTTTCATACTTACATCACCCATTCATGATTGATCACAAGAAACATTATGGGTTTAAACCGGGTTTATTAGGTCAAGATGGATTCCCAACTAGGAGTCTCTCGAAGTTGATAGAAGATGATCCCTTTTTAGGAGGAAACTCAAAATCACCCATTGACCAAAGTGAACTAGGCAAGGTTATGATGAAAGGAGCACACCCCTTTGAGCATATAATTCATCCACCACTCTTTCCTCACGCGGCATACTTCCACCGAGATGGTGTGTATCGCTACTTTCACCCACACTTAATCCTAAGTGTAGGGAAAACCTCCCCTATTTCCGTTAAATAAGGGTAGAGTCAGGCTCGTGACTCGAACAAAAACAAGCGCTCTTGGGAGGCAGCCCAAGCTTTATTTGTTTTATTTGCTTTGTGTGTTTATTTATTTGTTTGTTTGTTTTTATTTATTTCCGTATGTGTGTTTAATTTTTATTATTATTGATTCATGTTAAAAACTAATTTGTGAAAATGCTTTATCTTGTTTTTAACTTCGTCTTAACTACATATAAAGGTATTTTGCAAAAGTTAAGTGTAAGGGAAATCCAAATAGGTTTATTAGAACACAAATGAACATGAATCGTAATAATAATAAATGAACATACATATTAGTATTTGTTTGAGTCAAATGCTTGTATCGAGTCATAATGATGTTTTGCAGGATTTCCAGGAAGTAAGGTAAAGGTTTTTCCAGAAATTTTCCGGAAACTTAAAATGAAAATTTTTGTCAGGTCATTTCTGACGGCGTCAGGGTTTATAACCTGACGGCGTCAGATTTAATTTTCAGAAATTTTTGAAAGTTTTGTTTTTAAAAAAAGTTTTTATTAAAATCTCCAACTTATAATCTCCAGGAATCTGCAAAGTTATCATTCCACAAGCATTATATCCTTATATATAGATTTATCCCGCCGATGTTATGCAGGTTTTCGTGTTTGTTTTCTCAGGTTTAACAGGTTATTTTAGACAAAGAAATGTTTTTGAATCAAGCTTTTGGCGATGCATTAGTCATGGAGCTTCAACATTACTTTGGAAGAAGATTTAACCGTGTTACTTCATTATCCACCGAGCGAATCAGGGGAGTATTTGATTTCATTCTTTTACTTTATGCTTTTACATCTTGTTATTTGAACATTGGGGACAATGTTCATCTTAAGTGTAAGGGGAGGGTAAAAGTACGATTAGAGAATACTATTACGCTTGATTTTTGTTTGTTTAATAGTAGATGTGTAATGAAACTGAGATAAATACCTGTTAGGGCAATTTTAGTGCCAAATTTAAAATTTTTTACAACACTTAGGAGTGAAACTTTGATCTAATGAGCGTCTCATGGATAGGAGTTATATGACTAGCACAAAACCGTACCACTAAAAAATTTTCCACCCCCAAATATGTGAGGTTCGCCCCTAGAATTGGTAGGAAAAGCATTTATGCTATGATGTGTGTACCGGTAGCACTTAGATTCTAGAACTTGCGTTAGGACCATTCCGAGGCCACAAGTGAGACTACATTCGTGTAGTTAGATTTACTACATGATAAGAGGCATTAGGATTAACCCATTGTTTTACACCTGTGTTTTTGTTATAATTACTTTGGCTACATTGGTCAAGTAATTCTCCCACACCCTTTGCGTTGTACTCATTTTTAGTACACGATACCCCTAGTACACCCCTCAGAGCCTATCTTTTCGTTTCGACCTTTAAGCATTTTACTTAAAGGAAGAATTTGTTACACCCCACTAAAATGTACACCCAAATCGCCTTAGCCTACCTTGTATGCACTCATTTTTAGTGCATTATTGTTACAACATTTGTTTAAACCCAAGTTAATTATCTAATTGATTACATGGTTGCTAAGTCGAGTCATATCCTTGTACATATTGTTTTGGGACGATTGGGACTCATGGGTAAAGTACTAGTATAATGGAGTAATGGGGAAGAACATCATTTATTACCCCCATATGTGCTAAATATTTTAAAAGTACTCCAAGTTTTTCAATTATCTTAATTCGAGTCATTAGATTAGTATTTGTAAAGTTATGTAAAAATTCAAGTGTAAGGGGGATGCAATGCCCCTATGATGTATTATTTTGGATGGTAGGGCAAAAGTGTATGCAAAAAAAAAAAAAAAAAAAAAAAAAAAAAAAAAAAAAATCAAGAAAAATACAAAAAAATGAGAAAATGAAAAATAGAAAAAACATACGGACTACCATCCCGTTTTATTTTATGTTTGTTTTATATTTTTGTTATTTTGTTATTTCGTTTCTAGCTTAAGATCGAGTCTAGTCTGGGCTTAGCAACATTGTATAGTACATGTAATTGATCAAGATCTTTAACTAGCCACCAGTAAAATATCCCGTATCCAACAAAACCGTGTTTTCCTTTTCCCTACACCGTACGTTATAACCCATTTAAAAGCCCTCTTTGATAGTTTATCTTAGGTGCTTACGCCTAGTGGAGGAGGTTTTCGATCCTTTCCCAAGCCTATGGTAATCTATTTGCTATGACAGGTAGTGAGAGATATTTTCCGTTTTCATTTATGAGATTTATTTTGATGACACTTGAGAGATGTGAGTATCTAAACACTACTTGTGAGGTGCTAGTATGTAATCTCCGTGCTTATTATGTGTAAAACCCGAAAATCTAAAACATGTTATAAGACCAATTTGCCCTCATAATTTGAACTTGAGTAAAAGTTATCTAACTTCGAATAAATTACAAAACTTATGATAACGAAAGAATTGTGACGCGAAATACTTTTGAGGCACCACGATATAATTTTTCAAGCTACCAATGATATTTAAAATACACTACGAGTCCAAGTAAATCAAAAATCTCATGTTTCGTATGCGTTTTAATTAAAATAAACAAAGCCGTATTTATGCTACGCGTATTGAAGGAAAAAAAAAAAAAAAAAGCGTCTAGTTGAAGCGTGTTTGTTTGGGTTTTGTTTTGGGCCGAACCACCTTGTTTTCCCTCCCATATTGGCGACTAAAAGAGAGCCCAAGACAGCCCACTCCTGGCCCTAACCACTCACCAACATGTCGACATCTTTAAAACACCAAAAATAGAAAACCCTAACTCCAAAATTCTGCATCCCTTCATTGTGCTGCTGCCGCCTATAGATCTGCTGCTAACCGACCCTTTGAAGCCCCGAAAACGATCCCTTTTGATCCCACATTAAGGTATTTAACTATCCTAACATCAAATCATAGTCGTACGAATCGTTAGCTAACAAAAAAAATGCGTTTGGTTGTGTGTTTGCTGCTGATCGGCGCAAGACAGCAGAGGAGGAGGAAAAAAAAAAGAGCTTCTTGTGTGTTGTTTTGACGTTGTGTGATCGTGTTCTTCGTTGTGTTCATCGAGGGTATGATTTACTTGAATCTATATTCAATAATTACAATCATGTACGAATCATTGATCATTGAATGCAAAGAAAAATAAAACTCACATGAAATAACAAAACAAGAAACCCTAAAATGAAATAGCTATGGATCGATCTGAAATTGTGTGGGGTGTAATTCGATTTTGATGATGTTATGAGCCATTATAATCTGGCCTAAATGTGAATTAAACTCACCAATAATGATTTGTATCAAGAACTAATGATTTGGATCATAAAATCATAAGAAATCACATGTGATAATGAAAACTGGTTCTGAGGTGAAATTTTGATCAACTTTAGCCGACCATAAGTTAATCATACGAATGTATATTTTCATGTTTCTGGGGTCTAAAACTAAATTCATTGAATTGGCTACCTGGGAAAATTTAGTTTGTAATTTTTAGAGGCTCAGAAGGTCACTTTTTGATTTTTGGAAAATTACATGTCTGGTCGTACCAAAAAGTCTGGAAAATGAGTCCGGGTTTTTGATTTTTAATTTCCAAACTATATTGAATTAAGAAGAGCCCTTTGAACTGGATAAAATATAGGATGTGTGCTAGTAGCTTGAATTTTTGCAGATTTTTGTGAATTTTTCTAAAGGGGTTAACAGATGGTAACTTTTTGGTGTTCCATCAGATATGTTTTCAGAACGACTTGTAAAAGTGGATTTTTAAGTCATATTTACACTAACCATTAAAATCTGGAAAAATTAGCTAAAATACTAGTGACATTGAAGTACCTCTGTGAATTTTTGTGGATTTTATTATTGAGTTCTTCTATGACTTTTATATTTAATAAAACGGGTACAGAAGTGCCTTAAAAGCTGAGAAAAGTGTATTGTGATATTAAAAAGGGTTAAGTGTTTATTTCCAAACATAAAAGGGTCTATATTGATATTTTGGTAATACTAATGGACTAAACTTGTGAGAATCTGTAACTTCACAATAATTACACTTTATACCCTAACCTTATGATAATTACACAAATGGTCATTCAACTTATCCTAAATATGAAACGAACTTTTGAAGGAATAAAACTATAATGATAACTAATGAACCTTTAAACCACCTACAAGTTGAAAGGCAAGTTAAACATGAAGTTAAGAACTATTTTGATTCCCTTCTACTCCTTTAGGTGTGAAGAAGGAGAGTACCTGATCGTTTCATCTTATTTCGTTTCGGGTTGTGTTTGCTTTCTGAATAAGGTACAGATATTCTGACCTTCTCTGTAAGGTTTCCTATGATTCTTTTCTGATCTGTTAAATCTCTGATTTGATACTCTGTTACGATCCCTTGCTATGACACCTTTGCTTCGACCTTTGATCTCTGATTTTGAACCTATGATATGAAGACCTTTTGATATGAGATGGGGATGTTTTAAGTAAAGTATTTTGGAAGGGTTTTTCAAGCATGATATATTGACTTTAAGAAAACTATTTTGAAGTTCGTTTTATGAAAACTATTTGAAAGACCATTTATGAAAACTATTTTTGAATGATTGTTTTTTTTAATGAACCTTAAGAGAAAACCTTTTGAAAAGTACTTTTGATATTGAACCTTTTAAAGATTTGACCATCGGATACATTGACCCTTTTTGGATATTGACCTGGGATATTTGACCTTCTGATATTTGAACTTCTGATACTTGACCTTCTGATACTTTGACTGGTCTGATTATGAACTTCTGATATTGAACCTTCTGATGTGACACCTTGATTATGATATGAACCTTTGACCTTTGACCTTTGACTCTTAGTTTGATACCCGAGCCACTTTTCTGTTACCTAGCCAGGAAGGTAACCTGGCCGTGTCTGTGATGCACCACTGGCATGACTCATGTGTGGGTGAGTGATTCCTCACACCGTCCCCATTCTGATTATGATATGCGCATTACTTTGATTATGATTATATATATGTTTCTGGGGGGCGTATGGATTGCAATCCTAGATCTGATCTGTTTAGTGGATTTAATCTGATATGATATGACTCGTCTGGTGACTGGTGCTGTGTGCAATACACGCCTTTCACATATATCTGGGAGCTAGCTACTCCATTTGAAGAATGAGGACACCCCTCATATTATCTGATTATCTGAGAGGTCTCCCCTCTATATGATTATGAAGATTTATGGTTACACTGTTATGATATGATATGATCTGTTTCTGGGCTCGTGGTGGATGACTATCCTAAACCTTTACTCTTTACACCTTTACTTATATCTTATTCATTATGCTATATTTGTTCAATTTCAATGGCTTTCGTTTCCGTTTATTATATATCTGTTCACTGGGCTTCTTAAGCTCAGCCGCACGTTTTCTTTCCGTGTGCGGCAGGTTTTAGTTGGAAGCAGGGTATGAGTGAAGAGACCTTTGGACTTAGAAGACTTTGATAGTTTTCCGGAAGTATGAGTTTTTAGAAGAATTTGCATTGACAGATTTAGTATTTAGTTTTGTTTCTCAATTGTAAACTTGTAGTTCCAGTATATCATTTGTAACCTTTGAACTCCTTTTGTATTGTTTAAGTCGTATGTTATGCTTGCCTTTGATATGTCACCATTTGCGTGACACCTCTACCCTTGCCGGGTTGGGGTGTTACAATTATGGTATCAGAGCCAGGTTTGCGACTTGTAGTACATCTACCCTTGGCCTGTGTAAGTTAGAGCCACTAAGTTTCCCTGTAGGCGCTCGTAGGATAACCTTTGCGAAGTTGCGTAAGATTTTCCCATAGGAACATAAGTCATAACCGGTGAGGAATGGGTAGTCTAGGACATCCATGTGAGTAGTATTTGCTTCCGCATCACTCTGAATCTTGCCTTTGCCTTTAGTTATGCCTTATAAGAACGTTGTCGCAGAAGACGAGGGAGTCTTACCTCCCGTCATTTTAATGATGAACCTTGTATGTTAACCAATTTCCTTTGGAAGGATTTGATATTGGTAGTTGTCCAGTTCGGAATTGTTATCTGAGCATGTTGATGCTAATAACTGATATTCCTTACATCTCACCTCAGACAGTTAAACGATGTTCGTATTACTAACGGTGCACACCCTATCATTCCTATGTTATAAGATTCCAATCTTTTGAACTGTTCACAATTCTGACCTTCAATTTGACATATTTGACCTTGATTTATTCTAATACTCTCCCATCCCACACTTTGATGAACCATGTACCCAAATTTGATTATGTGAACTATCCGTATGATTTGACAACCACATTCGCTTTGAGAATCCGTTTCCCTTTGGATGCAGTTGATTTTGAAGTCTCTTGACTATGGATTGGTGGTTTTTGTAAAGCTATCATGAACTGCAATATTTGAACTGCAACCTTTAACAATCTGCTTCACCATATTTTGATATGATTTTCTCAATCATTTGAATATGTTAAGTTTATTGTTGCTATGAAGCACATACTCCGATCTCTTTGATTCCCAAATTTTCTCCTAACGTCTGTTAGTACCCACTCTTAGAAAGCTCCGGCACTAGAAAGTTTGTTGTACAAATTTCTGGTGTTTCTGATGAACCTTTTGAGATCCGTTTGGGAAGTAAAGTTTGCATTGAACTAATCTGAATTTGGCGAAACCACGATACTGAAGAAGTTAAGAGACTTTAGGAACTGATGGAATATGAGTTTGTTCACTTCAGTGATCTCTGGAATGCTCCTGTTGGTTTATGAAGAAGAAAGAGAGAAATGTGCGGCGGCACACCGACTATCGTGAATGTAACCGTAATCATTATTCCATTTCCGCGTATCAATATTTGATTTGTTCTATTTTTGAAACTCCGTAGCAGACGACCTTATTTGAGTTTGAAAGACGGAAGAAGCAACCACAAGAACATCTGAGAAGGAAGTTGACTAGTTGAGATTAAGTTCCGCGAAGCATTACAATTTGATTTGTGAAGAGAAATATTTGTGATATGTAGTTTCTCCCTAAGAAGATCTCCTGAAGTTGCTTTAGTACCCGTGTGACCACTGTGAGTTTTGAATGATGTCAATTGTATTGACTAGAAGATTCATGTTTTCGCAAGTATTCGGGCAATTGTCATAGTATGACCGTATGTTTGTGCTCAGAGACGAACGAGGAAAACGTTGACCATTTTAGTATGAAGTGAACCGACCCCTTTGTTCTAGAAGAATAGATTTACTTGACGATCAGAGATTGTAGTAGACAACGCCACCAGGTGTCCGATGACGACAAAGTTTCCACAGAAAGGACCAAGACTGAAGACCATTGTCAGAGTTAGAAACCTTGTAGGAGATGTGCAGAAGAGGTTCGTGGCAGGCGTTACCAAGAGAGAAGCATGTGAGGAGAAGACAGACTGAGATGAGACTCGACTATACCTCAAGCAGCACGTGGAGATTTCAGTTGGGCATCAAGACGACCAGACCGTAGAAGATGAGCTTTCAGCACATAAACCAGGAAGTCCACAGCAGTTTGACTTGGTGAAATTTTGAACCATGCTAGGAGACCTGTAGGAGCCACTCAACCTTAGTTCTCTAGTCATTTTAGTTGTACTAAGATGAATTGAGAGCTGAAGCAGACTCGCAAATAGAGGAATGCAAGGTGATCACGTCAGAGATTCACGCTACCACACCGAAGTGTCCAGAAGAAGTGTCGAAGACTTGAGGAGCCAGACTCGAGTTTATGATTTCCTTTCCACCCTACGAATAAATGGATTAGACAAGAGATTGACTACTTGGAATTTGAAAAGATTCGAGATCATGAAATTGAATGGATGGAATTTTGTAGTAAACGTTTGGATTTGGAAGATTTGATTTTGTAAAGGATGAAGATATTGAAGACGTAATTCATTTCCTCTTAGACCACTTAAGTTTCCGTTACCTTTCGATAGGATCTTTTGAATGAGCTTTACCCTATTAGAAATTCCGTTCTGTGTTCGTCATGCGATTGTTTGGATGATGGTTTCGTTTTGAGAAGGATGATGAATTGTGGAAGACCTAACGATTCGACGAAGAGTTTCATTTTGAGGTGTACGCATTCCGATACGCTATTTGTACGTTCAAATTCCTCCGATTTAGAATCCGTAGTGATGTTTGTTTGGATTAACCTTAGGAGGTAGGAAGACTGATAGGTGGTTAAGATAAGTAGTTCTGTTCGCGACTTGAGATAAAGTATGACCATCATGATGGTATACTCATATGATGCTGGTATTATGACGGTTCGCGAACGTGATAATACTTACATCATATGACGTACCTTCATTGTGTTCATAGGATATTTCGAGAAGCACTTTAGAAACCTTAGAATTTTGATTTGAGAAGTGGGAATTTTTGCATTTGTAAGATTTAGGTTCGTTCCACCTATACGCTTAATCTGTTTCGCCGTTATACGATTTGATACGTTTGGATTCTCAGTACGCGATTGTTGACCTTTGTAATTCCAATAAGAATCTTAAGTCTGCTATAAGTTTCTTCCATTGATATCACCTACAATTTACTTTATGTACGATCTTATCTGATTTGTCTAATCGAATGCTATGGACGGCATATCCGTCACAATCTTGCGTATCCTTGTATCTTTTCTGAGAGAATATGATAACCGCTCGTCATGGTTGAATATGATCCTTGCAATCTGAATTCCGTATGATATGTCATTTCTGGGAACTGAAGTTACCTTTGGATCAGCAATGAAGAGTCATGAGAAAACAAGTCTTCTACATTTCCTGTTTCGTTTCATTCCGTTCGTAAAGATTCTTTGAAAGAACCACCCAGAGTGGGAAGCTACCTGGGAAACCGAAGAGTCGATACGAGCTAGCTATCCTCATTTTGTATTCTGATCTGGTAGGTCTCCATTTGAATTCAGTTCCATTTCATTTCTGCTTCCTTGCAAATTTCGAGGACGAAATTTTTCTGTTAGAGGGGAAGAGTTGTAAAACCCGAAAATCTAAAACATGTTATAAGACCAATTTGCCCTCATAATTTGAACTTGAGTAAAAGTTATCTAACTTCGAATAAATTACAAAACTTATGATAACGAAAGAATTATGACGCGAAATACTTTTGAGGCACCACGATATAATTTTTCAAGCTACCAATGATATTTAAAATACACTACGAGTCCAAGTAAATCAAAAATCTCATGTTTCGTATGCGTTTTAATTAAAATAAACAAAGCCGAATGTATGTTACGCGAATTGAAGGAAAAAAAAAAAAAAAAAAGCGTCTAGTTGAAGCGTGTTTGTTTGGGTTTTGTTTTGGGCCGAACCACCTTGTTTTCCCTCCCATATTGGCGACTAAAAAGAGCCCAAGACAGCCCACTCCTGGCCCTAACCACTCACCAACATGTCGACATCTTTAAAACACCAAAAATAGAAAACCCTAACTCCAAAATTCTGCATCCCTTCATTGTGCTGCTGCCGCCTATAGATCTGCTGCTAACCGACCCTTTGAAGCCCCGAAAACGATCCCTTTTGATCCCACATTAAGGTATTTAACTATCCTAACATCAAATCATAGTCGTACGAATCGTTAGCTAACAAAAAAATGCGTTTGGTTGTGTGTTTGCTGCTGATCGGCGCAAGACAGCAGAGGAGGAGGAAAAAAAAAAAAAGAGCTTCTTGTGTGTTGTTTTGACGTTGTGTGATCGTGTTCTTCGTTGTGTTCATCGAGGGTATGATTTACTTGAATCTATATTCAATAATTACAATCATGTACGAATCATTGATCATTGAATGCAAAGAAAAATAAAACTCACATGAAATAACAAAACAAGAAACCCTAAAATGAAATAGCTATGGATCGATCTGAAATTGTGTAACACCCCGACCCGACAAGGGTAAAGATGTCACAAGTACATGGTTTCACATCAGATCATACATAACATCCATAATTAAACAGCGGAAATACAGTGTAACATGAGACAGAAAATACATGAAATACAAAACATAATACAAATGAAGAATAATCCAACAAAAACAAAGCTTCACTCGTGAACACTCTTCCCAAAATCCACAACCCAGCTCCTAGCTTAAAACCTGCCGCGGGAAAAGAAACGCGGCTGAGCTACACGAGCTCAGTGAACAGATATAACGGTAACAAATAATAATCATGAAATAGGGAAATACGAAAGAACCATACGTGATATAATGATGAAGCAAAATAAATGAAAGAAACAATGCGTGACATAGTAGCAGATAAGAAAAGATAGGAAGGTCATACAGAGATATTAGAAGATATAGAAAGTACATGAATCATAATGAAGTAGGAAAGAGCATGCAGAGATATCAGGAGTATAGAGTTGTACCATGAATACTGATGAGTAGAATAAACGTCCCAACTAGCCCAACATAACCAACCCAGTATAGAACAAGTCCAAAGTTCCATAAAGCCCAACATGCCCAAGCCCAGTCCAGAATCCCATGAGGCCCAACATACCATGTCCATACAGAAATAGGTCCAGAAATATATCATGGGTGTCATGAGGGTAAGGGTCAGAAGTCCATGAGGTCTAGTGATACAGAAATCCTCTACGAGCCCAGAAACATGAACATGAAATCATAATCATACCGCCATGCTGAGAGATGTTCCTCTCACTAATCCCAGAAATCAGAAATATGGAGTGATCAGCTCCCAGAGTTGTGAAAGACGTGTATCGCACACACCATCAGTCACCATGCATATCATAACATATCATAACATGAACGTATTACAGAAACAAATCTAGGATGCATCCATACGCCCCTGGTGGCCATAACTCCCAAACACACCAAAACATGATACAGAAAAGGGACGGGCCAGGTCATCACTCTCCTGACCTAGAGTCATGCCATCGGTGCATCGACTGACATGGACATGAAACCCTCATGCCTAGTGAGTGGCTCGTAGTATCAGACTGTAGGTCAGTGGTCAAGTATAACTATCCGGTATTTACTTTAGTTGCATAAGTCAATTTCCATTTCATAATATCCTAAGTCCATAGTCATAGTTGCATAATTAGGGTTCATAATCAGAGGCTCATAATCAGAGATTCATAATCAGAAATTCATAATCAGAAAGTTCATGTTCAGAAAGGTTCAAAATTCATAATCAGAAAGGGTCGTAATCAGAGATGGTTCAAAATCAGAAGGTTCATATTCATGGTCCATTAGTAAGGTTCATAAGTAAGGTTCATGGTCAAGGTTTCATAATTGAAAGGTTCATATATCAAAGAATCATGTATAAGAAAGGTTCAGTACCAAGAGGTTCAATATTAAAAGGTCATGGCAAAGGTTCATAAACAGAAGAGTCATAACATCATGAAAGAAAAACAGACAAGGTTCACAGAATCAAAAGCATGGCAATGAAATAGAAATCAGAAATGAGACGAAGGTCCTTACTAAATGAGGACAGAATATCTGTACCTTAATAACCAAGTAAGCAGCAGAAATGGCACACAGAAAAGAGTCAAGACCTCTCCTTCTTGGCACCTAGAGGAGTAGAGACAGAATTACTAATGATCCCATGTCCATATTAAGTAACTTTCTATTTTTAGCAGGTTTCTATTTTTGGAAGGTTTCCTTATTTAGTAAGTTTCCAAAATTAGCAGGTTTCTATAATTAGTAAGTTGGATCAACATTCTTAGTTAAATCATTATTTCTGGAATTAGGGTGTCTTTTATCACATTTACATATTAGGTCCTTAAGAATTCACAATTTACACTTTACACCCTTTAGTTTCAAAAGTTACACTTTAGACCCTTAATTTATCAAAGTTTCACAATGGTCACTTATTTCATCATATTATAATAATGTATCCTCAATTTTATAGAATTTACACAATAGGTCCCTCTAGTTTACAAAGTTACATATTTAGTCCTTAGAATTTACATTTAAATCATTAATTAATAATAATTACATATTAGTCCAACAAATATCCAAATTTACACATTAGCCCCTGAATATCATTCATAACACAAATCGACCTCCATTTTTCAGAAATTACATGTTTAGTCCTCGTATTTATTTAGTTTCCAAATCGAATTAAGAATTACAAATTAATTCCTTATCTCACATATTTTACATTTAGACCCTCCACTTAACAATTTTCACAGGTCACACATGATTTATAGAACATGATAAAAATAACCCATGAATTTTATTATTGACAAAACACACCCTTATATATTTATTTACAAATCGATATATACAAAAATGTATCAAATTAAACCCTAATCGGCCCAAATAATTATGCCATCATTACCATATCATTATTATTCATTTAAGATCAGATCCTATCAGTTTTAAACCCTAGATAACTCGTTAGGCATTTTTGGTCCTTATTTTTCCTTTTAGCCGATTATACATAATTCCACCAAAAATAGTTTTAAGCTTCAATAAATCAAATGAGCATTTTTCTAGTGTTGTATGATCATCATAGAGCCCACGAAAAATAATAGTATGGTCAGAAAAATTCGAATACATATTATTTAGATTTTAGTTCGATTTAGGGTTATAAAACACAAAATTTACTATACGAATTAGATACAATGCATGGGTCGTTTTTATTATTTTTCTTAGGATGTATATGATTAATAGAGGCTGAGAAAAATACCAGGAAATTTTTAGAACGAGTGGAAGTGTGTTTCACGATTTATGGCTTCTCGGTTGGAATTTTCGACAAGAAGAATTTCCCACGGCTTCAAATGGAACCAAATAACCTTGTGCATATTTTTCACAGACCATACATATTGTAAGAACTCCAGGAAAAATAAGAAACAAATATTATCATGATCGAATGAATTATTTGGGATTTTAGTACCTTTCGAATGAAATAGAGAAGTAAATTCGATAACTCTTGATCTAGGCTTTTAAAAATCGATTGGCTAATTTTCCCAGCTCCTTAGTAATGTGATGAACTCCAGAAAATTGTTCTTGGCTGTTGGAAGGGATCGATTGAATTATGGGAGAGTTTATTGAATTGTCGGCAATGTGAATAATAGGGTAAATCAAATTAAATGGATGGGATCACTATAAAAGGTAAATGGCCGATTCTTATGGAGGTGATTGAGCATAAATCTCGGTACAATAAGCTGGAAAATATTAGTTGCCTTGTTTAGGATTTATTTTATATTTATCTTGTACTTTTAAATGTATTTTAAATACTTAAATATGTATAGTTTTTAAATAAATCGGCCACTATAATAATTTGTGTAAATAATACACTTTTGGACTTGTAAAAATATTAGTAACATATTTCATAATTATTTCACTTGATTTGTAGCTCGTTTCCAGAGGTTCGGGATGAATTCGGGACTTTTATAATGCTTTTATTCATTTACAAATGTTACGGGGGTAATTTGGTAATTTTACATGCTTTCAGATTTTCAGGTATTACAACTTCTTCCCCACTAACAAAAAAATTTCGTCCTCGAAATTTGCAAGGACATAGAAGAGCGAACATGACAGAAACGAGACAGAACATGCCAGAGCAGATAAGCGTTACTTGCAGCAGACTTGGAATAGCATAACGGACTTCATCATGGAATGACGGAGATAAACGGGTAGAGTAAAATCTCTTAGGGTAGAGCAGAATGAAGTACATACCTGGTTTCTTCCATCGGATCATGATTATAAAATACTCAGAATAAACAAATCAAGCCAAATCTCAGAATTCAACTTGGAATGGAATTATTAGATCAAAATCCAAAATATTCGTACGAAAATCAAGAGAAAGTCAATGCGTCACAAACGGAAAGGAAACATGCGTATCAAATCATTCAAACAAACAGAAGGAAACAAATCATGCAGGCGATCTCTTCAGGCTGAGGCAGGAGTCGCATCGGCAGGGTTCTTCTTGTCATCCTCGAGGTTGTCCACGTTGCGGGGTTGGATTCGTACCACTCCATTCTCCTCAATGAAGTTGGGGCACTTGCCTGCGTACCGAATGACCGCTCCATCTTTGTAGATCACCTGGGTGGAGTACTCTAGCACTTCTGCTCCATCTTTGTTCACTATGGTCAGCTCTTCCTCGATATAACACGGCCATATACTAGCAGGAATTAACTTCTTCTTTGCCGTTCTCCATATCTTCCCAATCTTCCTGTTGCCGGTAGGATAAACGATAGTCCATCGTTGCTTTTTCCGTGCGGAGTACTCTCGAGCGCGGGTGGACACCATCTATACGATTAGCAGAACGATCAGAAGGAGTATATTGATGACAAAATAGAATACGAAAGGTGTCGACATGAGCAAGTAGGATAACAGAAGCAACGGAAGAGAGTGCGCGGACGGAAACCTAATGTCTACCCAGATCCTCACAGGTCAAATGGCCTAAGCCGAAGGTTTTCGGGTGCCTGTATTCTCTGATACCATAAATTGTAACACCCCGACCCGACAAGGGTAAAGATGTCACAAGTACATGGTTTCACATCAGATCATACATAACATCCATAATTAAACAGCGGAAATACAATGTAACATGAGACAGAAAATACATGAAATACAAAACATAATACAAATGAAGAATAATCCAACAAAAACAAAGCTTCACTCGTGAACACTCTTCCCAAAATCCATAACCCAGCTCCTAGCTTAAAACCTGCCGCGGGAAAAGAAACGCGGCTGAGCTACACGAGCTCAGTGAACAGATATAACGGTAACAAATAATAATCATGAAATAGGGAAATACGAAAGAACCATACGTGATATAATGATGAAGCAAAATAAATGAAAGAAACAATGCGTGACATAGTAGCAGATAAGAAAAGATAGGAAGGTCATACAGAGATATTAGAAGATATAGAAAGTACATGAATCATAATGAAGTAGGAAAGAGCATGCAGAGATATCAGGAGTATAGAGTTGTACCATGAATACTGATGAGTAGAATAAACGTCCTAACTAGCCCAACATAACCAACCCAGTATAGAACAAGTCCAAAGTTCCATAAAGCCCAACATGCCCAAGCCCAGTCCAGAATCCCATGAGGCCCAACATACCATGTCCATACAGAAATAGGTCCAGAAATATATCATGGGTGTCATGAGGGTAAGGGTCAGAAGTCCATGAGGTCTAGTGATACAGAAATCCTCTACGAGCCCAGAAACATGAACATGAAATCATAATCATACCGCCATGCTGAGAGATGTTCCTCTCACTAATCCCAGAAATCAGAAATATGGAGTGATCAGCTCCCAGAGTTGTGAAAGACGTGTATCGCACACACCATCAGTCACCATGCATATCATAACATATCATAACATGAACGTATTACAGAAACAAATCTAGGATGCATCCATACGCCCCTGGTGGCCATAACTCCCAAACACACCAAAACATGATACAGAAAAGGGACGGGCCAGGTCATCACTCTCCTGACCTAGAGTCATGCCATCGGTGCATCGACTGACATGGACATGAAACCCTCATGCCTAGTGAGTGGCTCGTAGTATCAGACTGTAGGTCAGTGGTCAAGTATAACTATCCGGTATTTACTTTAGTTGCATAAGTCAATTTCCATTTCATAATATCCTAAGTCCATAGTCATAGTTGCATAATTAGGGTTCATAATCAGAGGCTCATAATCAGAGATTCATAATCAGAAATTCATAATCAGAAAGTTCATGTTCAGAAAGGTTCAAAATTCATAATCAGAAAGGGTCGTAATCAGAGATGGTTCAAAATCAGAAGGTTCATATTCATGGTCCATCAGTAAGGTTCATAAGTAAGGTTCATGGTCAAGGTTTCATAATTGAAAGGTTCATATATCAAAGAATCATGTATAAGAAAGGTTCAGTACCAAGAGGTTCAATATTAAAAGGTCATGGCAAAGGTTCATAAACAGAAGAGTCATAACATCATGAAAGAAAAACAGACAAGGTTCACAGAATCAAAAGCATGGCAATGAAATAGAAATCAGAAATGAGACGAAGGTCCTTACTAAATGAGGACAGAATATTTGTACCTTAATAACCAAGTAAGCAGCAGAAATGGCACACAGAAAAGAGTCAAGACCTCTCCTTCTTGGCACCTAGAGGAGTAGAGACAGAATTACTAATGATCCCATGTCCATATTAAGTAACTTTCTATTTTTAGCAGGTTTCTATTTTTGGAAGGTTTCCTTATTTAGTAAGTTTCCAAAATTAGCAGGTTTCTATAATTAGTAAGTTGGATCAACATTCTTAGATAAATCATTATTTCTGGAATTAGGGTGTCTTTTATCACATTTACATATTAGGTCCTTAAGAATTCACAATTTACACTTTACACCCTTTAGTTTCAAAAGTTACACTTTAGACCCTTAATTTATCAAAGTTTCACAATGGTCACTTATTTCATCATATTATAATAATGTATCCTCAATTTTATAGAATTTACACAATAGGTCCCTCTAGTTTACAAAGTTACATATTTAGTCCTTAGAATTTACATTTAAATCATTAATTAATAATAATTACATATTAGTCCAACAAATATCCAAATTTACACATTAGCCCCTGAATATCATTCATAACACAAATCGACCTCCATTTTTCAGAAATTACATGTTTAGTCCTCGTATTTATTTAGTTTCCAAATCGAATTAAGAATTACAAATTAATTCCTTATCTCACATATTTTACATTTAGACCCTCCACTTAACAATTTTCACAGGTCACACATGATTTATAGAACATGATAAAAATAACCCATGAATTTTATTATTGACAAAACACACCCTTATATATTTATTTACAAATCGATATATACAAAAATGTATCAAATTAAACCCTAATCGGCCCAAATAATTATGCCATCATTACCATATCATTATTATTCATTTAAGATCAGATCCTATCAGTTTTAAACCCTAGATAACTCGTTAGGCATTTTTGGTCCTTATTTTTCCTTTTAGCCGATTATACATAATTCCACCAAAAATAGTTTTAAGCTTCAATAAATCAAATGAGCATTTTTCTAGTGTTGTATGATCATCATAGAGCCCACGAAAAATAATAGTATGGTCAGAAAAATTCGAATACATATTATTTAGATTTTAGTTCGATTTAGGGTTATAAAACACAAAATTTACTATACGAATTAGATACAATGCATGGGTCGTTTTTATTATTTTTCTTAGGATGTATATGATTAATAGAGGCTGAGAAAAATACCAGGAAATTTTTAGAACGAGTGGAAGTGTGTTTCACGATTTATGGCTTCTCGGTTGGAATTTTCGACAAGAAGAATTTCCCACGGCTTCAAATGGAACCAAATAACCTTGTGCATATTTTTCACAGACCATACATATTGTAAGAACTCCAGGAAAAATAAGAAACAAATATTATCATGATCGAATGAATTATTTGGGATTTTAGTACCTTTCGAATGAAATAGAGAAGTAAATTCGATAACTCTTGATCTAGGCTTTTAAAAATCGATTGGCTAATTTTCCCAGCTCCTTAGTAATGTGATGAACTCCAGAAAATTGTTCTTGGCTGTTGGAAGGGATCGATTGAATTATGGGAGAGTTTATTGAATTGTCGGCAATGTGAATAATAGGGTAAATCAAATTAAATGGATGGGATCACTATAAAAGGTAAATGGCCGATTCTTATGGAGGTGATTGAGCATAAATCTCGGTACAATAAGCTGGAAAATATTAGTTGCCTTGTTTAGGATTTATTTTATATTTATCTTGTACTTTTAAATGTATTTTAAATACTTAAATATGTATAGTTTTTAAATAAATCGGCCACTATAATAATTTGTGTAAATAATACACTTTTGGACTTGTAAAAATATTAGTAACATATTTCATAATTATTTCACTTGATTTGTAGCTCGTTTCCAGAGGTTCGGGATGAATTCGGGACTTTTATAATGCTTTGATTCATTTACAAATGTTACGGGGGTAATTTGGTAATTTTACATGCTTTCAGATTTTCAGGTATTACAAATTGTGTGGGTGTAATTCGATTTTGATGATGTTATGAGCCATTATAATCTGGCCTAAATGTGAATTAAACTCACCAATAATGATTTGTATCAAGAACTAATGATTTGGATCATAAAATCATAAGAAATCACATGTGATAATGAAAACTGGTTCTGAGGTGAAATTTTGATCAACTTTAGCCGACCATAAGTTAATCATACGAATGTATATTTTCATGTTTCTGGGGTCTAAAACTAAATTCATTGAATTGGCTACCTGGGAAAATTTAGTTTGTAATTTTTAGAGGCTCAGAAGGTCACTTTTTGATTTTTGGAAAATTACATGTCTGGTCGTACCAAAAAGTCTGGAAAATGAGTCCGGGTTTTTGATTTTTAATTTCCAAACTATATTGAATTAAGAAGAGCCCTTTGAACTGGATAAAATATAGGATGTGTGCTAGTAGCTTGAATTTTTGCAGATTTTTGTGAATTTTTCTAAAGGGGTTAACAGATGGTAACTTTTTGGTGTTCCATCAGATATGTTTTCAGAACGACTTGTAAAAGTGGATTTTTAAGTCATATTTACACTAACCATTAAAATCTGGAAAAATTAGCTAAAATACTAGTGACATTGAAGTACCTCTGTGAATTTTTGTGGATTTTATTATTGAGTTCTTCTATGACTTTTATATTTAATAAAACGGGTACAGAAGTGCCTTAAAAGCTGAGAAAAGTGTATTGTGATATTAAAAAGGGTTAAGTGTTTATTTCCAAACATAAAAGGGTCTATATTGATATTTTGGTAATACTAATGGACTAAACTTGTGAGAATCTGTAACTTCACAATAATTACACTTTATACCCTAACCTTATGATAATTACACAAATGGTCATTCAACTTATCCTAAATATGAAACGAACTTTTGAAGGAATAAAACTATAATGATAACTAATGAACCTTTAAACCACCTACAAGTTGAAAGGCAAGTTAAACATGAAGTTAAGAACTATTTTGATTCCCTTCTACTCCTTTAGGTGTGAAGAAGGAGAGTACCTGATCGTTTCATCTTATTTCGTTTCGGGTTGTGTTTGCTTTCTGAATAAGGTACAGATATTCTGACCTTCTCTGTAAGGTTTCCTATGATTCTTTTCTGATCTGTTAAATCTCTGATTTGATACTCTGTTACGATCCCTTGCTATGACACCTTTGCTTCGACCTTTGATCTCTGATTTTGAACCTATGATATGAAGACCTTTTGATATGAGATGGGGATGTTTTAAGTAAAGTATTTTGGAAGGGTTTTTCAAGCATGATATATTGACTTTAAGAAAACTATTTTGAAGTTCGTTTTATGAAAACTATTTGAAAGACCATTTATGAAAACTATTTTTGAATGATTGTTTTTTTTAATGAACCTTAAGAGAAAACCTTTTGAAAAGTACTTTTGATATTGAACCTTTTAAAGATTTGACCATCGGATACATTGACCCTTTTTGGATATTGACCTGGGATATTTGACCTTCTGATATTTGAACTTCTGATACTTGACCTTCTGATACTTTGACTGGTCTGATTATGAACTTCTGATATTGAACCTTCTGATGTGACACCTTGATTATGATATGAACCTTTGACCTTTGACCTTTGACTCTTAGTTTGATACCCGAGCCACTTTTCTGTTACCTAGCCAGGAAGGTAACCTGGCCGTGTCTGTGATGCACCACTGGCATGACTCATGTGTGGGTGAGTGATTCCTCACACCGTCCCCATTCTGATTATGATATGCGCATTACTTTGATTATGATTATATATATGTTTCTGGGGGCGTATGGATTGCAATCCTAGATCTGATCTGTTTAGTGGATTTAATCTGATATGATATGACTCGTCTGGTGACTGGTGCTGTGTGCAATACACGCCTTTCACATATATCTGGGAGCTAGCTACTCCATTTGAAGAATGAGGACACCCCTCATATTATCTGATTATCTGAGAGGTCTCCCCTCTATATGATTATGAAGATTTATGGTTACACTGTTATGATATGATATGATCTGTTTCTGGGCTCGTGGTGGATGACTATCCTAAACCTTTACTCTTTACACCTTTACTTATATCTTATTCATTATGCTATATTTGTTCAATTTCAATGGCTTTCGTTTCCGTTTATTATATATCTGTTCACTGGGCTTCTTAAGCTCAGCCGCACGTTTTCTTTCCGTGTGCGGCAGGTTTTAGTTGGAAGCAGGGTATGAGTGAAGAGACCTTTGGACTTAGAAGACTTTGATAGTTTTCCGGAAGTATGAGTTTTTAGAAGAATTTGCATTGACAGATTTAGTATTTAGTTTTGTTTCTCAATTGTAAACTTGTAGTTCCAGTATATCATTTGTAACCTTTGAACTCCTTTTGTATTGTTTAAGTCGTATGTTATGCTTGCCTTTGATATGTCACCATTTGCGTGACACCTCTACCCTTGCCGGGTTGGGGTGTTACATTATGATTGAAGTGGAACGAATATTTGTTGTAATTACTTTTATGTTTGCATTAAATGACCCCTAACTTGTATTTTGATTAGAATAAAAGCGCATTTGCTTGAGGACAAGCAAATCTCAAGTGTAAGGGTATTTGATGAGGCGAAAAGTGTACCGCTTTTAAGGGGTCATTTAAGCCCGAAATCGTATTTATTTGATCAAATATTGCCCTAAATCGTTCCTTTTGTCATTTTAGGTACTTTTGAGGAGAAATCTGGAAAAGGAGGCATTTTGGACGTTTTTGGAGCATTAAAGTGAAGAATACGACAAAGTCTCAAAATCGGCTGAAATTTACCTTTGACGGCGTCAGAATCATCTCTTGACGGCGTCATGCCTTGGCAAGAAAAGTTGGATGTGAAATTTACTCATGACGGGCCAGTGAGTTAGCATGAGAATTCTGACGGCGTCACGCTTTAACTAAATCAAGGGCGTCACGGCTTAAATCATAAGGGGATGGCGTCACGTTCAGGGTTAGACGGCGTCAAGCCTTGATAGGCCAGAATGGATTTTTGAAGAGCTAAAGAGGGACGGCGTCAAGAAGGTCACCCGGGAACCCTAAATGCGGCGAGGTGACGGCGTCAAAATGCATAATGTGACGCCGTCAGATCCAAAAATCTATATATAGTTTTCTAATCTTTTGTCATTAGGGAGAGCTTAGTGTGTGGAATTTTGGGATAAAACCCTAAGACGATTTTAGCTACTTTTTCAGGGCTTCTTGCCTTGAGATCTTCCATGTTTCATTGAAAGATAAGTTATCAATTAATCATTCAATATGTCTATGTGTTGTTTGATTCTATCTTATGCTTGTCTTTTGTTTAACATGTTAGGCTAATTTTATCTTGTGTTTGCTTAGATCTAATGAAACTTAGCTATTGATTATTGGTTGTTAGTGTGTTGTTAGTTGTATTGGATGATTGTTTATCTATGTTAGGCTTAAGAAAACTGGCTAACTTCCTATTCGGTAACTTGCTTGAACGTCTTAAGAAACATGAACCAAACGCGTACTAAAGGTTTTTATGGTTGTATTTAATGCACAAGCGAATTCTAGTGATCCCATGTTAGGAGCTTCCTAGCCGGCTCGACATAGGAGTGAAGTAGGAGCTTGTAGAGTTGGGGAAGTAAGTACGCCACCCCACGAATGGTATTAAGGAATACACCCGTCATCCACGCGACTAATACACACTAATTAACCGGTAAAGGATAGTTAGGGAGTAAGGAAATCTAAGTAAATACATTTCTCTACACATAAGTTTCTCACCACTTTTCATTTTTGTTATTTTATTTTATTTGCATTCGTAGTAAAATTGGGTTAGTTGACTAGCAACTAATTCCGCCCACTCCTTCAAAACCGAGATTTTACTTGCTTTCATAAAAATATAAAAACATAAAAAGAATCTTCCTCAACCCTTAGACCTAATTAGAGTAGCCTTTCACACCTAACGAACACTATTCCCTGTGGAGAACGATCAATCCCCCGTACTTACCACTACACTATACTACATCGGTCAGGTACACTGCCTGGTGGGTTGTAAGCCTCTTGAGATCCCTCGAGAGGTAAAACCTGTTGTAAGGTTGCAAAACCACGCAATCAAACTAACATAAAGTCCTAAGCAACCTATTACACAATATGATTGATACTTCAATAATCTAAGACGAGTTCCCAACAATCTCCCCCTAAGTATTGATCATCAAGGTTGCTTGACGTCATCTTTGCTTCGTAGGCTTCGACGTCATTAGGATCTTTGTTCTTTGTTCTTGAATAAGTGATATGGTAAGATAACGATCTGCCTTCCACCAACATTCTTTAATACTGGTGTCTTTGCGTCTTTTCCACCATGCTCATATATCTTCTGACTTTTGTTCTTCTGATATCAAATTTGTGGAAAACTAGAAGGGGGGTTGAATAGTTTTACCGTTTAAAATTAATTTGCTTTGTTACTTATTGTGATTTCAAAGTCAAGTAAACAATCAAGCACACAAACAAGAGATATTAGTAAATAAGTAAAGAGAGAAAAGATCAAACCACACAACACAGTTGTCTATAATGGTTCAGCTACAAGGACTCTCTTCATTGCCCTACTCCACTCCTCGAGCCTCTAACTCGAGAGTTTATCTTCACTAAGAAACTAGCTTCCTTCTAGGCGGAGAAAACCTTTACACGTCGCTTAATCTTTTTCCGGTACTAAACTAAACACCGAGTTCTTTACAAGGGTACAACCACTCCCGTTTGGTTCTTTACAAGGGTACAACCACTCCCGTTCGGTTCTTTTCAAGGGTACAACCACTCCCGTTCACTCTATGTGTTTTGAGGACTAAAACACTAACCGGACTCTACTGTATGAATGATACTAACTATGATGTGTGACTAATACAAGAAAACACAGACTCTATGTTAGAAGGAAGATAACAGACTGTTACTCCTTATATGTTGAGATCTTCTTTGCTACAAAAGGAAAGATCTATGAAATGTTAGTAAGCTAAGGGTTAGTGATATGCAAATGAATGAGTATATATTTAAGCTGTATGAGTGATGAAATGGCCAAATGATCAGCTTGCTATTTATAGGCAAAGCTGATCAACAGGCGGCGGATCCGGCGGATCCTAAAATATGGATCCGTCCGTGTATCCAATTGGATCCGTCGTGTCCGGCCAGCTAAGAGATCTTCAAATCTTTCCAAATCTTGTCATATCTTTCCATATCTTCAAATGTCAACTCTTTGGCTTGAAGATCTAAACAAAATATCACAAAATCTTACCAAGATTGTGTACATGATGCATGCCATGATGTCATCCTAATATTTAACTAATAAAGTTTACATTTTAAGAAATAAACATGTAAACTTGTATATGTTATTCCTAGTGAACTTTGTAATGTAAAATGTGTTTGTAAAATGCTTATCACTATGAATGTAAAAGACTTAATCTTATTTATGCTTTGCTTAAAGATAAACTTTGTAATTGTCATTAACAAAACTAAGCAAAGATCGTAAAATATAAATAACGTTTTTAGGACGATATTTGTATTAACAATCTCCCCCTTTTTGTTGATGACAAAACATAAAGTGTATTTTTAAGTAGAGAGCTTAAATAAAGGATGAGTCTTTTAAAAATATAGATTAAGTTAGTTTGTCCATGTTTTAAAATTTATTTTACGCTAAAATGTATGTACTGTAATGTTTCACAGTTGATTCAAACTTAATCCTATCTTCCCCTTTTTGTCGAACCAAAAAGAAGATATGCGTAGCGGAATACGATTTTGAGAACTTTAAGGCTCCCCCTTGATTTATACTCCCCCTAAATGGAGTAACAAGGATATGATGAATGAACCTACAAAATAAATAGTTAGAATATGCTATGCTCCTCTTTGATGTATACTACCCATTGCTAGAGTACCAACGTATATATTTCAAGAGTATGATATGATGAATGCTCCTACAAAACAAATGGTTAGACTATGATTTGCTCCTCCTTGATGTACATTCCTCATTGCTAGAGTACCAACGTATACGTTTCAAGGATGAGAAATGCTAAAAATGATGAGTTAATATATGATATACTCCCCCTCGATCTATACTCCCCGTTGCTAGGGTACCAACGTATATGAATCAAGGTTGAGAAAAGCTACAAAAGAAACCTTAGTTACTTCAATCAAGAAGCAATATGCATATGCAATAGTCAACCAAGAAAGGTCAACCCATTTGACTTCTAGAAAGTCAAAATTAAGTGTCTGATCAAATTTTTGTACCTAATGTACATTTGATCAATGCAATATGTGGAGTTAAAACAACCACACAATGATGTTAGTATTCTAAAATGAAATAATATGCTTAATGTTGATCACCCACAAGCATAAACACATAACAATCATCCATTGAAAATATGTGACAAAAGTCACAAAAATGAGGTTACATTACAACAATAAAAATAAATCCTAAAAAGTCAAATACTACAACATCATCCTAAAAAGTTCCTATAAGAGGAAACTAACAAAGCTCCTATTGAGGAGGATGAGAGATTGCATTGAGACGCTCGAGAACATGGTTCAAGATGAACCTCATCTCATTTTGGAGCTCATGCACCAAAATGTTGGTCCTTTGGGCCAAGTGAGCCGTTCTCTCACAATGTGAGCAATCATGACTCGAAAAACCGGGAGGAAGAGTAGTCTCAAGGTTTTGTGGTGGTGGTGGTGGTGGTGGTTGGTTGTTGTTGTTGGATGGTTGTTGTTGTTGTTGGTTTGATGATGGTGGAGTGGGGATGGAGTTCATCAAGATGGTTTGGAGATTCATTGCTTCATCAAGGCGAGATCCAACCATATTAGAAAGAGAGTAGAGTCGGGTGAGTTCCTCACTAATCTCTTCTTGGGTTTGTGGTAGATTAATCCACATTGCATCATCAATGGCAACTAGTATGGATGTGGGTAATAAAGGTTGTGTTTGAGGTTGAGGTGGTGGTACATCATGGTATAAAGGACCATGGATATCCGGGTAAACCGGATGAAAAAGCATGGGTTGTTGACCTTCAAAGGTCATGGGTGGAGGATTGGTTGACCTTGGTGGAAGGTCTTCCAAGTCATCAAGGTATGGGTGTGGTGATGAAGGTGGAGTCCTAAATAGCTCCATTGGTTGTAGTTTGGGTGATTTTGGGGGTGATGGTGATTTAACAGGCTGTGATGGAGCCGGTGGTGGAGTAGTGGCTATTGGAGTAATGGTTGGTGGTGGTGTATGGATAACAACATTGGATGGTGTTGGAGTGGAAAGTGTGAGGAAATTCTCACTAGCAATGGGTGAAGAGATATTTAGAGGAGATGATTCCTCTGATGATGAGTTTGCTAAGTTGATGAAACAACATGGTTTAACACTAATGTGGGCTGTTCGTTTTGGAGGTCTAGAGGTGGAAGAGTTGTTTGACTTAGTCATGGTGAAGTAAGGTTGCTAAGATGTACAGGAGAGAAAGTAGAGAAAATGGTGAATGAGTGAGTTTAGTGATGATCCTAAGGTACTAATTTATAGGCAGAAGGTTTGTTGGTCTGTTTGTTTGGATTTGATGTAAATCCAATGGAGAATGTTGGTTTCTAATTATTTGGAACAAAAATTCAAGCTTGTCATGTCTCAAGGTTAATCCATTGAGATGAAGTTGAGTGATATGAAGTGGATTTGCCGTAAATGCAAGAAGATAGTGGAAATTCTGATGATAAGATGTTTCCACGAATTTGACGGATCCCTAAAAAGGGTTCCTTGCTTGTATTAGAATGGTAACTCACAAGAAAATTTTGAAAATTCAAATTTTGGTGGGAAATTAAGTTCCTAATGTTCTAAGATTTTCCTAAAGCTTTCTAAGGAGTTTAATGATCAGTGAGCATAATCTAAAGAAGCTACAACCTAAAATGTAAGTGTCGGGATGAGTCGGGAATTTTTGTAAAAATGACTGTTGTACCCACGGATCCAATCGACAAAAAAGGCGGAGCCAAATTTTAGGAGCCGTCGAATCCGTGGGTCCTGGACTGGCGGAACCAAGAGTTACACTAGGCGGATCCAATTTCTGGGATCCGCCGGATCCGCCGTCCGAATGTGTTAAAACTTAACAGAGAGCAATGCAAATTTCGCGTTTTCCAACCAAAACCCGAAATTTCTCCTATAATGTATGTAATAGCTAATATATAGTACAAATATACTAAATATATGTATTCTAACACACGTTTTCACATAAATAAATCCGATCATAATATTCTACCATATAGGGAGTTAAGCCAAACGGGGGTTTAACCTTGGAAAATTGATAACACTAAGTGCTATCGACCTGCAAATCTGAGTTAGTGCACATACACATCAAGTACTACCACAGTAAGTTAAGAACCATACATGTTTAACACATAATTGTCAAATAATGTCTTGCCCCAAACACTCCTCTCATTTGAACTTCTTACTCAACTTCTTGTACCCCTTGTGAAGTTTCATTATCCAACGCCCCAAGTTCTTCATCATCCCCTTGGTTTGCTTGAACTCCGGTGATTCATTCGCAATTGGTGGAAGTTGATGCAAATATTCCGGTGGAGGGATCCTAAAGTTTGGCAAGCCGTCATCGTCACTCATTGATGATGATGATGATGATGATGTTTGAGCACGAGGACATTTGCCTTTGTCAACCGCTACCCGAAAATCGCTTAAGGGAACAAAGGTGTGTTGTATTTCATCATAATCGGGAACAAAACCTAAGGCATTTCTAGGAATGGGTGCAAAAGCTCTATAGAGACGAGTCAAGAGCATTCCATAAGGCATTGCCATGTTACCTTGAACCGGAATATCGGCCATTCACTTGGCGATATAGAATGCAAGGTTGAAAGGTTGACGGGTGGACACACTATACATCATGTAACATAGACAAGCATTGATGTGATCTCGATTTCCTACCGTGCTAATGACGTTGGCTCTCAAAACTTCTTCTAACTTCCTAAACTCGGGCTTGAGTTCATTTAGCTCCATAGCAAATGGATCTCTAGCCACTTGCTTACCTCGATGTACCCTAGTTGGGTTATTCCTAGATAAGAAAAGATGTTCCCTAATGGTTTCTTTGTCGGTCAAGGGAGTGGTATATGGTTCCATTCTTTGAAGGTTGGATTCAAGAATAGTCAAAGACCATTTATCGGAGTAGACACATGTTCCATAATTTGGAACTCCTAAGACCTCACCAAATTGATCTAGGGGAATATTGAACAAGGTTTCATTGACACTAAAGTGAATGCTCATAAGACCATTGTCACTTGAACTAAGACCTATGGTGGCATAAAACTCAAGAATGAACCTAGGTACTAGAGGCTCATCAATATCTAGGAGACTATCAAAATGAATTGCGGCTAATTGCTCGCGGAGATTGGTGTCTTCATAGAATGAGGGGTCTACTACCCTACCCTCATGGATGTAATGTTTTTCTAGTGCCTTAAAGATGTTGACTTGGGCATCGGTTAGACCCTTGGTTTTGTGATGTTTGGGAAGGTAATCGAGAGTCTTTTTGTGATCGTAATTGGTTGCGGGAGGCATAGTTATCCTAGACACGAAAAATATATATAGTTTAGTTAAAATTATCAAAAGTATATATATATGTCTAGTGTGTGCCTACATGGGGACAATGTAGAGGTGCGGTTATCTCGACTCCATTTGATGCATGAAAATTTATGTTTATGCAAGTTTTATGATAAATAGAGAGATAACCCAAACGCTCCTACTTCAATGTAGCTACGATTGAATGTACCCGAAAATACATATTAATTATGTATTCCCTTTAGCATTCAAGAGACATTATGCAAGTGATGCTCAAAACATAACGTTTTTTGTATTTGTATGAACAATGTCCTAAAACCATTTTTCCTAGTCGTGAGAAGATTTTAGCAAAAATTTCTCATGGGGTTTTTGATGAATGATGACAATGTACTACAAGATGCAATTCCTAACTATGAAAAACATGATTTGTTATGCAATTTAGTAAATATGCTCCATGATTTTTCAAGAATTATGCATAACCCCAAGTTTTCGTTTTGTACATGAAATAGAAATCCTAGACGCAGATCAGGAATGCAAACATGTTAAGGATACTTACAGTGATGATTTGAGCACAATTTGGTTGAGAAAGATGGCCTAATTTGTGAGTTTGGTGAATTATTGGTCGTATTTCCAGTGGGTGATATGTTTTGGAGTGAATGATGAATAGTATAGGAGTTTATTTAATATAAAAACCTAGTCATCATGTGACGGATCCGGCGGATCCCAAACAAGGGTTCCACCCTTGTTGTCGTTTGGATCCGCAGGATCAGAACACAAGGTTTGGCTTTTGCCATGTTTTGGTTAATCTAAGGTTTGAGCTAATGTCTAATCTACTCACTAGGTTCCATTAATCCTAAGCCAAGTCTAAGATAATTGAAAGGTTCTCTCTTGAGAGGTTTTGTGAGGATGTCGGCAAAGTTGTCCTCTGAGGAAACTTTCTCAATTGAGATGTTTCCCTTCTAAACATTGTCACGAAGGAAGTGATGACGTATCTCTATGTGTTTGGTTCTAGCGTGTTGGACTGGGTTTTTGCTAAGATCGATAGCTCCTTTGTTGTCACAAAGAATGGGGATGTCGTTGAGTACAATTCTGTAGTCGACGAGATCTTGTTTCATCCACAGTGCTTGTTGGCAAGCTTTTCCTGCTGACACGTACTCGGCTTCAGTTGTTGATATGGCGAGAGCTGTTTGTTTCTTAGCAAACCATGAGGTGAGACAATGTCCTACGAAAGTACAAATACCACTAGTACTTTTCCTATCAACATAGTCACCGGCATGGTCTGAGTCGGCATACACTATGGTTTCTACACCTGTCCCTTTGGGATACCATAATCCTAAATGTGTAGTGCCTTTTATGTACCTAAATATCTGTTTAACGGCTTCAAGATGGGATGTTTTGGGATCTTCTTGAAAGCGTGCACATAGACAAACACTAAACATGATGTCCGGTCTACTAGCTGTTAGGTAGAGTAAACTACCAATCATCCCTCTGTGTTTAGTGCTATCTACGGATTCACTTTCGTCATCCTTGGTTAGTTTGGTTTCGGAAGACATTGGTGTTTTCATGGGTTTTGAATCTTCAAGACCAAACTTCTTAAGCATATCCTTGATATACTTAGATTGGTTGAAGAATATCCCATCTTCTAATTGCTTTATTTGGAGACCTAATAAAAAGTTTAGTTCCCCCATCATACTCATTTCAAACTCGTCATGCATGATTTTTGAGAAATCATCGCATAACTCTTGACAAGTTGAACCGAATATAATGTCATCCACATATATCTGGACGAGGATAATATGTGATCCCTTTTTCTTGGTGAAGAGAGTATTGTCTACTAGGCCCATGGTATACTTATGTTCAACTAGGAAGGTCTTAAGTCGATCATACCAAGATTTTGGTGCTTGCTTAAGTCCGTATAATGCTTTCTTAAGTTTGTAGACATGATTAGATTTTTCAAAATCGACAAAGCCGGGAGGTTGTGCTACATATACTTTTTCATTTATGAAACCATTTAGAAATGCACTTTTGACATCCATTTGAAATAGTTTAAAGTCATATGCACATGCATA
Source organism: Artemisia tridentata subsp. tridentata (assembly GCA_021014915.2). Taxonomy (NCBI): domain Eukaryota; kingdom Viridiplantae; phylum Streptophyta; class Magnoliopsida; order Asterales; family Asteraceae; genus Artemisia; species Artemisia tridentata. The sequence continues at coordinate 279,501,443 of CP139509.1, forward strand.
TGCAAGTAATATCCTAATTGACTCAAGTCTAGCTACGGGTGCAAAAGTCTCATCATAATCTATACCCTATTTTTGGTTATAACCTTGGGCTACTAACCTAGCTTTGTTTCTAGACACAATGCCATTTTCATCTATTTTATTTCTAAAACCCCATTTTGTACCTATTATGGTTTGGTTTTTAGGTTGTGGAACTGATGTCCAAACGTCATTCCTAACAAATTGATTTAATTCTTCTTGTATCGCAATGACCCAAGATTCAGCTTTTATGGCTTCATTGACATTTTTAGGTTCTATTGTTGAAACAAAACAAAAGAAATTACTTTCCTTTTGAGCTTTAGACCTTAATGTTCTTTCGTTGAGTTTTCCTATGACGTTTTCTAATGGATGACTTTTTGTTTCTTTGATATTGACTAAATCCCTTTTTATTGGTTCATCTTCTTTATCATTTTCAACATTTTCCTGATTTTCAATCATTTGGTTTTCAACTAAGTCATCATCTACCAAAGGTGATGTCTTAGAGGGAGGTGGACTTTCATCGAATATTACATTCAATGATTCCTCGACTCTTGAGGTTTCTTTGTTCAAAACTATGTATGCTTTACTAGTTTGTGAGTATCCTAGAAATACACCTTCATACGACTTTGGGTCGAATTTGGTGAGATAATCCTTTGTGTTTAAAATGAAGCACTTGCTTCCAAACACTCTAAAGTATCCTAAGTAGGCTTTTTGCCTCTGTATAACTCATATGGAGTCTTTCCCAAGAATGGTCTAATTAGAACTCGGTTTAGAATATATGTAGATGTATCTACAGCGTGACACCAAAACTTTTGAGGTATGTTTTGTTCATTTAACATGGTTCTACTCATTTCTTGAATTGTCCTATTTTTGCGTTCAACCACACCTTTAGATTGAGGGGTTCGAGGAGCTGAGAAATTATGAGTTATGCCATTGGCATCACAAAAAGCTCCGAATTGGAATTCGTTGTCGAATTCACGACCATGGTCAGTTCTAATTGATACTATGTTACTTCCTATTTGATTTTGAATTTTCTTACTTAAGATTTTAAATTTATCAAATGCTTCGTTTTTAGTTTTTAGAAACTTAGTCCATGTATACCTAGAGTAGTCATCTACAATTACCAAAGTATAGAAGTTTCCCCCATAACTTTGTATAGCGGATGGACCAAACAAATCTATGTGTAATAATTCTAGACACCTAGAAGTAGACACCATGTTTTTAGCCTTATGGCTATTATAAACTTGTTTTCCTATTTTGCAAGCATCACAAAAGTGTTGGTCATATTTCAACTTGGGCAGGTTCCTAACAAGTTCCTTAGATGATAAGGATTGAATTAACCTCATATTGGTGTGACCTAAGCATCGATGCCATAGAGTTGAGTTTTTGTCCAAGGAGGTAAGACAAAGCTTGTCTTTAGGTGTTTTGTCGAGTTTCATAACGTAAACGTTATTCTTCAAAACACCTTTTCCTACAGTTATGCCATCCTTAAGTATTTTACTTCCATTTTCACTGAAAAGGACGTTATACTTTTTGCGGCATAATTGACTAATACTAAGCAAGTTAAATCCTAAGTTATCTACATGAGCAACATCATCAATAGTGAGAGAGTCATGAGAAATCGTACCTTTTCCGATGATTTTACTTTTAAGCTTGCTACCGAATGTGACATTACCTCCGTCATACACTTTTAAGCACACCTAAGTTCAAGAAAAACTCAAGCGTTTGGTCCCCAATATCTCATGGGTCCGTTTGGGTTAAACATAACATTATCATGATTCATGTATGGAAATGGTGGACAAATGTTCCATGGCATGAAGTTGGGACCTTGAAAGTTTCTAGACATGTTTTGGTTCCAATTTCTTTGATAATGATGTTGCGAGTTAAAGTTACTCTTTGGAAAAGGGTGTTTGGGAAAACTAGTTTTGGGTGCCTGTTGAACCGTTTTAACTCTATACTCATTTCTAACTTGACCTTTTCCTATAGACACTGATGGTTTTTGTTTATTATCAGTAGTACTAGTACTAGGTTTTCTAGTGACTCTAACGAATTCAGTACGGTCAGTTTTTAGAACCTTCTGTTCACAACCTGTATCGGCGGATCCTTTTGGCACAACTGGAGGATCCAAAACTTTGGATCCGTCGGATCCGTCAGCTTCTGACTTAGTTGGAACAGTTTCTTTTTCTTTCACTGTTTGTTTCTCAAACTCACCTAAGCTTCCTAGTTTCATAAATCCTAGTCCGGTTTTATCATTAGGTAGTTTTTGTATCTTCATTATATCATCTGCACAACTTATGTTTTTATCAAACTTTTTAAATTTAGAATTTTGTTTGATGAGTTCTTCCTGTGTTGACTTAAGTGTTTCTAGTTCTATCTTAAGCTCCTGACATGACACACATGTTTCTTTAACACTTTTACCTTTTTCAATTCTTATCTCCTTTTCTTTTAACCAATGAACTTCGTTTTCTAAAAGTGTTGTTTTGGTTTTTAAGAATTTATTCTTGTTTATGATTTTAAGGGTAATTTCACACAGTTTGTTATATTCTATTTTTAAAGATTCATCATCTATAGAGGAGTATGATGAGTCAGAATGTACCTCTTCTGTGTCATGAGCCATGAGAGCAATTTCGTCGTTCTTAGGCTCATCATCATCTCCTTCACTATCACTCCAAGCTCCACTGACAAAGGCTCTTTGAGATTTGTTCTTTGGAGGCTTTGGACATTCACCTATCAAGTGACTAGAGTCTCCACACCTATAACACTTCCTATCTATCTTTCCTTTTCTATCATGAGAGGATTTCTTTTCTTCACGAGGTGGTCTAACGAACTTTCCTCGTCTCCTGAAGAATTTCTTGAAATCTCTTACCGCCATGGCATATTCTTCATCTTCACTACTAGAACAAGACTCTTCATCACTTGACTCTACTCTAGCTTTCAAGGCAATGGACTTCATTTTCTCCTTCTTGCCTTTAACTATTTCTGAGTCTTTTTCCATCACCATTTCGTGAACTTTGAGGTTTCCTATGAGCTCATCCAGTGTCATACTTGAAAGATCCTTAGATTCTTCAATAGCTGTCACCTAGAAAAAGCACTATCAATGGTCTCATCTTCAGAGATAACAAATTGTTCATATTGTTGAACAAGAAGATCAATTTTGTTATCTTTGACTTGTGAGTTCCCTTGATGAGTGATGATTAGTGATTGCCAAATATCTTTAGCCGTTTTACACATGAAAACTCTTTCATATTCCTTTTTAGGTAAGGCATTGTAAAGCATCATTTTGGCTTCATTATTTTTAGCAATCAACCTCTTTTGTTCATCACTATGACGAATAAAAGAGTTACCTATATCCCGACCACCTGAAATATCACTACTTATGGGTTTGTAATCACCCTCTACAATAATATACCACAGATCTATGTCCTTTGACTTCACATATGTCTCAAAGCGATTTTTCCAATATATGAAACAATTTGGTTCAAATAGTGGTGGTCTTTGCATAGATTGCCCTTCTTTAAAGTTTTCAAAATCCATGATCGTTTCAAGTTTTTAAAATACAATATATTTTGAAAATCTTGAGTAACACCGCTCTGGTACCAATTGTGGAAAACTAGAAGGGGGGGTTGAATAGTTTTACCATTTAAAATTAATTTGCTTTGTTACTTATTGTGATTTCAAAGTCAAGTAAACAATCAAGCACACAAACACAGTCGTTTATAGTGGTTCGGCTACAAGGACTCTCTTCCTTGCCCTACTCCACTCCTCGAGCCTCTAACTCGAGAGTTTATCTTCACTAAGAAACAAGCTCCCTTCTAGGCGGAGAAAACCTTTACACGTCGCTTAATATTTTTCCGGTACTAAGCTAAACACCGAGTTCTTTACAAGGGTACAACCACTCCCGTTTGGTTCTTTACAAGGGTACAACTACTCCCGTTTGGTTCTTTACAAGGGTACAACCACTCCCGTTCACTCTATGTGTTTTGAGGACTAAAACACTAACCGGACTCTACTGTATGATTGATACTAACTATGATGTGTGACTAATACAAGAACACACAGACTCTATGTTAGAAGGAAGATAACAGACTGTTACTCCTTATATGTTGAGATCTTCTTTGCTACAAAAGGAAAGATCTATGAAATGTTAGTAAGCTAAGGGTTAGTGATATGCAAATGAATGAGTATATATTTTAAGCTGTATGAGTGATGAAATGGCCAAATGATCAGCTTGCTATTTATAGGCAAAGCTGATCAACAGGCGGCGGATCCGGCGGATCCCTAAATATGGATCCGTCCGTGTATCCAATTGGATCCGTCGTGTCCGGCCAGCTAAGAGATCTTCAAATCTTTCTAAATCTTGCCATATCTTTCCATATCTTCAAATGTCAACTCTTTGGCTTGAAGATCTAAACAAAATATCACAAAATATTACCAAGATTGTGTACATGATGCATTCCATGATGTCATCCTAATATTTAACTAATAAAGTTTCCATTTTAGGAAATAAACATGTAAACTTGTATATGTTATTCCTAGTGAACTTTGTAATGTAAAATATGTTTGTAAAATTCTTATCACTATGAATGTAAAAGACTTAATCTTATTTATGCTTTGCTTAAAGATAAACTTTGTAATTGTCATTAACAAAACTAAGCAAAGATCGTAAAATATAAATAACGTTTTTAGGACGATATTTGTATTAACAAAATAATTTTGACTTCACTTTGATCTTGAACTTGTGAAGTGTTATTCTGCTTGATCTTAGACTTCTCATCGGGATATGAGCATGACGAAATGGTGGATTTAGAACTTCCGGTCTCCATGATTCGCTGTATGTAAACAGTTAGCAATAAATCATTCGGTACTTACAGGTTCAGACTTCGAGATCGTCAACAGTAGTGTGAAGACTTTCTCTAATCCTAACCCAGACCGTTCTGAACCAGATACCCCTGAAAGGGCTTACACAGACACACCGAAGTGCACCCACTATTCAGTGAGTCGCTGGAGTTCACCCCACGACTATAGACCGTTTTGGAACTAACACTAAGCGTAACCCACAAGGAGTTACCGAAGTGACCTGCTGTCAGGGCTGTTTGATGTTGACCCTGGCAGGATTTCCATTCAATCACTGAGAATCACATTTGTGATTTCTCTCATGAATGTTCTCGGCAGATTGCTAAGATCTGCGTAGGACTCTTCTTAATTTTACAACTGGCGTCCATTAATGTAGAACAACCAGTGTAATGCTAAGTGTTCCTATGAGATCTTTTGTTGTATCTCTTGGCTCTAGACTTGATTAGTGCTTATTTGTTTGGTCGTCGGAGGCGTGGAGCAGAATGCCTCATTTTCAATACCAACACATCTCGGAGTGAGAGGTCGATAGACGATGAAGGGTTCTCCGTGAAATGAAACAAGTGTATTTTGAGAGACACCTGAGTGGCTAGAAGGTTTAGTGCAGTGCGTCACTGGGTCCATGACGGCTTAATCTTCAATACCGGTGTTTCCTTGGCAACAACCAGTAGCATACGTATTGAACCCGGTTTCTGCCCTAAGATTGAACAATTATGGAGGGCTATTTCTTTCCACCCTTTTCTTTACTTTTCTTTTTAATTCTTCAACCCCTTCTTTCTCCTTTCATTTCTTTACTCCTTTTTTCATAATACCTAGGACTTTCTAGTTCTAAACTATTGGGATTGTCCTTGGGTAGATCCCTCCGGCTCTAGCGGATCATAGGACGGTCATTCCTAACCTTAGTCACCTTATGACTCCATGACTATCCTATCATTGCCATAAACCAAACCTTTTGAAAATTTCTCAAAGCGTTTATGATTGTGAAGACATATTTTGATAACACTTTGAGAGTTTTGTGATTTTCAGAAATACTCCCCCTTAACATGTGCTTACAAGTGTTTAAAGTAAATTTGCACATGTCGGGTAGAGTTAGCACTTTTGAATTGATTGATTTTCAATGAACATGATCATCGCGAGACACGTTTACATCACTAGTAGAACTAGCTTGAAATTATTACCCGTCCAGATAACTTACAAGGAAAATCGCTCGAAATTGGTACATTCTACTCAGACATATCCTTTGCGAGACACGTTTACATCACCAGATAAACTGGCTTAAAATTATTACCCGTCCAGGACATATCTTTTCGATTACTGACTTTTGATGTCGTCAATTCGAGGGTCAATTCTAAGCCTAGCTCACATGAGATTTCAACTTTTTAGTACCATATTTTTTAATCACATTTTAATTCTCCCCCTCAAAAACAGCATACTTATGTTGTTTTTGTTAAACTTTTGATCAAAATATGCTCTTTTTGAGGTTTACGGGAAGAATTTCAAGAACTTTTGTTTTCAGAACAAAGATTATTTTTCAAATACTCCCCCTTAACGAGGGAATACTTGTCCTTATGAGCAGAATTTTGAAAAACTTAGAAAAATTCTGGTTTAATTCTACTTCATAAGTAAGAAGCTTTCGCTCCTTTGATCAGGATTGAGGCACTGAAGCGTACCTCAAGGTCCTTTCTTTACAGGTACGGGTTGTACACTGTTATGTGTGCACAAGCCATAAAGCATGTTTTTTACGAAACATTTTTGTTTTGTAAATACTCCCCCTCAAAACTCGCATTTGTTTTGAGAATTTTAAACCTTTTAAAGTTTGAGGGAAGGAGTCTTCTTGAAGCAAAATTCTGAAAGATTTAGAAATTTCAGTTTGAAAAATTCTTGAATAAATTTTGCTTCAAAGTAACTAAAACGTTATACTCAGAAATACTCCCCCTCAAAACTAGCATACGTTTTGACATTTTTAAACTTTGGAGCGAATTGGGGAGTAAAGATTTGAAAAAAATCTTGAGCAAAATTTTGAAAAGTTTTGAAAACGTTTTGAAAAATTTTGAATAAATTTTGCTCAAGATTAAGAAGATTTTACGATAAGTGCACGCTTGGTTTTAAAGAATGGTTTAGCAAAGAACTTTCCTTTCTTTGAAACCCGAGTTGTACACTGTAATGCGTGTACAAGTCGTAATGTTGAAGTCCGAGTCCTTAGCTGGAGTACTAAGAAGTCATTTAAAGTTTAGATTAGACAACAACCTTGGGAACCCATTTAAGCACGGCGCTAACGGGTTTACTAAATTTTGAAATCCATTTGTAAGTTGTGTCAATGTGATTTAAAGATGTTGAATTCCAACGAGGACTGAAAACCGGTGTTTTATTTTGAAATAACACTCTTGGAATCAATGGGGATTTAAAACTCTTTTTCCATTGGAAAAAGTTTGAGAAACCCGGTGTTTCTCTTGGAGTTTTAAAATCTGAAGTAGAAGATTTCCATCTAGAGTTGAACCTCATGGGTTCTCTTTGAAGATTTGTTTTTGTGATGAATGAAAACCTTCCAGTATTTTGAATGTTCAAAGCAGAGTCATTCTTATGTTGCAGCGAAAGCAATTCTGTTATTGAATATTTGAAAGGTTTTGAACGACTTTGCTTTGGTCTCCACACTTGCTTTACCGGTGTAAAACAAGAGTGTGGATTTTGAAAAACTTGAGTCTTTTCTTTTGAAGCATTTGGATTTGAAAACTTTTGAGAAGTAAGTGTTTCAGAAAAACTTGGTTTCTTCGAAAACTTCCTTCCTTTTTGCAAAGAATAGGTTGTAAACTGGGAAACCAATATTTTCTTTTTCAAGTTTTTCAAAATAACTTTCGAACTTGGCCGTTTTGTTGAAAAGTTCAGTTTTGACATCCTCAAAATTGTTTGTTTGTTGAGCTAAAAGTGTTTCAAGCTCAACCACTTTTGTTTGAAGCACACGATTTTCTATTTCAAAAAGATACATTTTCTCCCCCGTTTCCTTTTCAAAATCTGGAGTATTAGAATCGAACAGAGGATTTGGAAAGGAAACTTTTGGGATTTGAGACTCAACCTTTTTCATCTTCATTGATTCAATCTTTTGCAAAACATTTTCAAACTTTTTATCAACGAATTCAGACAATTGAGACTTCAAATCTTCAGTCTCTTTTTGTTTCATGTTTGAGTTTTGTGTCTGAACTTGTGAACGTTTGATTGAATCAAACAGGTTTGTGTAAATCAGTTTCAAATGCTCATTTTCTTTTTGTAATGATGCCACAGTATGCTCCAACTCAATATTTTTCAAGTTTTTCAAAATCAAACTTGATTTTGGCATTATCATGGTTTTCCTCAAAAACAATTTCTTTTCCTTTAAGCACCGATGTCAAAGATTTTTAAGACTCAAGAGTTTGTTTTGACAGTTTAGTTGTTTCGTTTTCAATTTATGAAACAAGTGAAGGACATTTGTCGTGAAATTGTTCAACATTCTGGTCAACCTCTCCTTCATTAGTGAATTTAGGTTGCTGATGAACTCAAATAAGTACATTTTATTATCATCATTTATCCTATTTATTTGACTTGTTTTATTATATTATCTATGAGAATCGATACATTAATGTTTAATTTAGTAATTCTCAGGTAAAAACAAGCATTATGTGAAACTTGGCGATTTTGGACTAATTATGGAGCAAAACAAGCAAGATGTCAAAAGCTTACTGAAATCCAGAAGATCAAGCTCGTTCTACTCCAGATACGCCGCAACATACTTCTAATATACGGTGTATCACTATCAAGATTTCACAAGTTACAATCCAAGTACATGCGCCGCATACAAAGATCAAGATACGCCGCATCTGAAGACGGTGTACGAATATTCCAGAATATATTAATCTTGGACCCCACGCGAAGTTAAGTCAATGCGCCGCATCTATTCACTCTATGCGCCGCATCGACCCCTCAGGCAGAAACTATAAATACCCCAAGGCCAGACGAATTTCGAGAGATTGGAGAGCTTAGTCTTGAACCGAAGACCATATAACCCTAGAGCCGAATTCAGACGACCAAGCAGCACAAGACACACCTAAACGAAGATACAAGAGCTGTAAGAAGGTCCTGCATGTATTCAATTCATTAAGTAGTTTTGTTTTATTGTTTTAGTACACTTTAATTCATCAGGATTGATGGGCTTGTGTCATGTGACTACGGAAAATCATGCACTCCCCTTAATATTGCTTTCCCATTAATTAAAGTTTATATGTTGATGTCTTTGGTGACTTTTATTAGTGCATTGATAACCTCTGTGTCTAGCTGAGTCTTGCTTGGGTCGCCATGCCCCTTCCTCGCCTATTTATTCTATCGTCTCTAGAAAAGTAGGATAGACATAAGTAATCATTAAGGGTTTACTCGCCGATAAGATTAGAGCCAACGAGAAAGGTTTAATTATATACACTTCATATAAAACTAGCAATAAAACAAGTGACAAGCTACTTAATTATCAGGACAGGTCTTCTTATTGTCTCGAGTATCTATCTGTGTACGTGTGTGCTAATCGCTGATTCGTGCTCATTAGTTTAGTTTACTATTTAATTATAACCAAACCGTGCCAGTCTCTCAGGCTGAAAACCCCCTTGCGTTAGATTAGGTTGTATAGCTAACTTAGGATATTAAAATACTGATTAGAATAACTAGATAATACGTTCCACTCTTAGTGATCGACACTCTACTTACCATTATATTCATACTGACCGGGTACACTGCTCGTTAAGTGTGTGTGTTATTGATAAGTCGGCTAAATATAAATTTAAAACTTGAGTAGGCATTAATACTGCTAAACCGCATCGACACGCGCGCGCATCAAGTTTTTGGCGCCGCTGCCGGGGAGTGAATTGTTATTATCTGTTAATTTGATTAGTATTTTAATTAGGTTTTTCTTTTTAGCTTATTTTTAGATTCTAACCACTAACCCTGTTATATATTAGATAGATTGCATTCATTGTATTATTTGCATATTTTCTGTTTTTGTGTGTTTTTATTTTCTGTAATCCTTGTTTCTTTTTTGTTTAATTTTATTTTTTGTTTTTCTTTTCTGTATTTTTCTGCATTCTGCTATCGTTGTATTGTGCTGATACAAACGATACGGCGCATCTGTTTTCACAGATACGGCGTATTGCGTTTAATTTTTATTAAATACAACGCGTTTAATAAATTCGAGTACGACACATCTTTTCCTAAGATACGGCGTATTCTGTTTTAATAAGAAATTTTTCTAAACCCTAACGCCATACAACGCATCTGTTTTAACAGATACGGCGTATTTTCTATTTAAATTAAAAACATTTTTTCGAATTTTTAAACATAAGCGACGCATCGATCTTTATCGATACGGCGCATCTTCTAAATCAAAAATCTTGTATTTTGAAACATAACGAAAATACGGCGCATTAGCTTTTGTTAATACGACGCATTTAATTTTAATAAATATAATCGATTTTTGATAATTTAAACTTTATATGGCGCATTCTAAATTATAAGCGGCGTATCTATTTTCTGAATAAAATTCTGATTTATTTTTAACGATTATAAGATACGGCGCATCCTATTTATAGGATACGGCGCATCGTCTTCAGATATCAGTAACTTTTATTTATCCCGAACGGAGAAAATTCTAATCATATTTCCTGTCTCTTAGAAATTTTTTACTTCGAAGCCTATTTGTTTTGTGTTTCAGGAATCATGATTGATATTTTTCCAAGCTGGTTCGGAGGACCATGGATCAAACTTACAACCGATGAGATTGTATCTAAGTTCGCCCACGAATGTGATATGGAGCATCATGAGGTCGAAACTTTCATCAATGGACTGTTGCTGAAAGAACAAAACTATATGATTAGAGAATTGACGATTGAGGTGCACCAATTGTCGAAGGTGATTAAAGGAGTTTTGTTCCAAAGGCATGACCAGAATGGAATAACTACTAGAGGCGGATTAGTGTCAAGGATGTTCCAATTAGCGGAAAGAATGTTTGGTTACTTGAATATGGAACTAAGAGAGAGATTGAGATGGAAGATATCAATAGAACAGAATAAGGAGCTGAACGTGAGTCTAACTTGAAGACTCTGGAATAAACAGTAGTGCTGACCGGGAGACAACCCGGAACAAAAAATTTTACTTTTCTGTTATGTGTCGAGTCTGTCAGACCTACAGAAGATGCGGCGCATCTCCATCATAAGATGCGACGCATCACCTGCACTGGTCATATCTTATTTCATTTCCTGCATTTTTATTTTTGACTTTAAAACTTTCTGTCAGTATTTTAATGCGGCGCATCCCTGGTTAAGGATGCGACGCATCTTTTATTCTAATTTGTATTTATTCCAGGCTCGATACGGCGTATCTTCTTCCATAAGATACGGCGTATCGACTGACCTGATGATTTACAGTTTAATTTTTTAGGTTTTATTTTTACTAACTACTAATGTATTATGCAAGTTTGAACTTTATTAACTCAGGTGTGTTAAAGTCTAAATGGTATTATAGATTCCTGCAATTTTTGTGGATACATCATCTATGAAGCTTAAACGTTCTAATCCACAAGAAAGTTGATTTTTGCTCTTATACGAATAATGGAGGATCATACCGAGCAAATCTCAGGGGAGTTTTTCTGTTCTAATTCTTTTATTTTCCAGTTTTTAACCTTTGACACAAACAACGAGGACGTTGTTTAACTTAAGTGGGGGGATGGAGAATTAGAAAACTTACTTGTCCTAAATTTTTTCAAAATATGCTTAAAATGCGCTTAATATATCAAAGTTTAAAATTTTTTCGCATGTTTTTGTTTAAAGTCTAAATTACATAACCGCACACATAACTCTATTTTTTCAAAAATATTAAAACTTTAGTGTGCTGGTGACTTGTAAACTTTAGAACTTGGCTTGCATACTATTCGAGACCACCATAATAAGTATTATCTATATAATTGGAATGACTTGTCTAAATTGGTAAATTTCTAGGATTACACCCAAATAGCCTTTATATGTTATGTGATATTAACTAACTACACTGGTTAGTTAACCCTTGTATAAACCCTTTGTTTACTCTCACTTTTAGAGTAAGATACCCCTAGAAAAACCCTCAGAGCCATTCCTTTCGTTTCTTAGACCTTTGTTATAATGTTTCGATACACCCTTACACCTTAGCCTACCCTGTAGATTAAAATCCGTTGTTAATTGCTTTAGGCAAAGTGTGTTTCCTTACATTACCTGTGTTCGCGTGCGTAATTCATTATCTTTGGTTAATTCGGGAAATTGCACAATGCAATTGGTATGAAAGTAAATATTGTATAACTTTTAGTTTATTTTTCGTGTGTTTGCTACTTTCACTATTACAGTTATTTCTGAAAGTATGAAGAGTATGAAAAATTATCCGGAAAAATAGTGGTAGAAAAGTTGTGAAATTTTACACATATATTTTATATGTTGATGTAAAAAAAAAAAAAAAAAAAAAAAAAAAAAAAAAAAAAAAAAAAAAAAAAAAAAATCGAAAAAAATAGAAAAGAAAAAGGAAAAGTTGAAAGTTTGTTTTAACCAACTTATGTAAAGTTTTGTATTAAGTGGTTGATATCACCACTATTTGTTGTTGTATATTATATTTATGGATTGAATGGGAGTTGGCCGTTATGGGAACGCCAACTAAGGTTATTCTTTGATTGAGATCTTGTTGAGTATAATTCGTGTCTACCTAAAGCGTGTGTTTCAAGTGTTAAAGCGTGAGTTATTCAATGATATGAGTCTTATTCATGGGATGGTTGGAAAAGTGATTTACCACACTTAGGATTTTAATTTATCTGTTTTGTTTATTTTTCATTTTACACCAATTTGTATCCCAAATATTATCCATACCCTATATCATTCTTCATCCAAACCTTTGATTTATTGAGATTAGGGATTTGAGCAATCTTAAGTATCGTAGTCGTGGATTCGACTATGTATTTATGATTTTGTCGCCCTTTTTGATATAATATTATTGGTGAAGATTACTTGGTCCTATCTTTAGCCTATTCGAGTTAAGGATTTGAGCAATTGCAAGTATCGTGGTCATGGATTCGATCATGTATTTGTGATTTTGTCGCCTTTTCTGGAATTTGAGATCGATAGAGATTAAAAAGGATGATCAACCCTTAACCAACAAACCCTTTTTACCGCTTTAGACTTGTTATTCCTTGGCTTTAGTGGGGGAGATGCGTATACTTGCCAAGCCTATGATAGAATATTCGTCACGACTAAGCAACTAAACGATTTAGAATTGTTTTACATTAAAAATTATTTTGGTTTCTACTTCGTTAAGTGTTTGGTTGTGTGATTATGACAAAACGAATACGTGCTTAAATATAAAAATAAATCCTAATATCTTTTAGGATACATTTTCATATGATTAATTCTAAGGTTTACTTGGGGACAAGTAAAGTTCAAGTGGGGGGATATTTGATGAACTCAAATAAGTACATTTTATTATCATTATTTATCCTATTTATTTGACTTGTTTTATTATATTATCTATGAGAATCGATACATTAATGTTTACTTTAGTAATTCTCAGGTAAAAACAAGCATTATGTGAAACTTGGCGATTTTGGACTAATTATGGAGCAAAACAAGCAAGATGTCAAAAGCCTACTGAAATCCAGAAGATCAAGCTCGTTCTACTCCAGATACGCCGCAACATACTTCTAACATACGGCGTATCACTATCAAGATTTCACAAGTTACAATCCAAGTACATGCGCCACATACAAAGATAAAGATACGCCGCATCTGAAGACGGTGTACGAATATTCCAGAATATATTAATCTTGGACCCCACGTGAAGTTAAGTCAATGCGCCGCATCTATTCACTCTATGCGCCGCATCGACCCCTCAGGCAGAAACTATAAATACCCCAAGGCCAGACGAATTTCGAGAGATTGGAGAGCTTAGTCTTGAACCGAAGACCATATAACCCTAGAGCCGAATTCAGACGACCAAGCAGCACAAGACACACCTAAACGAAGATACAAGAGCTGTAAGAAGGTCCTGCATGTATTCAATTCATTAAGTAGTTTTGTTTTATTGTTTTAGTACACTTTAATTCATCAGGATTGATGGGCTTGTGTCATGTGACTATGGAAAATCATGCACTCCCCTTAATATTGCTTTCCCATTAATTAAAGTTTATATGTTGATGTCTTTGGTGACTTTTATTAGTGCATTGATAACCTCTGTGTCTAGCTGAGTCTTGCTTGGGTCGCCATGCCCCTTCCTCGCCTATTTATTCTATCGTCTCTAGAAAAGTAGGATAGACATAAGTAATCGTTAAGGGTTTACTCGCCGATAAGATTAGAGCCAACGAGAAAGGTTTAATTATATACACTTCATATAAAACTAGCAATAAAACAAGTGACAAGCTACTTAATTATCAGGACAGGTCTTCTTATTGTCTCGAGTATCTATCTGTGTACGTGTGTGCTAATCGCTGATTCGTGCTCATTAGTTTAGTTTACTATTTAATTATAACCAAACCGTGCCAGTCTCTCAGGCTGAAAACCCCCTTGCGTTAGATTAGGTTGTATAGCTAACTTAGGATATTAAAATACTGATTAGAATAACTAGATAATACGTTCCACTCTTAGTGATCGACACTCTACTTACCATTATATTCATACTAACCGGGTACACTGCTCGTTAAGTGTGTGTGTTATTGATAAGTCGGCTAAATATAAATTTAAAACTTGAGTAGGCATTAATACTGCTAAACCGCAACGACACGCGCACGCACCAGTTGCTCAGAATGTTGTATTTCAGAAGATGAAGAAATCATATCATTGACATAAAAATTGTTATAATTTGGTACCTCAGCCATAGGCTCTGTGTCATAAATGGGTCTGATATATGCATTTTCAACATCAGTATCATTCCCTGATATGCGCTTTGTGGAAAACTAGAATGGGGGGTTGAATAGTTTTACCGGTTTTTAAGCTCTTTTGAGAACTTCTTAAAAGTCTACTTATTGAAAACCTTGATTCGAATCTTATGTGTAATCAATCAACACCAATATGAACTACACACTAAACTAACTAATAATAAGTAAAGTAAGTAAAGAGAAAAGTTGGAAAGATCAAACTGGGACAAAGGATTTATAGTGGTTCGGCTACGAAGCACCTCTTCGCCCTACTCCACTCCCCGAGTACCACACTCGAGAGTTTCAAGCACTATGTCAACAACCTCCCTTAAGGCGGAGAAAATCGTACACGTCGCTTATCATATTTCCGACACTAAGCTAGATGTCGAGTGCTAATCTTAGCTAGCACCAATCTACCACGATCCACTTGATCAAACACACTAGCCCAATGGCTTCAAGAGATCACCAAGATCTCAACACGATCACAATGATCAACTCTCACTTCACTCAACCTGTTCTATCTACTCTAGATCCTTTGATCAATCACACAAGCCCAATGGCTTCAAGAGATCTTCACTATCTCTTAAGATCACAATGATCTTCACTCACCTTCTCACAAAAGAAAAATAATCTTGATGTATGCTATGATACAATCAAGGATGTAACAAATGTAACAATAAACCTAACAACTATAACTCTTGTATCTTCTTGGATACTTTGAGCTCTTCTCTTGCACTTGCAGAGGAATGATAACACTTTGTATCTTCTTGGATACTTTGTGTTCTTCTCTTGCTATTGAAGAGGAATGAAGATGATCACTTGATGGGATGATAGGATCACTCTTGAACAAAAGAAAAACTAATCTAAATGATCAAATAAAGAAAGTGTGAAGAGGGTTTTGAACTCAGAAAGTTCTGTGTGAAAAAGGATGCCCAAAAACTGTGAATAGGGTTGGTATTTATAGGCAGAAAAAATCTGGCCCTTACAGAGGGACGGCTCCACTAAATTTAGTGGAACCGTGGAGCCGTCCCAGACAAAGACGCTCCAATTTTTGTCTTTTCTGGTGAAAACTTATTTGGGGAAGTTTGGAGCTGATTTTGGGGGGGGGGGGGGGGGAAATAGCTGTTATGTAATTTAAACTTATTTTTCCATTAAAACATTTCTTAAATATTCAAAAATAATTTGTCATGTATATTTTTGAAAAAATATTTTGTCACATTAAAATGTGAAGTCTTAAAACCAAAATTTACTTCTTTGATCATTTGTCAAGTTTGTAAATTTGTTCTAGAGTGGTTTGCGTAGAAACGGGATCTTCCGATTAAAAACTTGTTTACGTTAATTTTAACGTAACGTGATTTCACATTTTGTCATCCTCAAAACGTGAAGTAATCGAAATATATAAATAACGTTTTTAGAACATTATTTGCATCAACAATCTCCCCCTTTTTGATGATGACAAAACATAAACTCATTTTAAGTTAGATTTAGTTTTAACAAGTTTTTAATGAGTTTACTCCCATTTCTCCCCCTTTTTGTCGAAGCAAAAAGGTTGCAAGGCTCCCCCTTGATGTATACTCCCCCTCATTTGGAGAACACCAAGGAATCGAGCAATGATTCGTGCTACAAAACAAAGTTAGAAGACATATATACAATATCTAATAAGTAGCACTTAAGACAAATATCTAAGCATTAAAGAAAATAACCAAGTAGCCAATCCTCACAAAATGATAAGATAACCATAGAAAAGAGAACATTCATTCATAAAACAAGTGTCATACATAGGTATGACTACATGATGAATATAACAAGAGACAATTAGAAGCATAAATCCTTAATGACTAGAGGCAAGCTTCATTTCCAAGAGGGGTCCTAATGATTTATTAGTGAAAAACTAAACATAAACATGTCTAGTTTTGTTGGCTAGGAGGTGGTGGAGATGGTGTCATCATTTAGGGTGGTGGTGGTGTTAAGAGGTGTTCCACATAGGAGAACATGAAGTGAATTTCATCTCTCAAGGAGAAGATGAGGTTACGGTTGTGAAGGCAACATAGGCAATTGGCACTATGTAGATCAAAGGGATGGGGTTGGATGGGTTGTGCCATGATAGGGGAAGGAGGTGGTGGTGAGTTTGTTTGTGATGGAGTTAGCATGTTATAGTCCAATGGAGTTATGGGGGATAGTGTGTACTCCATTGATGATGTGGTGTTGAAGGATGATGAAGATGTTGTGCAGGAAGATGATGTTTTGGAGGGTGCATTAGGTGGTGATGGTGATTTGGGAGTGGCTTGGGAAGGTGGTGTCATTGCTTCATCATCTTTTGTAAGATCGACAAAGAGTGGTCTTGTTGGTGGTTTTACGGTTATTCTAGGTTTCTTTGAGATGTGAGTGGTGGATCTTTGTGTGGAGGACATGGTGTGTGTATGATGAGAGGTTGAAGATGAAGTGCAAGATAAACTTGCAAGGGTGAAGCCTTATTTAGGCAAGATGGATGAAATTTGAATTAAAGTGGATGGGAGTGTCCTATGGTGTAGCAAGGGAATCTTAGGGTGTGTGTGATGTTGTAAGATTTGCAAGTTTGAGGTTAGGGTTGCAGGGATTGTAGGAGGAACAAATGAAAATTCGTGAAATAGGTGCACGGTACCACTAAATATCACACGGTACCGTTAAATTTAACGGTACCGTGGCCTATTAACGGTACCGTGACACTGTAGTCACGAATTTTCCAGTTCAGGCTAGTTCTGGGCAGCTAGTGGAATATTTTCTAGGGGAACTAGTTCCTGGAAATGATAGTGCCTAAATTTACTAAAGACTTATTTGCCTAATATGTCCCATATTAAGCTATATCTAGCACATAAAGGTTACCATGTAAATTGCCAAGATAAGCATAAGCATGCAAGCATAAAAGACAAGATAAACTGTAAGGAATTAAATATTCCATAGATTTGATGATCACAAACAAGAAGAATGAAACATATTATATACTGAATGATAAGCAAAATACAAGGTACTGCTGGTCCAAGAGCAAGGTACTGCTAGTGTATTTTAAGGTACTGCTGGTCCAAAGAGCAAGGTACTGTTAGTTCAAGAACAAGGTACTGCTAGACCAACAAGGTACTGCTGATTCAAGAGCAAAGTACTGTTCCTGCTGAGAACTCTGCTGATAATATTACAACTCTGCTGATAGTGCAAAAGTTTCATTTCTGCTGATAGTATATTGTTTCTGCTGATTAGTGTTCCTGCTGATAGTATTACAATCCTGCTGATAGTTAAAATGAAGTAACTGCTGAATCAATGAGTCACTCTGCTGCTACAAGGATAAGAACGAAGAAGATATTTATTTTGTATGAGTCATGTTTATACAAAATATAATATCTAGATATCTTATCAAGTCATCAAGTTGAACACTCAACTTGACACATGTTAAAGCAAGTGGATGACTAAAAGCTTATCAATTTGTAAATGATCTCCTTATGTTATAAAAGGAAGATCATACCCCTTAGATAAAGTGTGGGTCACTGTGGACAGTGAGTGTGTCACTATGTGATTAGTGATCACCAAAGTGCTTAGTACTCTCAAATTACAACACAAAGTTGTGTTAAAATGTAAAGCACTTAAAAGAGTGTGTGTGGGAACGTTAGACATGGGGTCTAATGTTGTTTAGGTTTGTTTAGCCTCAAGGATCTTCGATCCCTGATTAGATAGTAATCGTGTTATATTGATCATGTAACATTGGGGCTTAATGGAATAACAAACGATGAACTTGGAAAAACCTTGTTGTGATAGTATTGTTTCTTTATTAGAATATTCAGTCAATATTATCATCATGCTTTTCATAGACAAAATCCTAGATCAAAGGCTTAACAGCCTAGAGCCCATAAACGATCAGAAAACTTATAAGTAGTTAGTTCTCTTGTTCTATTAAAGTTTTCAACATAAACTATCATCCAAATATCACACAGAATATTTATGCAAGGTGAAGGATTTAATGTTAAGCATGCAAGATAATTAAGAGTATTAATTCCTAATATGATCTATTAAGAATAAACCCTAATAAGAGATATAAATCCTTTCATAACTACTTATGGCTTGAGCATTCTCCCATTCTTGTCACATTCTCGTCTTGAACAAGTATCTCATTCTCATGATTAGGATCATCAAAGGGTACATAGTGGGTGGAGGATTCGGAAATGAGAATGGATGAGACATATGACTCGGTTATGGGTTTCATGACGGGTGTGAAAAGTGAGTATTGAGGACCATGAAGGTAAGGGTGAAAGGTTATGAAGTGGTGATAGAGACGGGTTAGGAACATCCCATAGGGTATCAATTTATTTTTGTTTCCCTTGAGATGTACAATTCGCTTAGCGAAGAAGTAGGCGAGATTGTATGGTTTTTGGGTTAGGAGACAGTAAATCATATGAGCACAACACGCCGGAAGTTGCTCACGATTTTCTGTTAGACTTAGAACATTTTCTCGCAGGATGACTGCCCAAGAAAGTAGTTCATGACGGACCTCATCCAGACGAATTTTTGTTGGATTTGGGTAAGAGGAGGAGTACTTGTGATTACGAATGAGTTTGGTAAGTTCGGTTGGACAGGGTATGTAGGAGCAATATGGACTATCCTCTTCATGATAGTTGAAGAGGGACTCAAGACACCAATCTTCAGTATAGGCACATTGCCCATGATTGGGAATACGAAGGATTTGAGCGAATTGCTCAAGGGTTAAGACAAATTTGAAACTTTGGATCCAAAACCAAAGTGACAAAGAATGATCCTCGTTACGTACGAGTTCGACTTTTCGAAAGAACTCCAACACAAAACGAGGACAAATGTGCTCGTTGATGTGGAGTAAACAATCGAATCCTATAGCTCTAAATGAACTGTTGATGTCCCGATGATAGATTAGGGATGGATCAACGACACGACCTTCATGAAACCGACGGGTTTCAAGATTGACATAGGCACGAATGTGGTTACCGGGTGTTGTGGGTTCACGAGAAATTTCGGGTGTGTAGGTATCGGTTAGAAGATGATCAAAATCATATTCATGAGACATTTTTGTTTCCTATAAGAAAATTTTTAGGAAAAATTAGAGCTAAGAACAGTTGCATTACATACACATGTCTAGTGTGTGCCTATATGCAAACTATGTGGAGGTGCGGTAATCTCGACTCAAAAGAAAATAATGAGATTACCCAAACACTCCTAATTTTACTTTTGCTCAAACAAATATATCAAAAAATACATATTGATTATGCAATTCGATCAATATTCATGTATGCATGAGAAAACGTTTTTAGTTTGCATCAACAATGCATGAAAAATGTTTCATGATCCTAGTTTCGTGAGATTCTTGAAAACCATGGAATTGGGGTGTTTGGTGACTTCAATGTTTTAGCACCAAAGATTTTGAAATATTTTAGTGTTGATGACTTCTAATTGAAAGTTTCCTAGTAAAAATTGAAAGACCCCAATTCAATTTTCATTAATGAACAAACCCTAGACTCAAAATTAGAGAAAATTAGAGTAAGAAAACTTACAATTAGTGTTGAAAAAGTGGAAATGATTGAGAATCTTGAAAGACAATGTCTTGAATATGATCTTGAAGGGGTGTGATTGAGTTTTGGGTTGTGAGGTAAGGTTATGACAGCAGTTGCAGAAGTAGATAGGTTTTGAAATGAGTAGTGTGGGAAAAAGGGGACTGAAATACGGAATGTGCCAGATACACGGTTCCACGGTACCGTTAAATTTAACGGTTTCGTGCCACATTTAGTGGAGCCGTGATCTGCTAGGATGGTTTTCTGTCCCATTTTGATTTTTGACGAATGAGTCTCGCTGTTTTAGTGAGACTTTTTGACACGAGGAAAGAATTTATACCTAATAAATTCTTTTGACGAGGGGAACCTAAACTAGACGAAACGAGACACACGAGATGACTTCAAGAGTCATGAGATTTATGGAATATGTTCCATCATTCCTAGACCTAGACGGAGGTAGTTAAAGAATTCTCATTTGAGAGGTTTGGTTAAGATGTCTGCGATATTGTCCTGAGAAGGAACTTTCTCAATAGAAATATTTCCTTTCTGAACATTATCGCGAAGGAAGTGGTGGCGAATTTTGATGTGTTTAGTACGGGAGTGTTGAACGGGGTTTTTGCTCAAGTCAATAGCACCTTTATTATCGCACATAATTGGGACGTCATCTAGATGGATGTCATAATCTATAAGGGCTTGTTTCATCCATAGTGCTTGTTGACATGCCTTTTCGGCCCTTACGTACTCGGCTTCGGTCATGGCAATAGCAAGAGCCGTTTGTTTCTTGGAGAACCAAGAAGTTAGACAACAACCCATGAAGGTACAAACGCCACTCGTACTCTTTCGATCCACATAATCTCCCGCATGATCAGAGTCGGCATAGACAACAGTTTCTACACCGGTCCCCTTGGGATAAAATAATCCCAAGTGTATAGTGCCTTTAATGTATCGGAAGATACGCTTAACCGCTTCAAGGTGAGAGGTTTTGGGATTCTCTTGGAAGCGAGCACAAAGGCAGACACTAAACATGATATCGGGCCTACTTTCCGTGAGGTATAGTAAACTTCCTATCATACCTCTATACTTAGTGCTATCCACGGACTCACATTCTTCATCTTTCATGAGTTTTATTTCCGTGGACATGGGAGTTTTCATGGGCTTAGACTCTTCTAAACTAAACTTCTTAATCATTTCCTTACTATACTTAGATTGGTTAAAGAAGATACCATCTTCCATTTGTTTAATTTGTAAACCAATGAAGAAATTTAATTCGCCCATCATGCTCATCTCAAACTCGTCGCGCATGATTTTAGAGAAATCATCGCACAATTCTGGACAAGTTGAGCCAAATATGATGCCGTCAACATATATTTGAACAATGATGAGATGTGAATTATGTTTCTTTGTGAAAAGCGTGTTATCTACCACTCCCATGGTATATTCATGTTCGATCAAGAATGCTTTTAGTCTGTCGTACCAAGCTTTTAGAGCTTGTTTGAGACCATATAAAGCTTTCTTGAGTTTATAAACATGATTCGGTTTCTCGAAATCAACGAATCCCGGAGGTTGTGTAACGTATACCTCCTCATTGATATAACCATTTAGGAATGCACTTTTCACATCCATTTGGTACAATTTAAAGTCAAAGGGACATGCATAGGCAAGGAGTATCCTAATGGACTCTAATCTAGCTACGGGTGCATAAGTTTCATCATAGTCTATTCCCTCTTGTTGGTTATAGCCTTGTGCTACCAACCTTGCCTTATTCCTAGTTACGACGCCATTTTCGTCGAGCTTATTCCTAAACACCCACTTAGTTCCTATGATTGTTTGATTCTTAGGTGCAGGTACTAAATCCCAAACTTGATTTGCGGTGAATTGATTAAGTTCTTCTTGCATGGCAACCACCCAACTTCCATCCTTAATCGCTTCACTTACATTCTTAGGTTCTACGGTTGATATAAAACAAAAGAAATTACTTTTGTTTTGGGCTTGTGACCTAAGGGTTCTTTGGTTTAGGTTTCCTATGACATTTTCAATAGGATGGTTCTTGGATCCCTTAATGTTGACAACTTCGTCAACTTCAACTATTTCATCCTCAATGTCATCTTCTATAGGTTTCTTGCCATTGACCTTAATGGCTTCATCCTCATCTAAGTCATCATCCACCAAGGGTGATGTCTTAGTTGGTGGAGGACTTTCATCGAATGTCACGTTGAGTGATTCTTCGACTTTCATGGTTTCTTTGTTTAGGACTACATAGGTTTTACTATTTTGGGAGTAACCTAGGAAAACACCTTCGTAAGACTTTGGGTCAAACTTGGTGAGGTAGTCTTTAGTGTTAAGTATGAAGCACTTGCTTACAAACACTCTAAAGTAATCAATAGTAGGTTTTCTATCTTTCATGATTTCATATGGGGTTTTTCCTAAGATAGGTCTAATTAGAATCCTATTAAGAATATAAGTTGAGGTGTCCACCGCATTACACCAAAACTTTTGCGGAATTGATTGTTCATTCAACATCGTTCTACTCATTTCTTGTAGAGTACGATTTTTCCGCTCAACTACCCCATTTGATTGTGGAGTGGATGGAGCTGAGAAATTGTGTGTAATACCATTAGCATCACAATATGCTCCAAATTGCACTTCATTATCAAATTCCCAACCATGATCCGTCCTAATGGAAACTATTGTACATCCTAGTTGATTTTGAACTTTCTTACTAAAGACCTCGAATTCTTCAAAGGCTTGTGTCTTATTCTTAAGAAATCTAGTCCAAGTATACCTAGAGTAGTCATCAACTATCACTAAGGTGTAGTAGTTTCCTCCGTAGCTCCGTACGGCGGATGGACCAAATAAGTCCATGTGAAGTAGTTCTAGGCATCTAGAGGTCGAGACCATATTCTTAGCTTTGTGACTAGAATGAGCTTGTTTTCCAACTTTACAAGCGTCACAAAAATGTTTATCAAACTTAATCTTAGGTAGGTTTCTAACTAGTTCCTTAGACGTCAATGATTGTATCAATCGCATATTGGCGTGACCTAACCTCCTATGCCATAGAGTGGAATTATCATCTATGGTTGTTAAGCATATCCTATCCTGAGGCTTATTTCCAATTTTCATGACAAATAAGCCATTTTTTCTAACTCCCTTGCCTATGGTTTTACCATCCTTAATGATCTCACTACCCTCTTCGGAGAATATAACTCTACATTTATTATCTACCATTTGACTAATGCTAAGTAAGTTAAATCCTATGTTGTCTACATGCTCTACATTTTTAATAGTGAGGGAGTTTTGAGTGATCGTACCTTTGCCAATAATGTTGCCTTTAAGTTTGCTACAGAAAGTGACATTACCTCCGTTGTATGCTTTGTATGATGAGAAAAGACTTCGATTACCCGTCATATGATTAGTGCATCCACTATCCTTGACCCATTCGTCAGGCTCTAAGTCGATTCCCAAGCATATCTCATGAGAAGCTTGAGCCATTAGGCATGTTTCGTCCTTGGGCTTCTTCTCTTCTTCTTCACCGCTATCACTCCAAGAGCCTCCTATGAAAGCTCGTTGGTTGTTGGATTTCGGTAATTTGGGACAATCTCCTATGAGATGATTAGGATCTCCGCATCTAAAGCATCTCCTATCACTTGTCCCATTCTTTTCAACTCGGTTCTTTTGTGATGTCTTCTTTTCATCACGAGGTTGCCTAACGAACCTACCTCTTCTCCTAAAGAACTTCTTAAAGTCCCTAACCGCTAATGCATATTCTTCATCTTCACTATCGGAACTCAAACATTCCTCATCACTAGACTCCTTCTTGGCCTTTAATGCTAGAGATCTAACTCTTTCACTTTTGCCTCTAACTATATCGGAGTCTTTCTTGATTATCATCTCGTGAACTTTCAAGTTTCCTATTAGTTCATCGAGTGACAATGTTGCCAAGTCCTTTGACTCTTCAATGGCGGTGACCTTTGCTCTCCATTTAGGATGTAGAGCCCTAAGAAACTTCCTAACATAATTCTTGCTAGAGTAACCTTCATCAAGAGCTTTAAGACTAGTGATAATAGTATTAAATCAAGCAAAAGCATTATCTATTAACTCATCTTCCGAAATGGAAAATTGTTCATATTGTTGAACAAGAAGATCAATCTTGTTCTCTTTGACTTGATTATTACCTTGGTGAGTGACTAACAAAGTTTTCCAAATATCTTTTGCCGTATTACACATGAAAATTCTTTCAAATTCCTTTTTAGGCAAAGCATTGTAAATCATCATTTTAGCCTCATTATTTTTGGCTAGTTTTCTTTTAAGTTCATCACTTTGTTTATCACAAGAAACTATTTCATCCATTTTAATTTCCGGATTCATTTGAATCGATTTAAAGTCACCCTCGGTAATAACATGCCAAAGATCAATGTCTTTTGATTTCACATACCTTTCGAATCTTGTTTTCCAATAAATAAAACAATCGGTTTCGAAAAGTGGTGGTCTTTGCATAGATTGCCCTTCTAGATATTTGTCGGAATCCATTGATCGATTCAAGTTTTAAAATACAATATACTTTAAAATCTTAACTAACGTGGCTTCTGATACCAATTGTGGAAAACTAGAAGGGGGGTTGAATAGTTTTACCGGTTTTTAAGCTCTTTTGAAAACTTCTTAAAAGTCTACTTATTGAAAACCTTGATTCGAATCTTATGTGTAATCAATCAACACCAATATGAACTACACACTAAACTAACTAATAATAAGTAAAGTAAGTAAAGAGAAAAGTTGGAAAGATCAAACCGGGACAAAGGATTTATAGTGGTTCGGCTACGAAGCACCTCTTCGCCCTACTCCACTCCCCGAGTACCACACTCGAGAGTTTCAAGCACTATGTCAACAACCTCCCTTAAGGCGGAGAAAACCATACACGTCGCTTATCCTTTGATCAATCACACAAGCCCAATGGCTTCAAGAGATCTTCACTATCTCTTAAGATCACAATGATCTTCACTCACACTCTCACAAAAGAAAAATAATCTTGATGTATGCTATGATACAATCAAGGATGTAACAAATGTTACAATAAACCTAACAACTATAACTCTTGTATCTTCTTGGATACTTTGAGTTCTTCTCTTGCACTTGAAGAGGAATGATAACACTTTGTATCTTCTTGGATACTTTGTGTTCTTCTCTTGCTATTGAAGAGGAATGAAGAGGATCACTTGATGGGATGATAGGATCACTCTTGAACAAAAGAAAAACTAATCTAAATGATCAAAGAAAGAAAGTGTGAAGAGAATTTTGAACTCAGAAAGTTCTGTGTGAAAAAGGATACCCAAAAACTGTGAATAGGGCTGGTATTTATAGGCAGGAAAAATCTGGCCGTTACAGAGGGACGGCTCCACTAAATTAAGTGGAACCGTGGAGCCGTCCCAGACAAAGACGCTCCAATTTTTGTCTTTTCTGGTGAAAACTTATTTGGGGAAGTTTGGAGCTGATTTTGGGGGGGGAAATAGCTGTTATGTAATTTAAACTTATTTTTCCATTAAAATATTTCTTAAATATTCAAAAATAATTTGTCATGTATATTTTTGAAAAAATGTTTTGTCACATTAAAATGTGAAGTCTTAAAACCAAAATTTACTTCTTTGATCATTTGTTAAGTTTGTAAATTTGTTCTAGAGTGGTTTGCGTAAAAACGGGATCTTCCGATTAAAAACTTGTTTACGTTAATTTTAACGTAACGTGATTTCACATTTTGTCATCCTCAAAACGTGAAGTAATCGAAAGATATAAATAACGTTTTTAGAACATTATTTGCATTAACACGTTTTTCTTCTTGTTGTACTGATTCTGTCCCACTGCTTTTCGTAACAACCAAACTAGCACCCATTTCTTTAACCACATTAACCTGTTCCCCTTGAGTCTGCAACTTCATTTCATTCATCATTCTATCATACTCTCTTCTGTGAAGTACTCTTTCAGCAATTGACTTCTCAATAGAATCAATTTGTTGAATCAATATGTCTTTGAAAGTTTGAACCTCGATTCGAGTGTATTCTAGAAAATACTTGCGTGCCATTACACTGTCATAATCCGAAGAGAACCAGGAATCGATGAACTGCTGAAACTGTTCCTTGAGCACTCTAAAGACGACCGTGGATCCATTCTCGTGAAATTCTTCGTTTTCAAGTTGCTTCTCCAGTTGATCCACGTTGAGGAACATAGTTTTTATGAACATCTAAACGTCTTCTCCAAAGAGTGATGGAAATGCCCGTTTAAATCCATTCTCGGTACGAGTTCCTGCTAAGTCTTTGTTTGATAGGACCTTAAGGTGTGAATGAAGTAATCTAAAACACGTCATGCATTTCTCTTTCAATTCTCTCTCTTTTGCTTGCATTAATAGCTCTTGCGTATCTCTCTCTTTTGAACTTGATTCCATTTAATTTCGTTCCGATGTGTGATAAAGTTGATCTTGGATTGTTGCAAAGAAATAGGAGTTGTTATTGATAAAGTTAAGTCTTTTCCCGAGTTTTCTAAGTTAAGGATTTCTTAATGGTGATTTCTAATTTCCCTCCAAAATTGAATTTGAAAAATTTCTCTCCCAGAATTTGAAATACACCATAAAATGCAATTCTAATGTTACTAGAAAATTTTGAGTTTTAAAAATTTTGACGCCAAATTTCACCGTAAAAATTCAAATTTTGACTTAAAATTTTGAATTTTGGGCCAAAATTTTCACCTTTATACCAAAATTTGAATTTAGCGTAAAAATTGATCGTTTAGTCACTCCTAAAAATTAAATTTTACTCAAAGTTTCCCGCCAAAAAACTTCCATTCTCGGAAATACTTCTTTTGCTCGAAGGAATGATTCTTACATGGAAATAATCACCATACTCGAAAATGTTTCCAAACTTGGACAATTTATACCTTGCTCGACAATTTATTTCCTTACTCAGAAATTCTTGCTTGCTCGAAGTATTAAAGATCCTTACTCGGAAAATACTAGTTGCTAACTCGACAATTAAAAGTTCCTATCTCAACAATTAATGTCCTTGCTCGATAGTTTTCTCCTTACTCGGAAATCCAGACAGCAAAACGTTACTAGGAAAATTTTTGTTACTAGGAAATCGAACAACAAAAAAAGCCTTACTAGGAAACTTTTATTTTTGTTTTGTTACTCGGAAATCCAACAACAACAAAACTTTACTCGGAAAATATATTAAGCAACTACTCGACAATTTCCTAACTCGGAAATGTTGAAACTTGGAACTTTTTCTCAATTCGGAACAATTTCCTAACTCGGAAATTTTAGTAACTTGGAACTTTCTTGGAAAATTTTCCTAACTCGGAAATTTCTAATTTTTTCTTAACTCAGAAAAAGATGTTCGGATGAACAGTAACGGTACACAAGAAAAGACTTTCCTAAATCCTTGTTTAGCTCTTGATACCACTTGTTAGGTCTCGATATTCTTATCACACAGTTACTTGAGAGATTTAGAGAGAGAGAATGATATAGGTTAAACACAAGTATAATGAAAATGAATAATCTATTAACCAACAACCCTTCCCATCAATGGGAGGGGTATTTATAGTGTTTAACATGAAATGGGCTTGGCCCTAAATAAAAAAGAAATAGAGATGGGGCGCAGCCCATATAGGAAATAAGTACTGGGCCACGGCCTATGGGCCTTCTACACAGGCCGTAGCTTAAAACTAACCTAAAGGCCTAAGCAACCTATTACACAATATGATCGATACTTCAATAATCTAAGAGATTTTCCCAACAAACATGTATCAAATTAAGACCCAAGTTAATCACTATGCATTAATTGTTGCGTGATTGATCTCTAAATAGTCATATATTGTCGATCCGATGCATTCCCTAGTGGTTGAACAACTTGATCTTCTTCATCAACTCCATCATCAACTTCAACTAATACGTTTTCATTCTCAAGTTGCACATCTGATTGCTCATATCTTGAAAAGAGTTCACCATCTAAACCCTCTTTGCGTATAAAATTATGAAGTGCAAAACATGCAATCGTGATATTTCGTTGTACCGTAAGTGGAAAGGGTGCAATCTTATTTAATATTGGAAAACGTGCTTTCAAGACACCAAAAGCACGTTCAATCACGTTTCTAAGTTTTGCATGCGAGTGGTTGAACTTTTCTTTACTATTCAATGCACGCCTTCGCCGAAAATCTCCTAACTCAGTAATTGATTTGTAACATGGCATCCTAGTATCTCTTGTCATTAAGATAAAAAAAAATCACTATCACAATTTATCGACTATCAGTTTATACAATCCTAAATAAATTATAATTCTATCAGTTATATGAAAGTTATGATGTTATATACTGTAACTTTGGATTTTGATAATGACATTTAGCAACTATGTATATATTTACCCGAATTATCTCTGATTGCATAACCATATGATAGTATATAATGATTGAATGACCATCTTCAAGGAGAGTACAATAATAAATGAAGAACATACCCTCCCGCTAATTTTCTTGTTTTCTACAGGTAGAATTGCAGGATAATACACGCCCTTTGATGTTGAACCTATGACTGCAGACACAAAAGATTGTACATGATTACAAAATAATGCATGTTACCCATGTTGTGTAACCTCTCAAGACAGGGGTACAAGTATAGATAGATTATCATGATATGGGTTAACAACTTTGATCAAAATAATATTTAAACAGAACACCTAACGAATCTTTAAACAAACCAGACTCGATCAATAATTGAAAAAAAAAAAAAAAAAAAAAAAAAAAAAAAAAAAAAGGAAAACAAAACCTTAAATGCGGAGTCAAATTAAACGACGTGGTCCTATTTTCTGAGGCAATAAGCATTCCTAATGGCCTAATCCCAATACGGAACATACTGATCTTTTGGACCTGATATCAGAACTGGTACAACTGTCTATAAATAGTTGCACCTCTTGAGTTACTGATAAGAAGTTTCAGAAGAATAGTATCCAACGTAGAGAATATAGCATAACCAATTTACCAGACCCATAAAAGAGCGAGCCACTGCAATTGCTTATCACTTGTAGTGTTGCCATACGTGTTGCAGCTTTAGACATGTAACATCAGAAATTAGACATACAACCGCTTGTATCTGAGTTTACTGAACTTTCAATAACGTGCAACTTCTAGTGGTTTATACTTATTAACTAATTGGCCCTTTCTATTGCTTTGCCTCATTTGAGCTTGTTTCCTTAAGCTAGTACCATTCAGTTGACTAACAAATAACTCCTATCAAATTTGAATAATAAAGACTAATTCATTGAAGGGTAAAACAGTAGTACTTATTCACCTACGCATTTAACCTATTCTCAAAGACTTTCACGCTTAATTTTGATAGCATTTTTCTTTATCTAAAGTCGCATCAGTAAAGACTGGTTGCCTGAGTAATTGGCTAACATTTAGGTCGCCCTATCAAATGTCTCGCAATACACAAACATAAAGCATCTGCACAACAACATAAGTATCTATCTGATTTCATATAACAATTATTCAAATTCTATTTGGCATCACCTTCATATAAGAAACTTAACACAGTTATAAGATAATCTCTATACAGTACTCGCACACATCATGCTAGATAAGCTCCAAGATCAAATGTTTGAACATTTCGAGAAAACGGAAACCTGGAAGATATCAAGGCCGATTCACTCAAGACTACTTCCTTTTTATTCACTGTCCAACTAGTTATCATTGTCAGTTTCTACCTAAAATCCCTAATCACAACAAACCCACACAACAAAAGTAGTGAAATAGCAAGTGAAGCTGTTAGTAACCATAGAATTATTACCGCTTATCACTCCCAAAAACAAGTTATGAGACTATTTGAAGACACACAGGAAACCCCAAAAACGGAGAGCAACAAGCAGCATTGGTACTCAGGGATAGCTTTATTTGCTCGACCATTCTTAACTAATATCAACATCGCCATCTTGTACTAGTATGGTGGAAAGCTTCTCTGCCAGGGGGATATTTGCTCAACCATTCTTAACAATGTGTTTAACATATCATGTTACAGATACTTGACAACATATGCAAGTTAAAAAAAACCACTCATGGTACTAAAGCAGCATGAGATATCAGATTGCTCGTATTAAAAGCAGGCTTCATAACAGCAAAACAGTGATTACGAGATACTGTAAGGACTGCAAAAAGCCACTTCTGATGCCACAAAAGATACATAATTCAAAGAGGGCCAACATCATGACCAACATTAATTTTGTATAGCAAACATATGTCATCACCCTAGTAAAAGAACACATGATTCTAAACAGTAGAATTTTTAGCATTTAATTATGCGTATATGGACATAATTAATGCAGACATCATAAAAGAAGATGCTCAAACACATAAAAACACTCGGACCGATTTCAGAAAATGGCTCAGTCAAAGAAGCAACATATGAGGTAGAGATGACCTTGTGACGTTCATTGATGCCTCTCAGCTTCTTCTCATATTTTGGCAGTCGTCTATTGAATACACTAATACTCAAGACAAAACAGAGGAAACGTTTATCTAGCGCCCTACGCTCATACGCTCTTTACTAGACCAATAAACACAACATCAATCCAAACATATTGGAGGAACATCACCGTAAGAATAAAACCAAAACCTACACACTCTTCACAACTACTTAACCACGAGCCACCTTACATCTCACATACAAAACCGTATTCCCAACCACAAAATAACAATCATCGAACAATGCATATAAATCACACAAACTTGCCTAAACAATAACCTACTTACAAACAAAATTCCAACAAATGATCACTGTTCATGGAGCAAAGCATGTCACCAATAGCCAATAACCATTTTTTAAGCATACCCACAAGATCAAAACAACACCACACAAACAAAGTAATGAATAAACACCCTTACCTTTTGCGACAGCTGGTATGGAGGCTGAGGTGGTGTCTGGCGACTGAGGTTGTGTCCGGCGGCTGAGATGGTAAAACATATCATTCAAACGACATATACTTGTAACAATTTCTTAATAAATGACATTACAAAGGTACAAAGATCTAATTTCTAAAATACCCACAACTTTAATGATGAAATGGGTACTCAAATATCATGGGTTAAAGTTCAAAACCTCATTTTTGACATACCCACAAACAAAAGAATGGAAGAAAACCCTTACCTTTTTAATGGCGGCTGAGATGGTGGCGGCGGCGACTGGGGTGGTGGTGGACGGCGGATGAGGTGGGGGTGGTGGTGGCGGCTGGGATGGGGTGGTGGTGGCAGGTGTGTGATAAAATGAGGTAGGGTTTGTGTTATGAAGAGGAAAAAAGTGAAAGTAGATGTCTGCAATTTAGAACAGGTTAGAAGAGGAATGATGCTCTTTTGTCTGAAAAAAAAACAAACAACTTCGTCTGCGCGCCCGCAGAGGAAAGAAGTGATTAAACAACGCCTAAATATTTTAAATAAATCGAAGATAAATTATGAACTTTATAATCTAATTATTTAATTATGTTGTATTAATTTTTGTAATTGCTTAGCAGAAGTCCAGAAATTGAGGGATGTCGGTTTAGAAGATACTTTGTTTTATGATGGCTCGGTTCAACCATCAGGATCAACCTTTTTAGATGAAGAGTCCCAATCCAGTAAAAGCGCTCAAACTTAAGGATACAAAAATCTCTGAACTTGAATCCACATTGGTTGTGTGGTGGTGGTGGAGGGTGGTGGTGATGTTGGATAATGGAGGATAGTGGTGGTGATGGAGGTGGTGGAGGGACATTAATTGCAAATACAAACAAAAAAAAAATTGTGGGATGAAGATGAAGGTAAAATAGCCATTTCACACGCCACTAACGTGAAAAAGTTAACGAGCGTTAGTCCAAAAACTAAATTTGCAACTACAGTAACGCGGTAAGGACACAACTTGCAGAAAATTGAAACGTTCGGGACAATATTTGGACTTTTTTTTTCGAGGACATCTTTCTCAATTTTCACAAAGTTTAGGGAGATTTTTTACAGTTTACTCTTTAAAAAAAAGTGAAAAATAGTTTTTTATTAATTTTGATAAAAAAAATGGATCGCTAACATTGGTTTATTAGATATATAACAAATATGAGATCTATATTGATCACAAGTAATTAAAAAACATATATATTGCAAAATTGGAATGCACAAAACGTTTACTGTTTTCAGATGCGATAATCACGTTTTAAACTTTTAGTGATATCATGTCGAAATAATCCAAGATACATGTGAACATCTTGAGATTGTGGGAGGACCAATTAGTGGAGAAAATGCATATTCTTTTTTTTAAAGGTAAACAATTAATCTTTTATATAATAAAACAAATATAGTGATATATAGGCCTATGAGACCTAACAATACACCTATTCTATTCATTTTTTGAGAGGTGAGATCGATGCAAAACAAGTATCACTTAAAAAACAAATAAATCAATCTCAACCATCCATCCCACCTTTCATCTAATGGCTAAGATCAAATAAAAAAATAAAAAAGGGAGGGCAAAATTGACATTTTAGCTCATTTAATATAAAAACCCACTTTCCACCTTTTTTTTAAAACAACATATCTTGCAAACGGTAAATCTTCAAGCTACGAAAAATACACCATCGCGACGAGAAAAAAATTATCTTTCTATAGATATGCATTATTATATACTTTCGACGAATTTTTTTTTTCAAAATTCCGTCCAGAAAAATCCCACAGGATTCGTAAAAAATCCCATGGGATTCGTAAAAAGACGATTTTTTTTCAAAATTTCCGTCCAAAAAAATCCTACGGGATTCGTAAAAAGACGAATTTTTTTTTCAAAATTTCCGTCAAGAAAAATCCCACGGGATTCGTAAAGAAATCCCACAGGATTCGTAAAAAGATTATTTTTTTTTTTCAAAATTTTCATCCAGAAATATCCCATGGGATTCGTAAAAATACGAATTTTTTTTCTTCAAAATTTTCGTCCAGAAAAATCCCACTGGATTCGTAAAAAGACGATAAATCACAAAGGATTCAGTATGAATCCCATGGGATTCTTTGGTGAATCACATGGGATTCTTTGGTGAATTACATGGGATTCATTGTGAATCCCATGGGATTCTTTGGTGCATCCCATGGGATTCTGTATGAATCCCATTGGATTCTTTGATGCATCCCATGAGATTATGTATGAAATCACAAGGAATATTTTTTTTATGAATTTGCAGTGACAATTACATTAAATAATCTTTTAAAAAAATACTACTATAAACTGATATGACAAAGACAGAAAATTTTTCAAACCGATGGTGCAATGATATTTAGTGATTAAATAATCTTTAAAAAAAAAATAAACGGATGGTTCAATGATATTTAAAAAATACTATAAACTGATATGACAAAGACAGAAAATTTCTGTTGGATGTGCTCCTTCTTCACAAAACTACATCAAATCACAAATCACACACTCATTAACAACCCCTTAAACCAAATCACAAATCATCACATTTCCAGATCCAAACACCACCACAATGTCGACAACCACACAACCACCGTCCCAAACACCGAACACCTCTTCCGAACCAAGCCAATCTCCGAGATCCCCAAAATCCAATCCCAAACATACTCCCAAATCAACAAAAAAATCCCAAGACCTATGTCTCCTCATCGGCAACCGCTACCGCGACTTAATCGACTCTGCCGACTCCATCGTCACCATGACGTCATCTTGCCACCAAATCTCCTCCGACATCTCACTCATTGACAACACCATTAATCACACCCTCTCTTTAAATAAAATTGATCCTGTTAATTAGATCTTGAAGATGAAACCAAGGTGTTGAATATTACATGTATTTGTTAATGTCGATGGAGAATTAGATGTATATCTGGTGGTGGTTGACAGATCTTGGTGGCGAAAAGGAAGATGGTGGTGGTTATGGTTGTGTGCTGGTGGAGATAATTGAATGATAAATGAAGATAACAGATAAATGAAGAATTGAAATGAGTAAATGTTTAGTTTTGAATGATATTACAAAAGTGCCCTTCAATATTTAATTATATTAAAATATGGATTAATCTAGACCTTTAGATTTAAAATAGATGGATGGTTGAGATCTCTTGATTTGATCTTTAGATAATTACTGTTCCGTATTGAACTAACAATACTCCTATTCTATTCATTTTTTGACAAGTATTATATACTTTTTCTCTTTCATCATTTCTCACCAATCAATTTTTGAAATGCACCAATCACATCTTTAGGTCTAATTTTAGGTGTAGGTTTTAAGTTACCAAATCATTTTTCCAAAAGAAAACCTCAAGTGGAGACTTTTATATTTCGAAAAAAAAATAATGTTTCCTTAAGCAATTTTTTTAATTATTATTTATTTATTTTAAGTATGCTTAATTAAAATTAAATATTTTTTTTAATTATTATGGTTATGCGAGTTACATTCCTTATATTCTAAATACAATTGCTATCAGATGATTTTAAATCACGTCTCTATCATAATCAACGCCATTATATCATAATATGATATCATCGATCATCATCATCAGCAATTACAAATCGAATCATCATGAAACCGATCATCATTGTTTGGAAACAAGTATTCGCCAACTTAATTACCTTCAAAGACAACAAGCGTTAATATGATGCTAATGAACGCAAAGGTAATTTTTTTATTAATTTTCTGTTACCAATAGCATATGGTTTTATAAATTTGTTATATCATATATATAGAGGTTTTGATTTAATGTAATCTTTTATATAGTTGCTAAGAATGAAGATGCAGGGTCTTCATGTTGTAGTGTGGAAGCATAAGAATGATGGTAACATAGCTTTATACAATTCCATTTAAATTTCAAAAGATGATAAATTTACGACATATTATATTAGTGTTCTTATTGTCTAATTATAAAATACTATAATAGCTGAACTTACAAAAGTGACATGGCAACACAACCATTACTATAATAGCAGAACTTACAAAAGTGACATGGCAACACAACCATTACTATTTCAGCAGAAGACTAAAAATAAATTGATCTAAATTATCGATACACAAACACAACATGCGCTAGCTAAACTTTGTACATAAAGATGACCATGTCTATGAAAGTACTATATATAAACTTTTATCACGTGCATCAAACATAATTATAAATCAAAATTAAGAACCATAATTAAAACAAAAAACAAAAATTGAGCTATTTGTTTTTTAATAAATAAAAATACATTATTAAAATTTTTAGAAAAAACTCTGCACGTGCGCAGACATTATAACTAGTGTAATATACAGATAAATGAAAACTAGCAAAAAGTTAAAATTATATTGGTATCATCACTAGGGTGTACCTAGGGGGTTCCTGAAGGTTCACGAAAAACCGATGGATGTTTGCCGCCTAGCGTAAATTTTCGTTAAAAATCATGATTTCTTCGAAATGAACCTGGTCTCGAAATTTTGTATCACACAAATACATGTCATATTTAGTTAGTCGACTAATATATCAAAAAGAATATATGTCTTCTTAATCCGTTTACTAGTTTTAATGTAATCGTACATTTTAGTTCATTTTTCTTTACTTTATTTTCGGGAAAAAAAATAATTTATGCACTCGATGACTTAGAGTCTTGAGTTAGCTCCTGATCATCACTAACATGACAATGTCAACTAAGCTGATTTTAAGCTTACAACTT
The DNA here is from genome assembly GCA_021014915.2 of Artemisia tridentata subsp. tridentata. NCBI lineage: Eukaryota > Viridiplantae > Streptophyta > Magnoliopsida > Asterales > Asteraceae > Artemisia > Artemisia tridentata. The sequence continues at coordinate 279,537,462 of CP139509.1, forward strand.
CAACCTTAAAACTTATAATTAATTTAACGCTAAACAAAGATGTTAGAATGTGAAAATTTAACAAACAAAGGCCACATCTCGATCTTTCAGCTTGTAGTTTTTCCAAACGAGCTCAAAAGAAAATGACAAACTGTTACAATTATATATATAGTAATATTTAGCGTGATGATACGACAACAGTGTTGTCGTTCGTTATATATATAGTAATTTAGCGTGATGATACGACAACAGTGTTGTCGTTCGAATCCCTGCGATTTCATTGGCTGATAGCTTCTGGGCTTCACGCAGTTTTTTTTGGCCTTCTAAAGGTGATAAGGCCCGATCCATTACACACACACACACTTTTTTTAATACTTCCAGAACTCTCTCCATCAATCTCCTTCATCTATACCACCGCCTAAAACAACACACACACACTACCAACAGATTATGTTACATTCTTTTATTTGTGTTAGCTGAGACTTTGAATTCCCATAAGCTAATAGGCAAGAACGGTCTTCGTGGCGAAGTCGGGTTGTACCGACTTTGGTAAGCAACTGTAAATCCATATGTGGAAAAAAAATCCATGACCCACAAATCCTCAGTGCAGCCGCTTTTGTTTTATGAATTTACAATACCCTAATTTTGACCCAATTAGCCTAATATGAAAAATTATTCATTTCAATTGTATTTTTTAATAAAGGTAAGTTTTCTCATCCCGCTTCCTGCATGCCCAATCCATTAAATTAAACGATAACAATTAAACGTTGACTACGAATCCACCGCCTTAGACTTTGATAATCTCAAAGTTTCCAGATTTTTCTCATCCCGCTTATCTTACAAAACATTCGAGATTATTCGGATTTCAAAACGGGGATTTGTGTGGTACCGGTACTCTGGCTGGGTAACCTGACCCTGGTTACTATTGCAGCCAAGACTACCGGTCTCTTGGCGGGGTAACTTGATCGGGGTTACGGTTGCAGCCTAGATATGATGGTGTTACCGGTACTTTGGTGGGGTAACCTGACCTGGGTTACTATTGCAGCCAAGACTGATGGTGTCTTGGCGGGGTAACTTGATCCGGGTTACGGTTGCAGCCAAATATGGTGTTTAAAATCCTAACTGTTGAAGTTGGTTGAAGTTAGCTATGAATTGTGTTCTTGATTGATGTGTTAATTGTTGTTCTTAAAAGGGTTGGTTTATAGCCTTAATTTTCAGGGTTTGGTTATTGAGATTCAAGCTGGGGGTTTCCTTCGGGGTTTAAGTTGATTTCTATTCTTGCTGTTGAAATTTAGGTATGTTTATTTTTTTGGTTGCGATTTGCTTATGAGTTATTCCACTGAAATTGAGCAGTTCGATGTTTTATAATATAAGTGAAGAGATGGCATTAGTTTAAGTTATGTTACTTAAATTGTTCAATGTATGAGAATGGCCGTATTTTGGCCTAAAGCACATGGAGGATGTTTTACCTTTCTTCTGTTACATGTTTATTATTGGCATATGTAGCCCGTATGTTCATGTGTTCTGCTACATGTTTATTATTCTGCTACATGTTTATTTTTGTGACCTTCGAGGCTTTGAATTCCGAAGTAGATAATATCATTTTTTAGTGATTCCAAAAACAGAGGGCTTATTTGTTGGGCTGATTTACTTGCCCTCCTGAGATGATCACACTTAGACTGCGTTATATAACAGAAATATGATAATGGGCTGTGATGATTGTCATAATATGACTGAAATGCAACTGGTCATTAAAGATCTGAAAGTATCCTGGCAATGCAATGACCGGATGGTATAGCATATATGATTGCTATGCAACTGAACATGTTTGCAGCTACGTAAAAATTCAGATGCCTTTGTGACCTGATTCTTGCTTACAGATCTAAGCCTAAGCATCACCCCATATATATAATTCTCTCTTTAAACGTCGCCGATACACATTCGTCTCTTTAAAGATTGATGTGATAGGAGCAAAATATTATACTTACTACTGAAGTAGATGATAAAGATGCCCTGTGGGAAGTGCCGACAGCTTACATGAAAGTAATAGGTCCGTACATTCAATCATAAGAGGTGATTGCCTTATATCCCTTTATTTTTACTTATATGTATTTTATTGTTGAATACATGTACAGAACCACCGTTATACTATACGTATCTTGGGAGATTGTCACCAGGTTTGCGCTTATTCTACACTTTTGTTTGCAATACAAAAATATGTGAACGACGACGAGTACAGGTACATGTCTGTTTGTATATGATGATCACACCTGTCCTATGTAACGCATCTGAATTATGATCATTTTTTTTTTGTTGATGAACAGGAAAAGGACGCAAAAATGACTGGAAATTCTCTTCATCTGGTAATAACGTTAACAAAGCTTTTCTGCCACATATTCACTCATCCCAAATTTGTCGTAGGTAATGTTTTAAAGCTATTTACCAAAGAGTTAAAAAGGCTAATAGAAGCTTATTATACATTTAAAAACCTTGCCTATGACTGTATTTTCGTTGCTATGAATAGATGCAGGTTTTCGTTGCTATGAATAGGATATTACATAGTTATCAGTTTGTAAAATATTTGCAGTGGTATAGACACGAGTCATGGAAGGTGTAGCAAATCGAGTTAATGAAAATTCGTAAGTTTTCCTGCAAAAATTGCGGATAAAACGACGCCCCGCCGCAACGCGGCGGCCTGGCGCCCACCTCGTTATTTTTAAAAGAAAGGGTCAAAACAATTGGAAATATGTACAACAGACATACACTAACCAACAATTATTAGCTTCAGAATGTTTCCTTTGTTAGACAATATATATATATATATATATATATATATATATATATATATATATATATATATACTAAAACCCATTTTTGAACGGGGCAATTATGCTTTTCTTAGGGGGTCCGTTTTCACTTAAGTTTTCCCCTTATTGGTCTTCACTTAATGACATTGAGCAATTAGAGCCCAACAGTACCTTAGCAGGCTAACGGCCACTTTCTCATTGGCCAAATTGTGTTGGGTGTTTTCCTGTTCACCTCCGTTTTCCTGTAATGACCCACGTAATACAACCCAAGCGTCATTAACGATATTTATACGACCTAATCTTTGTACGATTGAAGGAGAACCATACTGTTAGCTTTAATTTTAGTATTAAAAGTGATGGTCATTCAAACACATTAGAACTTTGTATAATTTGGGCCTATGTTAGATTTAGTAATATTTGTAAAAGTCCAAGTTAATGGACTTAAGCCCAAGAGCTCACAAAGCCCACACAAAAGCCTTAAAGGCAAAAGGCTTGTAGTATTTAAAGTGCAAAAATCCTCATTTGAGGGTGTGGTTCACAGTGTGTATGTGTGTGTTTAATATATGAAGCTTTAACATATCTCTCTATCTCAATATCTCATACGATCCATATACACTTGTCCCATCTAATTCTCTTGTGCTTAACGCCCCATATTGTGTGATAAAGAGTGATCTCGAGCTACAACAAGTGGTATCAACAGCCGGTCAACGAGGTAGGAAGTTCTTTGAGTTCGAATCTTGTTGAAAAAATACACTTGTGTTACGTTTTTTTATCTCTTAAAAACGTGGCCTTTTGTGTTTTATATGGCTACTGTTCGCATGATCAAAGAACAAAGGTAGTGTTTGTTAATATTTTTGAGACTTGGTTTATGTTTCTTTGATTATTCTTCATTAGAATATTGGGAATAAGCTACACTTTTATTAGTGTTCTTAGTTTTTTGATCGAATGATTCAAAGAAAGAATTAGTTGATTGTGTTTGTGGAATATCTTTGATATAATATTGGTCAAGTTGGTGGAAAGTGGTCAGGAATATTAGCAAAGTGGTGAAAAGTTGTCAGTAATATCTTCCAAAGATAAGGCACAAGTGGGCATTGTACTCAAAAGTCAACAAAAGTGGCAAAAAGCTGAATTCTTTCGGAATTGCACCTAGTCTCGCAATTGCCGTATTCTGTCGCAATTCAACTACTGTCTCGCAATTGCTTCTGTCGCAATTAGTGTTGCGTATCGCAATTGGGTCTCGCAATTGGTGTATCGGAATTGGTCTCGCAATTGATACTCCTATCGCAATTGAGGTGTTGATCTCGCAATTGGAGCATCTTATCGCAATTTGTATCGCAATTCATCTCGCAATTGCAGCAGTTCTTCGCAATTGGGGCTGTTTTATCGAAATTGGTCTCGCAATTCACATTTTGTCTCGCAATTCAAGTGTGTTATCGCAATTGGTATCGCAATTCACATTTTGTCTCGCAATTTAAGTGTGTTATCGTAATTCATCTCGCAATTCAAGTGTTTTATCGAAATTGGTCTCGCAATTCAACCTTGGTCTCGCAATTGATGCAACTTTCAGAGTTGGCAACTTCAGTCCCTGTACTCTCCAGCAGCCTAAGGAAACTTTCAAATTTGGCAGTTTTGGCCCTCGTACTTCTGTGAAACGATTTCAAAGTTGTCTTTTTACGTCAAAACTTCAAACGGTTATAACTTTTGAACCGTAACTCCGTTTTCAGTCCACGACCTGTCAAAACGACCGTGAGACCGAGGAGAAGGAAGTTATTGAGGTTTTAAGTTTCCAGACCAAAATTCCACCGTAACAACTTGCATCAACCTAACCAAATTACAACTAATCAACATATCACCTACAACTTCAACGACCATCAACAACAAACCAAAACCTCACATCAACAACTAAGTTTAACCGTCAACAACATCTCCTATTTCGTTGCAAAGATCCTGAATCAACTTTATCACACATTGGAGCTAAATGGAAAAGGAAATGAAAATGAAAGAGAGAAAATCAAGGAAAGCGTTTACTGTGCTCGAGACTCATATTGAGAATGTCATCATTTCTTCAGGATATGACTCAAGTTTCGATCAGGCATTTGAATACTACATAAGATGCCAATTTCATTATTTCACCCCTCCACTTCAACAAAGCCTGAATCAATATGAGAAGATACTGAATGAAGAAGAACTGTATACGCACAACTGCAAGGAAGCTCTTGAAGTGATCAAATCTCAACTTCAGATTATCCTGCAACCTGGGATATTAACCCTGTCAGGGTTTCTCAATGCATTTTCCCGAAAATATCGGCTAGACTTCAAAGACTTCCAAACTCAATGCATCGAGTACATGAGTGAACTCGAAAAATCACTTGCTGAAGAAGAAGTTGAGCAGAGTGAGATTGAGAAGCAGAAACGGGAAAGGGAGCAAATTGAAAGAGAACGGCTTCTAAAGGAATCAGTGGTGAATGAGAGAGAGACAAACAAGGATGAAGAAAAGGTCGATGAGGGTACAACATCTGATGATAGCTCAGTTTTAACGGGAAGTGACACATCGTCAGAACAGCAGATTGAAAGCAGTACTCCAAGATACGATTCGGATGCTGAGGGTTCACACAGGAATGAAGCTGTTTGGGATACTGAGGCTGACCACATCAGACTTTCATCCGACATTGCAATAGTGGCTACGGTACAACATTCACACGATCATGCTAATGTTGATTTGTTCGAGAATATGTTTGTTCATGACAAGACACATCCTGCGCATCCTGAGTCCATCAGTGACACATATGTGGAGCAAAGGTTTGATAGTAATATCACTCCCACGACTCCAGATATGGATCCTAATGGAGGTGAGCCTGCCCAGGATGGATCCCTCACAATCAAGATCATGCCATATTTGCTTCTTTAATCGCTAATTTCAAACATGAACTTGAAAAGTGCAAAGAGGACAATCGCAAAGCTAAGCAAGCGAATGTCTTCTTGTCCAAAGAGCTTGCGGGGTTTAAAGAAATGGAAAAGATTTTGAAATTTTAAAACAAAGCAAAGACATTCAAATCTCAAACCTTAAATCCCAAGCTCATAAATTTGAAATAAACAAAGATGTTCTCACGCCAATTTTAAAACGAAACAAAGAACTTGAAGTTGAGTTAAGCAAAGCTCTTTCACGTGAAAAACGTTCCATTCAACAACTGGATGAAAATTTAGGCCCCGCCAACAGAAAGGTCCAAGAGCTTTTAAAAGAGAATGTTGAATTAAAAATGAGGTACTCAATGCTTCAGGAAAACACTTCAAATCTTAAGATTGTTAATACAAAACTTGAAAAAGAAAATCAAGAGTTTTCGAAACAAGCAACCAATCTTGAAGTAAAACTTCGAAAAACAGACCAAAGTGCTCAAACTCTTCAAATGATGATTCTTAAAGCTGAGAAAGTTCATAAGGGAAAATCAGGAATTGGTTTTGAAAATACAGATCAGGTTGAACATAAATTTTTGCCGAATGATGCTCTGTTCATGTCAGAAGAAGATGAAAAATTGGCAGAGGAAAAACGTTTAAAAGCCAAAAATGGAAAAAGCCCACTCTCGTACCAAGGCTTTGTGTATGGTTGTATACAATTGTCAGAAATACCAGAACCACCTTTAAAAAGAAAAGACAAAATGTGAAAAGATTTTTTAAAGAAGTTCAACTTGCTACTTATGATGCCAATTTATGGCAAAATAATGCAAGGAAACAATTTTGTAATCTTAAATATCACATTGAGCACACGTTAAAGGTCATTTGGTCGAAACAACAATACACCAACAGTGACTACAATCGTCTCATGTCATCAGACGCTTGGCTAAAAAGGGAAGTCTGTAAGTATTTAAAAGATGAGATTGAACCTCTTGTGAAAAATATCAACTTAAGTTTTGAAAACTTTGAAAAATTTCTCGTCACTGAAATGAGAGAAGATTTAAAGTACATCCATTCTCTTGAAGACGAATTTGATGCAAAATGCTTAAAATTTGATATTCAAAAGGACTTTTTCACAAATCAAATTGAGTCACTTAAATCGGTGTCTGTCTGCCATGAGCATGAGAATGTGGATTCTGATCATACATATATTTTGAAATCTGAGAATCTTTGTTTCAAAAGGAAAATCACCGAACTTTCAAAAGAAGTAGCTGAAGTCAAAGAAGAATTATCAAAAAGAATTGCTTCTTCTAAAAACCCTTTGACAACAGTGCTCAAAGAAAAGGAAAAGATTTTTCAAGAAAATTGTGATGATGCCAAAATCAAGTTTGATTTTGACGAACTTGATACAAAAAATATTGAATTGGAACACGCTGTGGCATCATTACAAAAAGAAAATGAGCATTTGAAACAGACTTACAAAAACTTGTTTGATTCAATCAAGCGTTCACGAGTTCAGACTCAAAAATCAATCTCAAAACCAAAAAAGACTGAAATTTTGAAGTCTCAAGTGTCTGAATTCGCTGATAAAAAGTTTGAAAAGGTTTTGAAAAAGATTGAATCAATGAAGAAGAAACAGACTGAGTCTCAATTCACAAATGTTTCCTATCCAAATCCCCTGTTTGATTCTGATTCTCCCGAGTTTGAAACAGAAAATGCAAATCATGTGCTTCAAACAAAAGTACTTGAGCTTGAAACTCTTTTAGCTCAACGAACAAACGATCTTGAGGATACCAAAACTGATCTTTTCAACAAAACGAACAAATTCGAAACATATTTTGAAAGACTTGAAAAAGAAAATATTGTTTTCGAACGAAAATTGGCACGAAAAATGGATGATTCAAAAGCTGAAAAAGATCATTTTTTGAAACAAATTGCTTCTTTGGAATCTAAATTAGCATCCCAAGATATTATTCAAAAAGAATACAGTGATTTGCGATCATCATACAATGCCTTAAAAACAAAGTTTGATGATCTTAACCGTTCAAAAGGACAATCTCCTCTTTCAACACCAAAAGTGAGTGTTCCAAAGAAGGTTTACACGGGTGAATCTTCAAAACCATTTTCGAAAAAGGTTTCCCAGTTTACAACCTATTCTTTGCAAAAAGGAAGGAAGTTTTCAAAGAAACCAATTTTTTATGAAACGCTCACTCCTCCAAAGCTTTCAAGGTCAAACATGTCTCATGAAGAGACTTCAAGATTTCAAACTCCACAATCTCGCTTTACACGGGTAAGGCAAGTGTGGAGACCAAAGCAAAGTCCTTCAAACTCTGAAAAACTTCCGCTGCAACACAAGGACTCTGTTTTGAAAAAGGATTTTAAATCACCGTTGATTCCACGAGTGTTATTTCCAAATGAAAAACCGGTTTTTAGTCCTCGTTGGAATTCAACCTCTTTGAATCAGATTGACACAACTTACAAATGGATTGCAAACCATGCTAAACCCATTGGTGCAGTGCTCAAATGGGTTCCAAAAGTTGTTGTCTAATCTGGTCTATTGGCTTTTGTTCAACTCAGTTCAAAACCCGCGCTTCAATAATGGCTTTCGTGCATTTCAGTACGGAACCCGCACTTAATTTAATGGCTTCTAATCACATCAGATTAGGACCTGATCTTCAAAGAAAGGAAAGTGTTTCATCAAAAAATTCGAGCGCTTATCCTAAAAAATCTCAATGGATTGTAAGTATTTCAGCTTACAACCCGGGCTTCAACGTTTTGGCTTATGCGCACATAACAGTGCATAACCCGTTTTTCAAAGAGAGGACCCTGTTGTACGATTTATGACAACAATCCTAAAAGAAAAGAAGTTTTCATGCTATGTTTATTCAAACTTCTTAATCTTAAGCAAAATTTTACTCAAAATTTCTCAAAAGGCTTTTCAAAACTTTTCAAAAATTTTGCTTAAGATTTTTCAAATCGTTACTCCCCACTTGCTCCAAAGTTTTCAAAAATGTCAACATCAATGCAAGTTTTGAGGGGGAGTATTCCAAAAAGAAATTTGTTCCAAAAAGTTCATGCATGATCGTTTCTCCCTATTAGCTTTCCAAAAACAATGATTTTAATCAAACGGTATCAAAAATACCATCGAAATGCTATTTTTGAGGGGGAGAAATGGGATTAAAATGTGATCATGGTTCGAATCTCAAAGGAGCTCATCAGAAAGACTCCGAAAATACCATCGAATTGATGAATCTTAAATGTCAGTAATCGAAAAGACTAGTCCAGGACGGGTAATAATTTCAAGCTGGTTTACCAGTGATGTAAGCGTGTCTCGCAAAGGACTTGTCTGAGTAGAATGTACCAATTCGAGAGATGATCATTGAATATGACCGGGACGGGTAATAATTTCAAGCTAGTCTAACTAGTGATGTAAGCGTGTCTCGCGAAGGTCATGTTCATTGAAAATTGATCATTTCAAATGTGCAAACTCTACCCAACATGTGCATTTTATCTCAAAAATGCATGAGCACATGTGAAGGGGGAGTATTTCAGAAAACGCAAAACTCTCAATGTGATCTAAATGTGTTTTCTAATAAACATGTTGAGAGATTTTCAAATGGTTTTATGGCATGCGATCAACAAATCCAGGATAATTATGGAGTAATAAGGTGATTATGGTTAGGTAATGTCTAATGATCCGCCAGAACCGGAGGGATCTACCCAAGGACAATTCCAATTGCTTAGAATTAGAAGTCCTTAGGTATGATTGATAAAAGGAGCAAAATGAGAAAGGAGAAAGAAGGGGTTGAAGAATGAAAAAGAAAAGTTTAATGATAGGGTGAAAAGAAATAGCCCTCCATGAAAACTTAGGAAAGAAACCGGGTCAATACATATGCTATCGGTACTCACTAAGGTGATACTGATATTGAAGACAAGACGTCATGGACCCAGTGACGCGGTGCACAAACCCCTCCTTGCCACTCAGATATCTCTTAAAAGATATTTGTTTCATTTCTCACGGAGATCAATGCATAATCTATCGACCTCTCACTCCAAGATGTGTTGATATTGAAAAGGTGGCACTCTGCTCCTCGCCTCCGATTACTAAAACCAAAGCGCACATAATTGAGTCTAGAGCCATGAGATTCATCAAAGATCTCTTAGGAACACTTCCAATAAAATACACTTGTGTTCATCAAAAAGGACATGAGTTGTAAGTGTCATAATGAGATCTGAACCTGGAAGAGCTGGACGATTTATTGCTAATTGTTTTATGCAGGTACTGAAGAAAGTCCATCGATCATCGTATGTCTCAACATCTACATTGGAAGAATAAACGCTGTGAATACATGAAGATGTTGATCAAGGCAAAGAACAATCCAAAAGACGATACGAGAAAGATCGCAATGCATGAAGGAACAAAGAATCACAAAGTTCAAGACCCAGAAGTCTAAAGATCTAATCACGTAGTGCATATTTTGAATGACCATCCCTTAGGGGGAGATTGTTAGCTTTAATTTTAGTATTAAAAGTGATGGTCATTCAAACACATTAGAACTTTGTATAATTTGGGCTTATGTTAGATTTAGTAATATTTGTAAAAGTCCAAGTTAATGGACTTAAGCCCAAGAGCTCACAAAGCCCACACAGAAGCCTTAAAGGCAAAAGGCTTGTAGTATTTAAAGTGCAAAAACCCTCATTTGAGGGTGTGGTTCATAGTGTGTATGTGTGTGTTTAATATATGAAGCTTTAACATTTCTCTCTATCTCAATATCTCATACGATCCATATACACTTGTCCCATCTCATTCTCTTGTGCTTAACGCCCCATATTGTGTGATAAATAGTGATCTCGAGCTACAACACATACAAATGTAAACAAAACGTCATTAACCGGTTAGATTTTTTCCCAGAATTCCCACATAAAAATTCCACCGCCACTGATTTTATCTTCTCAAGGTTTCTCTCATCTCCTAGAAAATTCCACAACCATATGCTTATTACTAAACCCGGATCCAAAGTTCGGTTATTCCTGAAGCTTCTTCATAATAGCACCCCTTTTCAGAACTCATCAAAATCAATAACCCTAAATCAATTACTGATCCTGGAATTGATCATTTCAAAACACACGATATCTTGACTGAGCAAAAACATGAAACCCATTTCAATGAAAAACATAATTTATATATGTCTAATCTTCAAGAAATCTGTAACACAAATAAAGTATTGATTTAAATTGATGCAGATTGATTATTTTGTTTTTTATGTAAATTCCCATATGGGTTTTGTGTATATGATATTAAAGTTTGATTGTTTTTATAAAAAAAATGAATCTTTATGTTTTGTTGTTTTAGCTTAATTTGATTGGATTTTATGTTTGTTTATTTATTTTTATTCCTTATATGGATTTTATTCATGTCGTGAAAAATGACGAATTAATGTCTGATGTTCAAGTTGGGATGTTGAGGATGTTTTTAGGAAATGTTGGACAAGTGTTGTTTGGTACGAGGTTATTTTTGCTGCTTTTGGTTGTTCTGTTGGCTTTTGTTGCGAAATGTTTCGATTTTGGGAGTGTAAGTTGATTTCTGGTAGCTTTTGATATATGTGAATGAAATTAATGAAATATCAGAATGTTTGATTAATATATTATATTTAGAGTTTTTATTAGTCAGTACTTCTATGATCACCAGCTTAAGTATAAGCGTTCTGGGGGTGTTTGTTTAAGCTTATTTGTTTTTTGCTTATCATAAGCCTCATTTTTTATTTTTATTTTGCTTATTTTGGGATTTATGAACTTATATAAGTTTATTATTTCATAACAAACTTATATAAGCCCACAAGTTTCAGTATAAGCCGAAAATATATAAGCTCATAAGCCCATAAATAAGCATAAACAAACTAATTTGACCTCTATATAGAGAGTGTACAAATGCGTGTATAAAAAATGGTGAATTGACGATTGTCATCTTAATAAAAGATTGTGAAAACTAATTTAGTCCGATTTGTATAAGGAAAGTGAGGTGTTTGGGATTGGTTATTTTAGAGTATTTATCTATGTGGAAAACTAGAAGGGGGGTTGAATAGTTTTACCGTTTAAAATTAATTTGCTTTGTTACTTATCGTGATTTCAAAGTCAAGTAAACAAACATTCACACAAATAAGTAATATAAGTAAATAAGTAAAGAGATGAAAGATCAAACCACACAACACAGTCGTTTATAGTGGTTCGGCTATAAGGACTCTCTTCCTTGCCCTACTCTACTCCTCGAGCCTCTAACTCGAGAGTTTATCTTCACTAAGAAACAAGCTCCCTTCTAGGCGGAGAAAACCTTTACACGTCGCTTAATCTTTTTCCGGTACTAAGCTAAACACCGAGTTCTTTACAAGGGTACAACTACTCCCGTTGGTTATTTCACAAGGGTACAACCACTCTCGTTCACTCTATTGTGTTTTGAGGACTAAAACACTAACCGGACTTTACTGTATGAATGATACTAACTATGATGTGTGACTAAAACAAGAACACACAGACTCTATGTTAGAAGGAAGATAACAGACTGTTACTCCTTGTATGTTGAGATCTTCTTTGCTACAAAAGGAAAGATCTATGAAATGTTAGTAAGCTAAGGGTTAGTGATATGAAAATGAATGAGTATGAGTTTTAAGCTATATGAGTGATGATTTGGCCAAATGATCAGCTTGCTATTTATAGGCAAGCTGATGAACAGGCCACGGATCCGGAGGATCCCTTTAAAGGGATCCGTCCGTGTACCACTTTGGTACCGTCGTGTCAGGCCAGCTAAGATATCTCCAAATCTTTCCAAATCTTGCCTTATCTTTCTATATCTTCAAATGTCAACTCTTTGGCTTGAAGATCTAAACAAAATATCACAAAATCTTACCAAGATTGTGTAGATGATGCATGCCATGATGTCATCCTAATATTTAACTAATAAAGTTTCCATTTTAAGATATAAACATGTAAACTTGTATATGTCATTTCTAGAAAACTTTGTGATATGAAATGTTTTTGTAAAATGCATATCACTATAAATGTAAAAGACTTAATCTTATTTATGCTTTGCTTAAAGATAAACTTTGTAATTGTCATTAACAAAACTAAGCAAAGATCGTAAAATATAAATAACGTTTTTAGGACGATATTTGTATTAACAATCTCCCCCTTTTTGTTGATGACAAAACATAAAGTGTATTTTTAAGTAGAGAGCTTAAATAAAGGATGAGTCTTTTAAAAATATAGATTAAGTTAGTTTATGCAAGTTTTAAAAACTATTTTAAGCTAAAATGAATGTACTGTGATGTTTCACAGTTGATGCAACTTAATCCTATCTCCCCTTTTTTGTCGAAACAAAAAGAAGATATGCGTAGCGGAATGTGATTTTGAGAACTTTAAAGCTCCCCCTTGATTTATACTCCCCCTTAATGGAGTAACAAGGATATGATGTATGAACCTACAAAATAAATTGTTAGAATATGCTATGCTCCTCTTTGATGTATACTCCTCATTGCTAGAGTACCAACGTATACATTTCAAGAGTATGATATGATGAATGCTCCTACAAAACAAACGGTTAGACTATGATATGCTCCTCCTTGATGTATACTCCTCATTGCTAGAGTACCAACGTATATGTTTCAAGGATGAGAAATTCTAAAAATGATAAGTTAGTATATGATATACTCCCCCTCGATCTATACTCCCCGTTGCTAGGGTACCAACGTATATGAATCAAGGTTGAGAAAAGCCACAAAAGAAAAGTTAGTTACTTCAATCAAGAAGCAATATGCATATGCAATAGTCAAGCAAGAATGGTCAACCCATTTGACTTCTAGAAAGTCAAAATTTAAGTGTCTGATCAAATTTTTGTACCTAATGTACCTTTGATCAATGCAATATGTGGAGTTTAAAACAACCACACAATGATGTTAGTATTCTAAAATAAAATAATATGCTTAATGTTGATCACCCACAAGCATAAACACATAACAATCATCCATTGAAAATATGTGAACAAAAGTCACAAAAATGATGTTACATTACAACAATAAAGATAAATTCTAAAAAGTCAAATACTACAACATCATCCTAAAAAGTTCCTATAAGAGGAAACTAACAAGGGTCCTATTGAGGTGGATGAAAGATTGCATTGAGACGCTCGAGAACATGGTTTAAGATGAACCTCATCTCATTTTGGAGCTCATGGACAAAATGTTGGTCCTTTGGGCCAAGTGAGCCGTTCTCTCACAATGTGAGCAATCATGACTCGAAAAACCGGGAGGAAGAGTAGTCTCAAGGTTTTGTGGTGGTGGCGGTTGGTTGTTGTTGTTGTTGGTTTGATGATGGTGGAGTGGGGATGGAGTTCATCAAGATGGTTTGGAGATCCATTGCTTCATCAAGGCGAGATCCAACCATATTAGAGAGAGAGTAGAGGCGGGTGAGTTCCTCACTAATCTCTTCTTGGGTTTGTGGTAGATTGATCCACATTGCCTCATCAATGGCAACTAGTGTGGATGTGGGTGATAAAGGTTGTGTTTGAGGTTGAGGTGGTGGTACATCATGGTATAAAGGACCATGGATATTCTGGTAAACCAGATGAAAAAGCATGGGTTGTTGACCTTCAAAGGTCATGGGTGGAGGATTGGTTGACCTTGGTGGAAGGTCTTCCAAGTCATCAAGGTATGGATGTGGTGATGTTGGTGGAGTCCTAAATAGCTCCATGGGTTGGAGTTTTGGTGATTTTAGTGGTGATGGTGATCGAGCAGGCTGTGATGGAGCCGGTGGTGGAGTAGTGGCTATGGGAGATATGGTTGGTGGTGGTGTTTGAATGACCACATTGGATGGTGTAGGAATGGAAAGTGTGAGAAAATTCTCACTAGCAATGGGTGAAGAGATATTAAGAGGAGATGATTCCTCAGATGATGAGTTAGCTAGGTTGATGAAACAGCATGGTTTAACACTAATCCTGGTTGTTCTTCTTGGAGGTCTGGAGGTGGAAGAGTTGTTTGACTTTGTCATTGTGAAGTATGATAGCTAAGATGTACAGGAGAGGTAATGGCTGTTGTGTGTGTTTAGTGACGATCCTAAAGCACTAATTTATAGGCAGAAGATTTGTGAGTCTGTGTGTCTGGATTGGATGTGAATCCAATGGAGAATGTTGGTTTCTAATGATTTGGAACAAAAAATGAAGCTTGTCACATCCTAAGGTCAATCCATTGAAATGGAGTTGAGTGATATGTGAAGGATTTGTAGTAAATGCAAGGAGATAGTGGAAATTCTGATGATAAGATGTTTCCACGGATTTGACGGATCCCTAAAAAGGGTTCCTTGCTTGTATAGGAAAGGTAACTCACAAGAAAATTTTGAAAATTCAAATTTTGGTGGGAAATTGAGTTCCTAATGTTCTAAGAGTTTCCTAAAGCATTCTAAGGTGTTTAATGATCAGTGATCATAATCTAAAGAAAGCTACAACCAAAAATCTAAGTTTCGGGATGAGTCGGGAATTTTGAATAGTGACTGTTGTACCCACGGATCCAATTGACAACAAAGGCGGAGCCAAAGTTGGGGATCCGTCGGATCCGTGGGTCATTGACTGGCGGAACCAAGTCTAACACTAGGCGGATCCAATTTCTGGGATCCGTCGCCCGAAGGTGCTAATTCTAACAGAGAGATGTGCAAATTTTGCGTTTCTCGACCAAAACCCGAAATTTCTCCTATAACGTATGTAATAGCTAATATATCTATATCTATACTACATATAATGGGTGTATGGTCAAAGGTGAAAGTCAAGATAAGTGAAATGTTGAAAATATGCTTTGCCTATTTACCC